>JACEFZ010002124.1:25000-73515 GCA_014155875.1 Cepaea nemoralis
TTGTCTTAGACCCGTGTGTAAATAAGAGCTGTCTATGTGTACTTCAGAATTCCTGTGTGGCTTGTCTTAGACCCTATGTAAATAAGACCTGTCTATGTTCTTCAGACTTCCTGTGTGGCTTGTCTTAGACCCGTGTGTACATAAATCTTGTCTACGTGTACATGAAAATTCCTGTCTGGCTAGAATTAGACCCGTGTGTAAATAAGACCTGTCCAAGTGTACTTCATACTTCCTGTGTGGCTTGTCTTAGACCCGTGTGTAAATAAGAATTGTCTATGTGTACTTCAGACTTCCTGTCTGGCTTGTCTTAGACCTGGGTGTATTAATATAGCTGAAACTCTGTGAGAGATAATATAACAAAGAACAGTCTGAGGTAATGAAACAAGAACGGTGTGAGATAATATAACAAGAGGGACGCAGAGGTGTTTCCAAGGCACCAGGGCCGGGTTATATACTGGCCAAGACCTATTGACGCGTCCTCGTCGAGCGTCCTGGGCAACAGGTCCCTTCGGGGTCCTGGCTAAAGTCAGTAGGATCGCCGATTCCTCCGAAGTCGGAGAGTGTCTGCCTGTACGGCGAGGAACCACCAGTCTGCACACCAATAAGCCAGACATGGGACAACGGATACTCACGCAAAACTCAGGTCCTGTATGACATCACACTGATGTTGGACAACAGGATGCCTTCATCCGACATACAGGACTTCGCGTTGGAGCTCAAGCCAATGAACACAAGCAAGCAGCATATAACAAGAAATGTGTGAGACAATGAAACAAGAACGGTGTGAGATAATATAACATGAACTGTGTGAGATAACATAACAAGAAACTGTGTGAGATAATTAAACAAGAACTGTGAGAGATAATATAGCAAGAACCGCGTGAGATAAAATAACAAGAAATGTGTGAGATAATGAAATAAGAACTTTGAGAGGGTAATATAAAAAGAACTGTGTGAGATAATATAACAAGAACTGTGAGAGATAATATAACAAGAACTGTGCGAGATATTATAACAAGAACTGTGTGAGAGATAATATAACAAGAACTGTGAGAGATAATATAACAAGAACTTTGAGAGATAATATAACAAGAACTGTGAGAGATAATATAACAAGAACTGTGAGAGATAATATAACAAGAACTGTGGGAGATAATATAACAAGAACTGTGAGAGTAATATAACAAGAACTGTGAGAAATAATATAACAAGATCAGTGAGAGATAATATAACAAGAACTGTCTAAGACAATGAAACAAGAACTGTGAGAGATAATATAACAAGAACTGTGTGAGAGATAATATAACAAGAACTGTGTGAAATAATTAAACAAGAACTGTGAGAGATAATATAACAAGAACTGTCTAAGACAATGAAACAAGAACTGTGAGAGATAATATAACAAGAACTGTGTGAGATAATGAAATAAGAAATGTGTAAGATAATATAACAAGAACTGTGTGAGATAATATAACACGAAATGTGTGAGATAAAGAAAAAAGAACTGTGAGAGATAATATAAAAAGAAAATGTGTGAGATAATGAAAAAAGAACTGTGAGAGATAATATAATAAGCACATTGTAAGATAATATAACAAGAAATGTGTGATAAAATATAACAAGAACTGTGTGAGATAATGAAACAAGAACCCTTTGAGAGATAATATAACAAGAACTGTGTGAGATAAATAACAAGAACTGTGTGAGATATAATATAACAAGAACTTTGGGGATAATATGACAAGAGCAATGTGAGAATATAAAAAAGAACTGTGTGAGAGTAATATAACAAGAACTGCGTGGGGATTTAATATAACGAAAACTGTGAGAGGGTAAAATAACACGAACTGTGTAAGATAAATAACAAAACTGCGTGAGATATAATATACAAGAACTGTTTGAGATAATGAAAACAAGAACTGTGAGAGATAATATAACAAGGAAATGTGAGAGATAATTTTAAAAGAGCAGTGTGAGATAATATAACAAGAACTGTGTGAGAGATAATATAAGAAGAACTGTGTGAGAGATAATATAACAAGAAAATGTGAGAGATAATATAACAAGAGCAGTGTGAGATAATATAAAACGAACTGTGTGAGATAAAATAACAAGAACTGCGTGAGATATAATATAACAAGAACTGTTTGAGATAATGAAACAAGAACTGTGACAGATAATATAAAAAAAACTGTGTGAGATATTGAAACAAAAAACTGTGAGAGATAATATAATAAACACATTGTAAGATAAAATAACAAGAAAAAGTGTGATAAAATATAACAAGGACTTGTGAGATAATGAAACAAGAACTTTGAGAGATATATAAAAAGATCAGTGTGAGATAAATAACAAGAACTGTGAGAGATAATATAACCCAAAAACTTTGAGAGAAAAAATAACAAGAACTTTGAGAGATAATATAACAAGAACTGTGAGGATAAATTTAAAAAGAACTTTGAGAGATAATATAACAAGAACTGTGAGAGATAATATAACAAGAACTGTGTGGGGATAATATAACAAAACTATGAGAGATAATATAACAAGAACTTTTAGAGATAATATAAAAAGAACTGTGAGAGATAATATAACAATAACTGTGGAGATAATATAACAAGAACTGGAGAGATAATAAACAAGAGCAGTGTGAGATAATATAACAAGAGCAATGTGAGATAATATAACAAGAGCAATGTGAGATAATATAACAAGACAATGTGAGATAAAATAACAAGAAAATTTTAGAGATAATATAACCAAAAACTTGAGAGTAATATAACAAGAACTGTGAGAGATAATATAACAAGAACTTTGAGAGATAATATACCAAGAACTGTGAGAGTAATATAAGAAGAAACTGTGATAGATAATTAATAGAGATATGTTCGAGATAATATAACATTGTAATATAACAAGAACAGTGTGAGATAATATAAAAAAGAACTCTGTGAGATAATGAAACAAGAAGGGTGTGGGATAATTGTCGCGAAACGCCCGTGGGTCTCAGACGGGAAAACCCCGTACCCACTCTGTCCCCCCCCTTTTGGGCTAGGCCACATTTTAAGGCGGGTGAGGGGGGTTTTCCCGAGTAAAAAGAGTTAGGACCGTCTTCTGGGTCCTTAAAAATGTTATGTATCGGGATTGTCATGAACTCCAGGGGTCCCGAGAAACATAACGCAACTCTTTGAGTGTGCGTAGATCTTTCTGTTGAAAATCGAAAACATCTCATAAATCATCATCATCATCATCATCATCAAGTGCCGTGCCGGCTGGCGTAGGCGTTCATGGCTCTCCATAGATCTCGGTCTTTGGTTTTCTGGATCAACTCTGCTGCTGATATTCCTCCATGCCACCGTCTCAATCCATCCAGCATCACTTCTCTTGGTCTACCTCTGCCTCTCTTCCCCTCGATCTTTCCAGTTGTTACGATGTTCTCCAATGCCTCTCTTCTCATCACATGACCGAAGAAAGCTGTTTGTCTCTGTCTTATTGTTGTATATAATGTTCTAGTTTCATTAGCCTGTTTCAGGCAGTCGTCGTTAGTTACTCTGGCAGTCCAAGGAATTCGCAACATTCGTCTCAGGAACCACATCTCTGTTGCTTCTAATTTCTTCTTAATTTGTTCATTTACATTCCAAGATTCACTGCCATACAGCAAAACTGGTTCTACATAGCATTTCAGCACTCTCTTTCTTACATTCAGTGATAGTGACTTATTGCATAAGATACTCTTCATTTTCTGAAATGCGGCTTTTGCCTGCCCTATTCTGCTCCTAATCTCTGTTGTACATCTTCCATCTGATGTTATAAATGCCCCTAGGTATCTAAAATTATCAACTTGGTTAAGGATTTTCCCTTCTATTTCTATGTCACATTTTGGTGTCACCATTTTCTTTGATATTACCATTGTTACTGTTTTCTTGATATTCAAGGAGAGTCCTTTCCTTGCACTCTCTGTTACTACAACGTCTAATAATTGTTGTAGGTCTGTTGAATTATCCGCCACCAATACTGTGTCATCTGCATAGCGTATATTATTTATATTATAACCTCCAACTAGTATTCCTGGCATCTCTTTGATCTCTCTCATTATTACTTCGCTATACAGGGAGAAAAGATCTGGTGACAAGACACACCCTTGTCGTACTCCTAGCTTTATCTGTTCGTAACTACCCTCTTTATTTCCCATTTTAATTGCTGCTACTTGGTTCCAGTAAACATTCTTTATTATTCTTAAATCTTTTCCATCAAGTGTTGATATCTTCCAACATTTTAATCAGTTCATCATGTTTTACTTTATCAAATGCCTTAGTATAATCTATGAAGCACAAATATATGTCTCTCTGTTTCTCTATTGACCTTTCTATTAGTGTCCGTAATGTATAAATTGCATTGTTTGTGCCCTTTCCTTCCACAAATCCATACTGTTCTTCACTAATTTCCATTTTTATTTTCTTTTTGGTTCTTCTCATTATGATTCTGAGTAGAAGCTTAGTGATATGGTTTATAAGGTTAATTGTACGAAAATCTTCACAATCAATTGCTCCTGGTCTTTTTGGTATAGCTATAAATACAGATTTCAGCATATCACTGGGTAAATATCCACTGCTGTAAATATCATTCAACATTTTGGTTAATATATCTACTCCAAATTCTCCCAATACTTCTAATTCTTCTATTGTGATTTCATCTGGCCCAGCTGTTTTTCCTTTCTTCATACGTTTCATAGCGTCAGCGACTTCTTCTTTCAGAATAGGTGGACCTTCTAAGTTACTATCTTCTGTTAATTCTCCCCTTTCTCCTTCATATAATTCTCTTATATACTCATTCCACCTCTTCATTATAGCATCTTCCTCTAATATTATCTTTCCTGTTTTTGATTTCAAACACCCTGTATTTATTCTTATTTTTCTTCCTGTAAGCTCACTGATTTGTCTGTGCATATTTTTTGTATCTTTAATGGAATTTAATTCAATTTTTTTGCATTGCTCGTTTAACCAACTTTCTTTAGCCTTCCCACATTTATCTTTTATTTCTTTATTTATCTTAGCGTATTCTTGTTTGTCATTTTTACTCTGTTTTCTTTTGTCCATCAGTTTTAAGATATCTTCATTCATCCATTTTTTCTTAGCTATTTTGCCTCTCTCCGGTAATACTTCTTTGCTAGTTTGATGAATGGAGTCCCTATAACATTTCCCATTGTTCATCTATACTCTGTATTTAGTTATTGCATTGTACCTATATTTTTCCACAGTCACTCTGTATTGTTCTTGGCATTTCTTTATCTATTTTCAGAACCTCTTATTAAGTCTCCTGTTTCTTAACCATTTTTTTCCCTCTTTTAATCTTACTTTTATTTGTCCACATAGTGGTACATGATCACTAGTACAGTCAGCACCAGGCATTGTCTTTACATTAATTAAAGCATTTCTAAATCTTTTTTTAATTAGTATTAATTTAATTTGGTTGCGTGTTTTTTTATCAGGGCTTATCCATGTGTACAGTCGTCTTTTATGGTGTTTAAACCATGTGTTTCCAATTATCATCTCATTGATATCTGCCCATTCTATTAGCTTTTCCCTCTTTCATTTCTTGTACCTAACCATAATTCCCCACTACATCCTCCAATTTTCCCTTTCCTACTTTTGCATTAAAATCACCAAGTATTATTTTTATTTCTGTGATCCAATTTGAGGCTCATGCGCATTGTCTATTTCGTCGTAAAAGTGTTGTATTTCTTCATCACTACTGCTTGCTGTTGGTGCATATACTTGTATAATATTTATGTCCTATTGGTTTGCCTTTGATTTTTACCATAATAACTCTATCTTGAAATACACCAGTAGCCATTATTGCCTTGGCTGTTTTTTCGTCTAATATTATTCCTACACCTTTTTCATGTGTATCCCTCCAGAATAAATTATTGTATGATTGTCAGCTATAATTTTGCCCGATCCCTTCCATCTCATCTCACTAACGCCTAGTATATTCATTTTCCATGCTATCCATCTCTCCTAGAACATTGGTCAACTTTCCTAGCTCATTTAATGTCCTAAACATTCCATGTTCCTACTCTAAATTTAGTTATTTTAGTTATGATTTTTGCCATCAGTAGCTGGATGACGGTCTGTGTCACCTGTGGGCTCATGACTGTCCCTACCGACGAGGATGCCCCTAAGACAGCCATTAACGTCCTTCACAACTTTGATTTATGTTTTGCCATGAAGTCTTGGGAAGATAATGTGGTGGTTTCCCCTTGCCTTTCCACATCCACATGGTGGTCTTTTACCTCTGCCTTTGACAGCATTTTCCGACTGTAAGGGACAAGTGAGTGCCCTGCCCTGCTCAGCTGCAGAGTTGTCCACTTATTCCGGTGGATACTCGGTCCCCAGAGCTGGTTAGCCACACCGTAGTGTGTTTCCATCCTCTACCGCGGGGGGGTGCAAATTCAGTAAATCGCACACTCTGCTAAAACTCGGGGAATGATGAGTTGCCTTCACTTTAGTGAGGTAATATACTCGGAACTCTTCGGGAGAATCCGGTGAGTGTGTTCTTCCGGAGCTGACACGAAGAGGCCATTCGGTAGCCAGTCATCAAGAAAGGTGGCCGCTTCGATAGCCAGTTGTATTAGTGGCATCACGGGGAGCCGGAGAATGTTCTACAGCTAAGGATGTTGGTGTAGCTATCCTTTCACAGCCGTGTCCGCCAGCTGTAATCTGTGAAGCTCTTAGGGAAGCAGAGATTTATCTACAGTGGTGGCATTGTTGTCCCTGAGACGAGAGGCCGTGCCTTTGACCAGCTGTATCATGTTGTACCTTTTGGGGATCCAGAGAGTGAACCTATAGCCCAAGGCTTGATGAACCTACCGAGTCGCTGGTCTGTTGAATAATTGTTTCCTAAGCTTTAAAGGTAAAAACACTTTTATACTTGGCGTCGCTTAACTAAAGTTTGTATTACAGTTGTGGGTCAATTATCAACCCGACCGGCCAGTTGCGCCGTATCTGTGATCTGACCGATATGTACACGTTGACCTCGGGCCAGCATACACCTGCTGTTAGTAAGTCTCGACCAGACAGGCTAGTTGTGTAGCAAGCCTGTGTGTGTACTATGACCTAGATTAAGCTAAGACCAGTCTTCAAACAGACACGACGGAAGGTGGTTTTGCGAGCCAGCTCAATGGAGCAGTCTGGTGGAAGCAAATTAACAATGCAGTCGTCGCCCTATCTTAATAATGGGGCAGTTGAGGGAATTATGATTCTAACAGAAGAATTCCTCTTGAACAGAGCTTTCATTTGATTCCCTTATTCGACGAGGTTGATATTAGTACGTTTCAATCATCATCCAGTGGCGTGGTTGAAACCAGAACTTGTCAAGCACTCAGGTAACGCGCGAGAACCACAGTTTCTCGTTACGGTGAAACCCGACTATGTAGGAGGCTATAAGCTGAGAAGTTATTATCGCCCCATAGGCCTGTTGTTATTTAACTGGGCTTAGTCTGAAGGGGGAAAGATATCTTCACACCTACTAGATATTGAACCGTGGGCCACTATAGCGGTGGGGAAACACCCACTCATGTATGGCGTGTATTTCATCAGTGTTGTCTGACTCTATACTTCCTTTGCTGAGAAAGGAATGATCTGTCAGGCGGGTCTATCTTTCTATTGTCTCTATACTGTCATCGGAACCAGGTTGTTTGGGGTGATGATTCGACACAGTTCCTAGGCAGTCTAAGGAATGTATTTATGTGATGAGTGTCTACCTACACCCACACACCACAGAAATCCAGGTATCCGAGGAAGAAAGGTGGAAAGCGACAAACACAAGTAAATGAAACTCTTCTGTTGTTTGTCTGGTCTTTAATTCAGTACTTCAGGTTAGTTAACATTGCAGTCTGAGCATCTTCCATTAACCTTGGAGGTGTCATGGAGTACTTACCTGAAATATTCTGATATGCTTCTGTACTTTTCTGATGAGACAGATGGTGATTACCAATGAGATGATTTAGGCCATAACACTTGATGATCTCTATAGGAGGTATGGAACGTTACCATCCTCAGGAAGGGACCCTGTCTCTCTATCTAATATCCATTAGGTATGATCTGGTAGGGAATGTGTCATCCTATTTATTATTTACTAGGGATGAGACGCGTGGCTGAAAAGCTACTGGACTTAAGTTAGGATTACTAGGAGCTGTAACCTAATCTGTCCGTGAGATATGTCTGGGAGTTCAGACATACGATGCGGTCTGAGCTCAAGGGCCTGACCACAAGATATCGATGGAGTCAGTGTATACTTTTGGTGTAGTATGTATTATGCAAGGGTGTGATGGATATGTACACCTGGCTTGTTCTTGCTTACAGGAACCCCTGTGCTGTTAACTAAGGGCTGTGGGCGACTGCCCTTTGCTGCTGCTGATTCCTGTTTGCTGTGTGCTGTGGACCTGTGCTGTGTGCTGTGGACCTGTGCTGTGTGCTGTGGACCTGTGCTGTGTGCTGTGGGGCCTTTGCTGTGTGATGTGGCATCCTTTTCTGGTGGCTATGGGCGAGTGACTATTTGCTGCGAAGCCATATGGTGCTGAAGCCCAGTGTCAGGTGACAGTTGAAACTTGCCAGGCTCACATCCCAAGGCTCCAGACGGCATCATAATGGTGCAGGTGAAAGTACTCTTATCACCTTGTTTACATACAGACACTAAAGACATTGATCTCTGTCGAGTGGGAGGATGAGAATGTCCAGCAGACTACTCTCACCCAGCTAACTGTTCCATGTCTGTTAGTCCGTCTGTTGTCTGTCGGTTGGGCAGAGTCTGAATCTCCAATAAAGATTCTAGATTCGCTTTTTATAAGGTGGTTTTCTTATAGTCAGTTAGGTGTCTTCTTGTATCCACAGTCGTCATATGGATAGAGTCGTCCGGGAACCGTTCTGGGGATAATTGGTGTAAAGGGTAGACAGAAGTTACCAGGTAACAAGAAATGTGTGAGATAATATAACAAGAATTGTGTGAGATATTATAACAAGAACTGTGTGAGATAATGAAACAAAAACTGTGTGAGATATTATAACAAGAACTGTGTGAGATATTATAACAAGAACTGTGTAAGATATTATGACAATAACTATGTGAAATAATGAAAGAAGAACTGTGTGAGATAATATAACAAGAACAGTGTGAGATAATATAACAAGAACTGTGTGAGAGATAATATAACAAGAACTGTGTAAGATAATATAATAAGAACTGAGAGAGATAATATAACAAGAACTGTGTGAGATAATATAACAAGCACTGTGAGAGATAATATAACAAGAACTGTAAGAGATAATATAACAAGAACAGTGTGAGAGATAATATAACAAGAACTGTGAGAGATAATATAACAAGAACTGTATGAGATAATATAACAAGAACAGTGTGAGATAATATAACAAGTACTGTGTGAGAGATAATGTAACAAGAACAGTGTGAAATAATATAACAAAAATTGTGTGAGATAATATAACAAGAACAGTGTGAGATAATGAAACACCTTTGAGAGATAATATAACAAGAACTGTGTGAGATAATATAACAAGAACTGTGTGAGATAATATAACAAGAACTGTGTGAGATAATATAACCAGCACCGTTAGAGATAATATAACAAGAACTGTGTGAGATAATATAACCAGCACCGTGAGAGATAATATAACAAGAACTGTGTGAGATAATATAACCAGCACCATGAGAGATAATATAACAAGAATTGTGTGAGATAATGAAACACTTTTGAGAGATAATATAACAAGAACTGTGTGAGATAATATAACAAGAACTGTGAGAGATAATATAACAAGAACGGTGAGAGATATTATAACAAGAACTGTGAGAGATAATATAACAAGAACTGTGAGAGATAATATAACACGAACTGTGTGAGATAATATAACAAGAACTGCGTGAGATATAATATAACAAGAACTGTTTGAGATAATGAAACAAGAACTGTGAGAGATAATATAACAAGAACTGTGAGATATAATGAAACAAGAACTGTGAGAGATAATATAACAAGAACTGTGAGAGATAATATAACAAGAACTGTGAGAGATATTATAACAAGAACTGTGAGAGATAATATAACAAGAACTGTGAGAGATAATATAACACGAACTGTGTGAGATAATATAACAAGAACTGTGTGAGATATAATATAACAAGAACTGTTTGAGATAATGAAACAAGAACTGTTTGAGATAATATAACAAGAACTGTGAGAGATAATGAAACAAGAACTGTGAGAGATAATATAACAAGAACTGTGAGAGATAATATAACAAGAACTATGAGAGATAATATAACAAGAACTGTGTTGGAGGTAATGTCTGTAGAAATTTGTGAGATATATAACATAACAAGAACTATACGAAAGGTAATGTAAGTAGAACAGTGTGAGATAATACAACAAGAAATGTGTGTGAGATAATATATCAAGAACTGTGTGAGACATAATGTAAGTAGAACAGTGTGAGAGATAATATAACTGGAACAGTGTGATAGGAAGTAAACCTAGAACGGCTGCTGCGATGAACTTCTCCAGGTAGACAGGTGAGCCGCAGACAGGCAACAGTGTGAGAGAGAACATACCTAGAACGGCTGCTGCGATGAACTTCTCCAGGTAGACGGGTGAGCCGCAGACAGGTAACAGTGTGATGGTGTACTTGGCAAACGTCATGAGCACGATCACAGTGGAGCACGGGGCAGTCACGATCACCAGCTGGAGCCGTGGAGAGAATTGACATGGCGTTACCCGCCTGAGTGTGGTAGGGGTACATACATGGGGTTACCCGCCTGAGTGTGGTAGGGGTACATACCTGGGGTTACCCGCCTGAGTGTGGTAGGTGTACATACATGGGGTTACCCGCCTGAGTGTGGTAGGTGTACATACATGGGGTTACCCGCCTGAGTGTGGTAGTGGTACATACCTGGGGTTACCCGCCTGAGTGTGGTAGGGGTACATACATGGGGCTACCCGCCTGAGTGTGGTAGGTGTACATACATGGTGTTACCCGCCTGAGTGTGGTAGTGGTACATACCTGGGGTTACCCGCCTGAGTGTGGTAGGGGTACATACATGGGGCTACCCGCCTGAGTGTGGTAGTGGTACATACCTGGGGTTACCCGCCTGAGTGTGGTAGAGGTACATACATGGGGTTACCCGTCTGAGTGTGGTAGTGGTACATACCTGGGGTTACCCGCCTGAGTGTGGTAGAGGTATCACCAACTGGAGCAGTGGAGAGAATGGACATGAGGTTACCCGCTTGAGTGTGGTAGAGGTATCACCAACTGGAGCAGTGGAGAGAATGGACATGGGGTTACCCGCCTGAGTGTGGTAGGGGTACATACATGAGGTTACCCGCCTGAGTGTGGTAGGGGTACATACATGGGGTTACCCGCCTGAGTGTGGTAGGGGTACATACATGAGGTTACCCGCCTGAGTGTGGTAGGGGTACATACCTGGGGTTACCCGCCTGAGTGTGGTAGGGGTACATACCTGGGGTTACCCGCCTGAGTGTGGTAGGAGTACATATGTGAATATGTGTGGGTTCAGTCCAATCAGGGCATTTGCTTGTATGTGTAGGCGCAGTTCAATAAGGACATTAGCTGGATTGTGTGGGAATAGTCCAATCAGGGCATTAGCTTGTATGTGTGGGCGCGGTTCAATAAGGACATTAGCTGGATTGTGTGGGAATAGTCAAATCTTGACATTAGTTTGTGTGGTAGAAGTAAATACGTGTCATGTGTTTGTATCTTTGGGTGATTTTGGGAGCAGTCAAGACATAGCATTCACTTTTATGCGAGGTAAGAATCAAGATTTTATATTAGTTTGTATGTGGGGAGGGGGGGGGGGGGAGAATTAAGATGTGATATCAGTTTGTATGTGAGTGGATAATTAAAATATGACATCAGTTTGCATGTGAGGGGAGAATTAAAGTGTTATATCAATTTGTATGTGAAGGTGTTGCGTAGCGCTAGCTTATTGGATAGAAACTATTCAAAAGAAGCGACAACTAAACTTTCAGAAAACCAGAAAGACTAATCACTGCCGAAGAAGAGACCAAATGGCTCGTGATTCTAGACTATGATTTCAATAGGTCCTAGAACTGATCAAGTCTTCTGACAGTGTTAGGCGAGAGAAGGATGGCAAACAACCGTACTAATATAAAGACAGTAGGCCTAAGCGTTCCTGATACTATCAATCAACCATGTGTCATGCCGGAAAGCGTGGGCGGTCATGACTCGCCATTTCACTCGATCACCAGCATCGTGAATCAGCTCAGTGTTTATGTCTCGCCCATGCCATGTGGCCAAGCCATCCAGGTATTTTCCTCTTGGTCTTCCTCTTGGTCTGTTCCCTTCGATTTTGCCAGTTGTCACTAAGTTCTCCAATCAATTTCTTCTCATATACATGCATACAAACATACATATATCTTTTAGGGCAGGCCTCATCATTGGCGCCTTGACAGACGATAGTGTGTGCTTCAAAAAGGCATAATAACTTTTACCCATGGTGGTAGTGAATGTGACTGATAAGGCCAATTCGCGCTGTAAATGTTCGTTCACAGTGGGTGCATGTGAAGACTTGGTCATTTCCACCATCATGCACCATCTTATGTCTCACACGCTCGATGTGTGACTTATCTGCAATGATTTTCTCCTTTGTCTTTATTCTATTTCTGATGTTTGCCCTCCATGCAACATGATCAGCGGCGACTTGCTCCCAAATAGGGCAGGCCTATCCCTAATTAAAGCAAAATAAGGTGGGTTTCCGATGACTTCGCCAAAGAACGGAAAATTAAAATGTGACATCAGTTTGTATGTGAGGCGAAAATTAAAATGTGACATCAATTTGTATGTCAGGAGAGAATTAAAATGTGACTCCAGTTTGAATATGAGTGGAAAATTAACATGTGACATCAGTTTCTATGTGAGGGAAGAATAAAAATATGACATATGTTTGTATGTGAGGGGATAATTAAAATGTCACATGGCTTGTATATGAGGGGAGAATTAAAATGTGACATCAGCGTGTACGTGAAGGGATAATTAAAATGTTAGGGCAACTTGCATGTGAGGAGAGAATTAAAATATGACATCAGCTTGTATGTGAAAGGAGAGGGCAACAGAGAATGACTCGATGACGACGCCGACATGACCAACTGTGTCGTCATGGAGAGTGACACAAGCGTCTTACCTGCAAGGCGTAGACGAAGGCCAGCGGGTTGCCCAGGCCCATCCTGATGTAAGTGTAGGCTCCTCCGTACCTGGGGATCATGGCTCCCAGTTCTGAGTAACACAGGGCGGCTGGCCAAGGGGTGACAGTAGCAACAATAATAAACATATTGTCGGTGAGGTGTAGTTAGTTAGTTTGTTACAAGAAACATTCTTCACAGTGTCATCTCATCCTATCTCATTTTCTTCCTTTGTCCCTTGCGATGTGAAGCTTAAACAGTGGGACAGTGCCCGTTAATGGGCTTCATGTATCGAGTCTCCTATGCTGTTTCCTCCCTCTATCCATCGTTTACGTGGTCGGCCTCTTCTTCTGCTTCCCTCTGGTCTGTACATCATTGCTTGTTGTATACTGTTAGTTGGTGACATACTTGCATGGCCAAACCATTTGACTTGCTGCCTTATAATAAAATCTAATGCAGCTATAACTCCCACTTTAGTCCTGATTTCTTCATTTCTGATTTTCTCTCTTCTTTTGTTTTGCATTGAGTATTCTTCTAAAGAATCTCAATTTCTGGTGTGATTCTTCTTTTCTCTTTTTCTGTCATTGTCCAGGTTTGGCATTGGTAGCATAGAGTTGGTAGGAAGATTGTGTTGTAGAGTGTTTTCTTGGTAAATGTTGATGCATGTTTGTTCTTTAGCATTTGTGTCATTTGTCAAATTAGTTGGGTTGCCTTATCGCATCTATTTTCGATCTCGTCTTCTGATTTGCCATTTGATAATATTATACTTATTAACTACATGAAGCTCTCTATTTGTTTCAATGAGTGTTCTCTTAGATGAATCGTTGTTGTTTTTTCTTCTTTCGTTAAAGTCATTACCTCTGTTTCACTAGTGTTGATTTTCATGTTATGTTCCATACACACTTTGTTAAGACTTTTCGCGTGGTCTTGTAATTCTGCTTCTGATATTGCTATTAGTGCTTGATCATCCGCAAATAGTGAGTTCTTTAAGGGTGTAATTTGCCGTTGGTTCTTCTTCTGTGTTCTGTTCATCATGCGGTCTCTATTTCCCTGGTTTCTGTACATATGTTGTCTATATAGGTTATCAAAATGGAGGGGGGGGGGGGGGGGGGGGAAGAACACAACTGTGACGTACTCCAGATCTTATGGTGAAGGCTTCTGAGTGTCCTTCTTTTGATTTCACTATGCATTCACTGTTGTATAATCATCTCCATAATTTTATTAGATGTGTATCGTTTAAGAATTTCAAACAGATTGTTTCTATCTACTCTATCGAATGCCCTTTCTTGGTCTACAAAGGCTAGATAGTACATTCATATTTTTATGCGTGTGTGTATGTGTGTGTGTGTGTGTGCGTGTTTTTCAATATCATCAACGATGGTTTTCCCCTGTGATTTGCGTTTGCCGTAATGCATGTACTTCGTGTCTATGTATATTATCGCTCACTTCTCGCGGCAATCACACACACCTAACTGTGTGGATTTGTTATTGTGATATCCAGCAGCAGCCATTACTTCTCATATCGTCAGTCAGTCAGACAGTCATTTAGTCAGCCAGTCAGTTAGTCGGTCGGTCGGTCAGTCAGTCAACAGGTCATCCTCACGGCACATGAACTGTCGACCTCCGTGAAGACAAGTCTCTCAAACAGACATTCTGACACGTACACTCTGTACACACAGCCGCGCTGGCCTACTGGCTGAACCGTCACCTGGCGCGCCGATGGCCATTAACTCGGTTCACACCCGGGCTGCCTTCATTGTTGTTTTTACATTTCACCTGAGATGCCAGGATGACACAGTTTAAAATGTGTTCTTTCTTGCTGTATGTGTTGTTGCTTGCTGTTTTATGTTGTTGTTTTTGTTGTTGCTTGCTGCTTTATGTTGTTGTATGTGTTGTTGCTTGCTGTTCTTTGTTGTTGTATGTGTTGTTGCTTGCTGTTCTGTGTTGTTGTATGTGTTGTTGCTTGCTGTTTTATGTTGTTGTATTTGTTGTTGCTTGCTGTTTTATGTTGTTGTATGTGTTGTTGCTTGCTGTTCTTTGTTGTTGTATGTGTTGTTGCTTGCTGTTCTTTGTTGTTGTATGTGTTGTTGCGTGCTGTTCTTTGTTGTTGTATGTGTTGTTGCTTGCTGTTCTTTGTTGTTGTATGTGTTGTTGCTTGCTTTTCTTTGTTGTTGTCTTGTGTTTTATTGTGCCTGCGTTATTGTTGTATGTTGTTGGTGCCTACGATATTGTTCTGTGTTGTTGACCTATGTTTTATTGTTGTTGTTGTTGTTGTTGTTGTCATATGTCTGTTTTTGCCCACGCTGTTGTAATTTGCCGTTGTTTGTTATTGGTTATTTCTTATATAATCAACACAAGAGGTTATGAAATAAACCGGAAGTAAATGACTGGATATTTCTGAGACAATGATGATGACCTTGACTTACTTCCTAGTTGCGCTATCCCGGCAATGGCCCAGACCAGGAGGCACAGCCCCACCGACCCGGTCGCTCGCAGCACGTTCTTGGGGGAGATGAAGATCCCTGACCCTGGAGATTATAGGTCAGGTGAGTCTTTGGTGTGTAAATATTAGCAAGAACATCAACAACAATATTAATAATAACATCAACAACAATATTAGCGACAACACAAACAACAATATTAGCGACAACATCAACATCAATATTAGCAATAAGACCAAAAAAAAAAACACATCACCACCATCGGTAACAACACCATTTACAATGTCAGCAGCATCATTAACATCAACAACTTCATCAACACGACAAGCAACAACATAAACAACATCATTATTTTCACCATCATTATTAACAAAGTCAACAACATCATTAACACGAATTTCATCATCATCAACAACAACAACAACATTCACAACATCATCATTTTCAAGAACATCATTTACACGCCAACACTTTCAACAACAACATCATCATTTACAACGTCTACAGTTTCATCAACAACATTATTTATAATGTCAACACTCACAACAACAACAACAACAACAACAACAACAACAACAACAACAACAACAACTAAACAACAACAACAACAACATTTACAATGTAAACACTATCAACAACAACAACAATATTTACAACGCCAAAACTTACAACAACAAAATTTACGTCACCACAACATTTACAATATCAACACATTCAGCAACAAAAACATCCAACAAATGACGTGTCCATCAACGGCACGATTGGGGGGCTGCATGGTCTTGAGGTATGGTGTCCGCCTCGAGTGCTGGAGGTCCCGGATTCAAGCCCCGGTGAGGTACGGGATTTTTTCTCGTGGACTTCTAGTAACAAAATTCCCCCTGGTCTCTGGGTAGTGAGATCGAACGCCCGTGTGTATTGTTGCGTACGTAAAAAATCCCTTGGCAGTTGGAAATCGAAAAAGAGTAGCCTAACGGTGCTTCCCGGGCAAAATTTCGAGTTAAAAATCTACCTAAAGTATTTCAGGATCCTCGGCGGTGCTACGGAGTTCGTGCACTGAGCTGAGTTTCTCCAGACTTAGGTTTGAGTTAGGAGGAGAACGGAGCACTTATGGGTTGCACCGGTGTGCCGTGATGTTGATCCATCGACTAAACTAAACTAAACTAAACTAAACCATCAACGACAGCCGAGCACCTGGTCATGATGTTGTAAATGCAGACATTTAGAACAAGAGAACTGTGGCTCTACCTATGATCATTCCAATCACAATGGACGTGGCCCCGACCAGGCCCAGCTCCCGCTTCATCACCACGCTTGATACCTCCACGCCGACCCCGGTCTCCTCCTTCATCTTTTTATCCTCGTCTGGTTCTCCCTCTCTCGTCTTGTTGATATCCCTGACTTGCTCTGGGTCTGTCATCTTGTTGATATCCCTGACTTGCCCTGACTCTGTGTTACTGATAGGTTGATGTTAACAGATCTGTAATAGTAAAACAACCAGTAGCGTACAGGAAGATTACTTCTAAAACGATGTAATTGTAGTGTAAAGGAAGATTACCTCTGGTAAGGTATAATGTTTGGCTTAAAGGAAGATTACTTCTAGTAAGATGTAATGTTTGGCTTAAAGGAAGATTACTTCTGGTGAGATATCATATGTAGCTTAAAAGAAGATTACTTCTAGTAAGATATAATGTTTGACTTAAAGAAAGATTACTTTTCGTAAGATATAATATGTAGCACAAGCTGACCCGGCCCGGCTTCGCCCATGCCCTGGCGGGGGTCTGTCTGTCTGTCTGTCTGTCTGTCTGTCTGTCTGTCTGTCTGTCTGTCTGTCTGTCTGTCTGTCTGACCAAACCCGGCTTCGCCCAGCTCCTGGTGGGGAGCATCTAATTTAATTCATATAAGTAATCATATAAGATCCCGTTCCCGTTCCCGACTATCTGTCTGTCTGTCTATCTGTCTGTCTGTCTGTCTGACCCGGCCCGGCTTCACCCAGTCCCTTGTGGGGAGCATCTCATTTAATTCATATAAGTAGTCATATAATTTCCCGTTCCTGACTGTCTGTCTGTCTGTCTGTCTGTCTGTCTGTCTGTCTGTCTGTCTGTCTGTCTGTCTGTCTGTCTGTCTGTCTGTCTGTCTGTCTGTCTGTCTGTCTGTCTATAGCCAGGGGACTTAACTTAAGATATAACAATGCTACTAAAAGTTTAGTCCCTTATTTTATATTTTCTTATGTTCAGTCATGTTATTAAAAAATTAAATTTTAGTAAGTAAATAGCTGATAGTACACTAAAAAAAACTATGACTGTTGGTTGCACTGGAATGAGAAGAAGACATGTAGAAAATTTCATCTCAATTGGATGGACCGTTCGCGAACGCATAAAGAACGGGCGGACATAAATACATACATACATTGCATTTTATATATTAAGATAAAGGACGATTACTCTAATAAAATGTAATGTTTGGCTTAAAGGAAGATTGCTTCCAGTAAGATATAATATGTAGCTTAAAGGTAGATTACTTCTAGTAAGATATAATATTTTTTTTTCGCGTTTCCATTCTGTTTCAGGATATTGCGGTCAACACCAGCATCTTTCAGCTGTATGTTGATTCCTAGGCTAGATTACGCTCATCAGCACGCCACGACTTTCTGAGCGACCGGCTCCATACTCTCGCAAGTCACTGGCGTGACTCGAACCCCTTCAAATTCTCGTGCGCTCACGTCAACCACGAGAATATTCGGGGTTATGGAGAAAGCTGCTAACTCCTCAGCCAGGGAGCCCGGCAAGATATAATGTTTGGCTGAAAGAAATATTACTTCTGGTAAGATATAATATGTAGCTAAAAGGAAGATTACTTCTAGTACGATGCATTTTTTGGCTTACATTAAGATTACTTCTGGTAAGATGTAATGTAAGGATTAAAGGAAGATTACCTTTAGTAAGATGTAATGTTTAGCTTAAAGGAAGAATACTTCTAGTAAGATGTAATGTTTGGCTTAAAGGAAGATTACTTCTAGTAAGATATAATGTTTGGCTTAAAGGAAGATTACTTCTAGCAACATATAATGTTTGGCTTAAAGGAAGATTACTTCTGGTAAGATATATGTAGCTTAAAGGAGGATTACTTCTGACAAGATAAAATATGTAGCTTAAAGGAAGATTACTTCTTGTAAGATAAATGTTTATCTTAAAGGAAGATTACTTCTGGTAAGATATAATATGTAGCTTAAAGGAAGATTACTTCTAGTAAGGTTTAAGGGGCGGTCATTTAAAATCCGTAAGTGCCGCACCGCGCGTAATTGCATACGCTGAACATGATCATGTCATAGTCATGTGATAAGTACTGACCAATGAATAAAAGAGCAAGTGCTTATCGTCCCATGATGCATAGGTTCCATTTCTGACCGAGGAGACAATGGCCGGGTTGATCCAAAATCCGTCCAAAGCAGCTCAAAGAGCGATGATTCAGTTTCTTTCATTTGAAGGATGTCGACCAGAAGACATTCATCGAAGAATGTAGGCAGCGTAGGGTAACAAATGTGTGTCGAAGACAACAGTGATAGACTGAGAACGAATGTTTAGGAAAGACGTCAGTTCATGACAGATCTTCGTCGGCCGGGTCAGGCGCATATTGTTGCAACAGATAAAATCCATTGCCACAATTGATGCAGCAGTACAGATAAACCGTTGTCGAAGCATACGTTCGCTAGCGAAAGAATTTGATGTGTCAGTTGGGACAATTCTAAAGGTCGTTCGTTCGTAAGAAACTGCAATATCGGAAGGTGTATTTACAGTGGGTACCACGGATGTTGATTGACCACCAAAAAGAGGAACGCATGGGATGGTGTTTGAACCACTTGCTGCGTTACAGAGTGGAGAGTGATGCATTTCTCTTCCGCATAGTGGCAGGCGATGAATCACGGTGCACCACTTTGAACCCTAGCAGCAAAAGAGAGAGCATGCAATGGAAGCATGCTGGATCACCAAAAGCCAAAAAATTCAAGTTACAGGTTTCCGCTGGTAAAATTATGCTGAGTGCATTTTTTGACCATGAAGGGCTATTGTTGGCCGACTTTAAAGAACCTGGTGTCAACGTCAACTCTACCCAGTACATGTAAACACTAGACAAGCTGCATAAAGCCATCAAGATTAAACGACCCGGCATGCTTTCTCGCGGTGTGATTTTGTTGCACGATAATGCTGGTCCGCATGTCGCAAAAATTGTGCAGGAAGCATTAGCAAGGAAGAAGTGGGAAATTCTGCAAAATCCAGCCTATAGTCCTGATTTGTCACCATGTGATTTTCATTTGTTCGGACCTCTAAAAAAAAAAAAAAGCTCGAAAGGGGCAGAATTTCACACAGATGCAGACGTAATGAACGCGGGAAACACTTGGTTCAGTGAGCAGCCACAATCCTTTTTTTGCGGACGGCATTCACCGCCTACCTAAGCAATGGGATGCTTGCCTGAATGCCTACGGCGACTTCTTCTGACCAACTCATGGTGCATAATTCATTCAAAATGAATGCTTTGTTTAATTCTATGATTGATTGATTGATTGATTGATTGATTGATTTAGGAACCGACATCACAGCATTCGGGGCATTCCCATAAGCGCTCCGTCCCCATCCTCAGAAGCCAGCGAAGAGTTCCAACCCCAATAGTACCAGTAGCAATCTGATTAAATGTGCGTCTCGCCTTTCCTGTGAGCGTCGAGCATCGGCCAGATCTCCTCGTCACTCCTCGCTGTCGCATTCTTGCCAGACCATGGTGATCTATTTGCTCCTCCGAAGGTGTACACGTGCTCCCACAAGGCCACAACCATCTGCCTTATCATGCATCAATACTGTTTAATTCTATTACACCTGTTAATGTTTCTTTCACGTTTGTTGTAATAAAGTCATTGAAACGGGTTTCAAATGAACGCCCCTAATATAATGTTTGTCTTAAAGGAAGATTGCTTCTCGTCAGATATAATATGTACCTTAAAGGAAGATTACTTCTAGTAACATATAATGTCTGACTTAAAGGAAGATTACTTCTGGTAAGATATAATATAGTAGCTTAAAGGAAGATTACTTCTAGTAAGATATAATGTTTGGCTTAAAGGAAGATTACTTCTGGTAAGGTATAATATGAGGCCTAAAGGAAGATTACTTCTAGTGCGATAAATTGGTTGGCTTAAAGGAAGATTATTGTTAGTAAGATGTAATGTTTGGCTTAAAGGAAGATTTCTTTTAGCAATATATAATGTTTGGTTTAAATGAAGATTACTTCTAGTAAGATCTCAGGTGTAGTGTAAAGGAAGATTACTTCCAACAAAATGTAATGTTTGGCTTAAATGAAGATTACTTATAGTAATATTTAAGTTTTGGCTTAAAGGAAGATTACTTCTAATAGTAAATACTCATCATCATATGCTACATAAACTGTGTATAGCAAACACAACACTGTAATACATCTATCTACATATACTGTGTATGGCAAACATAAGACTAGCACATCTATCTACACCTACTGTGTATAACAAACACATAACAAACATATCAAAACACATATGCTACACGTATATAGAATGAAAGAACGAAACAACTGTTTTTCCAAAGGGTTAATGGGCACGCAGGACCGTCTGACATTCTGACCTTCTGATCTCTCTGCTCTAATAGATTATTTTATTCATACATCACTTGTAAAGCGAATCTTAGACAACGTTGACATCAACGGAAACAATATATGCATTATAAACGCAAGGAAATGTGGACTAATCAATTAATGCGTGACCCACTAAAACGACTTATTCACATGGCCATCACAAGTAGATAAGGTAAATGTCACGTACCACACTTGGGGCAATGTTTACTGTACTAGTTGTCGTTTGAATGTACTATTATTGTTATTATTTTATTATTGTCTGTGTACAGAGGTATGTGGCATGTCCTCAGACAGTATTGAAACAGGATGCGATATTTTAACGTACGTATAGGGATTGGTGGTGTCTTTGATGTTTTGCCGAAGATTGTTAAACAGTTGAGCGGAGTACGCTGACCTTGATATGTGTAATAGAATTAACAGATCAGAGAAGTCACGACTGCAGCAGGGTATAACAATAGGACAGAAAACAGTTGGGGACGTGTAACTCCTGGGAGAAAGTGAGAGATAGGAAACAATAGGACATAAAACAGTTGGGGACGTGTAACTCCTGGGAGAAAGTGAGAGATAGGAAACAATAGGACATAAAACAGTTGGGGACGTGTAACTCCTGGGAGAAAGTGAGAGATAGGAAACAATAGGACATAAAACAGTTGGGGACGTGTAACTCCTGGGAGAAAGTGAGAGATAGAATCAATAGGACATAAAACAGTTCGGGACGTGTAACTCCTGGGAGAAAGTGAGAGATAGAAACAATAGGACATAAAACAGTTCGGGACGTGTAACTCCTGCCAGAAAGTGAGAGATAGAAACAATAGGACAGAAAACAGTTCAGGACGTTAACTCCTGCCAGAAAGTGAGAGATAGGAAACAATAGGACATAAAACAGTTGGGGACGTGTAACTCCTGGGAGAAAGTGAGATATAGAATCAATAGGACATAAAACAGTTCGGGACGTGTAACTCCTGGGAGAAAGTGAGAGATAGAAACAATAGGACATAAAACAGTTCGGGACGTGTAACTCCT
Organism: Cepaea nemoralis; assembly: GCA_014155875.1. Taxonomy (NCBI): domain Eukaryota; kingdom Metazoa; phylum Mollusca; class Gastropoda; order Stylommatophora; family Helicidae; genus Cepaea; species Cepaea nemoralis. Next base: position 47,345 of record JACEFZ010002124.1, read on the forward strand.
GGGAGAAAGTGAGAGATAGAAACAATAGGACAGAAAACAGTTCGGGACGTGTAACTCCTAGGAGAAAGTGAGAGATAGAAACAATAGGACATAAAACAGTTCGGGACGTGTAACTCCTGGGAGAAAGTGAGAGATAGAAACAATAGGACATAAAACAGTTCGGGACGTGTAACTCCTGGGAGAAAGTGAGAGATAGAAACAATAGGACATAAAACAGTTCGGGACGTGTAACTCCTGAGAGAAAGTGAGAGATAGGAACAATAGGGCATAAAACAGTTCGGGACGTGTAACTCCTGGGAGAAAGTGAGAGATAGGAACAATAGGACATAAAACAGTTCGGGACGTAGAACTCCTGGGAGAAAGTGAGAGATAGAAACAATAGGACATAAAACAGTTGGGGACGTGTAACTCCTGGGAGAAAGTGAGAGATAGAAACAATATGACATACAACAGTTCGGGACGTGTAACTCCTGGGAGAAAGTGAGAGATAGAAACAATAGGACATAAAACAGTTCGGGATGTGTAACTCCTGGGAGAAAGTGAGAGATAGAAACAATAGGGCATAAAACAGTTCGGGACGTGTAACTCCTGGGAGAAAGTGAGAGATAGAAACAATAGGACATAAAACAGTTCGGGACGTGTAACTCCTGGGAGAAAGTGAGAGATAGAAACAATAGGACATAAAGCAGTTCGGGACATGTAACTCCTGCCGGAAAGTGAGAGATAGAATCAATAGGACATAAAGCAGTTCGGGACATGTAACTCCTGCCAGAAAGTGAGAGATAGAAACAATAGGACAGAAAACAGTTCGGGACGTGTAACTCCTGCCAGAAAGTTGAGAGAGATAGAAACAATAGGACATAAAACAGTTACCCGGGGGGGGAAGTAAAAAAAAGGGAAAATAAATGGGAAAAAATGGAAAAAGGGGAGGGAAGGAAAAAGAGAAAAAAAGGAACCCCCGGGGGAAATTGGAGAAAAAAGAAAACAAAGGAAAATCGGGAAAGGAATGAAAAAAGGAAAAAAATCGGGGCTTTAAACCCCCGGGGGAATGTAAGGAAAAAAGGAGAATAAAAAATTTGGGAAACTTGGGAAGAATTGGGAAAAAGGGGGGAAAAAATAGATTTAACCCGGGGAATGAAGGAAAAAAAGGGAAAAGCATGGCATTAACCCGCGAAAAAGAATCAAAAGGGGAAAAACAATTGGGAAAAACTTTGGAAAAATGAAAAAGGGAAAAAAACAATGGAATAAACTTCGGGAAAATTGAATAGAAAAAATAGGACATAAAGCATTTGGACATTAACCCTTTCCAGAAAGTAAAGAAAAGCAATTGGGAAGAACGCAAAAGTGAGAAAAAGAAAAAGGGAAAAAAAAGACATGTAACTCCTGCCAGAAAGTGAGAGATAGAAACAATAGGACAGAAAACAGTTCGGGACGTGTAACTCCTGCCAGAAAGTGAGAGATAGAAACAATAGGACATAAAGCAGTTCGGGACATGTAACTCCTGCCAGAAAGTGAGAGATAGAAAGAATAGGACAGAAAACAGTTCGGGACGTGTAACTCCTGCCAGAAAGTGAGAGATAGAAACAATAGGACATAAAGCAGTTCGGGACATGTAACTCCTGGAAGAAAGTGAGAGATAGAAACAATAGGACATAAAGCAGTTCGGGACATGTAACTCCTGCCAGAAAGTGAGAGATAGAAACAATAGGACATAAAGCAGTTCGGGACGTGTAACTCCTGGGAGAAAGTGAGAGATAGAAACAATAGGACATAAAACAGTTCGGGACGTGTAATTCCTGGGAGAAAGTGAGAGATAGAAACAATAGGACATAAAACAGTTCGGGACGTGTAACTCCTGCCAGAAAGTGAGAGATACGAAACAATAGGACAGAAAACAGTTCGGGACGTGTAACTCCTGCCAGAAAGTGAGAGATAGAAACAATAGGACAGAAAACAGTTCGGGACGTGTAACTCCTGCCAGAAAGTGAGAGATAGAAACAATAGGACATAAAGCAGTTCGGGACATGTAACTCCTGCCGGAAAGTGAGAGATAGAAAGAATAGGACAGAAAACAGTTCGGGACGTGTAACTCCTGCCAGAAAGTGAGAGATAGAAACAATAGGACATAAAGCAGTTCGGGACATGTAACTCCTGGAAGAAAGTGAGAGATAGAAACAATAGGACATAAAGCAGTTCGGGACATGTAACTCCTGCCAGAAAGTGAGAGATAGAAACAATAGGACATAAAGCAGTTCGGGACGTGTAACTCCTGGGAGAAAGTGAGAGATAGAAACAATAGGACATAAAACAGTTCGGGACGTGTAATTCCTGGGAGAAAGTGAGAGATAGAAACAATAGGACATAAAACAGTTCGGGACGTGTAACTCCTGGGAGAAAGTGAGAGAAACAATAGGACATAAAACAGTTCGGGACGTGTAACTCCTCGGAGAAAGTGAGAGATAGAAACAATAGGACATAAAACAGTTCGGGACGTGTAACTCCTGGGAGAAAGTGAGAGATAGAAACAATAGGACATAAAACAGTTCGGGACGTGTAACTCCTGGGAGAAAGTGAGAGATAGAAACAAAAGGACATAAAACAGTTCGGGACGTGTAACTCCTGGGAGAAAGTGAGAGATAGAAACAATAGGACATAAAACAGTTTGGGACGTGTAACTCCTGGGAGAAAGTGAGAGATAGGAACAATAGGGCATAAAACAGTTCAGGACGTGTAACTCCTGGGAGAAAGTGAGAGATAGAAACAATAGGGCATAAAGCAGTTCGGGACATGTAACTCCTGCCAGAAAGTGAGAGATAGAAACAATAGGACATAAAACAGTTCGGGACATGTAACTCCTGGAAGAAAGTGAGAGATAGAAACAATAGGACATAAAGCAGTTCGGAACATGTAACTCCTGCCAGAAAGTGAGAGATAGAAAAAATAGGACATAAAGCAGTTCCGGACATGTAACTCCTGCCAGAAAGTGAGAGATAGAAACAATAGGACATAAAGCAGTTCGGGACATGTAACTCCTGCCAGAAAGTGAGAGATACGAAACAATAGGACAGAAAACAGTTTGGGACGTGTAACTCCTGCCAGAAAGTGAGAGATAGAAACAATAGGACATAAAGCAGTTCGGGACATGTAACTCCTGGGAGAACGTGAGAGATAGAAACAATAGGACATAAAGCAGTTCGGGACATGTAACTCCTGCCAGAAAGTGAGAGAAAGAAACAATAGGACATAAAACAGTTCGGGACATGTAACTCCTGGGAGAAAGTGAGAGATAGAAACAATAGGACATAAAGCAGTTTGGGACACGTAACTCCTGCCAGAAAGTGAGAGATAGAAACAATAGGACATAAAGCAGTTCGGGACATGTAACTCCTGCCAGAAAGTGAGAGATAGAAACAATAGGACAGAAAACAGTTCGGGACATGTAACTCCTGCCAGAAAGTGAGAGATAGAAACAATAGGACATAAAGCAGTTCGGGACATGTAACTCCTGCCAGAAAGTGAGAGATAGAAACAATAGAACATAAAGCAGTTCGGGACATGTAACTCCTGCCAGAAAGTGAGAAATAGAAACAATAGGACATAATGCAGATCGGGACATGTAACTCCTGCCAGAAAGTGAGAGATAGAAACAATAGGACATAAAGCAGTTCGGGACATGTAACTCCTGCCAGAAAGTGAGAGATAGAAACAATAGGACATAAAGCAGTTCGGGACATGTAACTCCTGCCAGAAAGTGAGAGATACGAAACAATAGGACAGAAAAAAGTTCGGGACATGTAACTCCTGCCAGAAAGTGAGAGATAGAACAATAGGACAAAACAGTTGGGAGTAACCCCCCGGGAAAGGGGAAAATGAAAAATAGGAAAAAAATTGGGCATTAAAATTGCCGAAATGGGAAAAAAAATGGAATAAAACATTTGGGGCTTAACTCCGGGAGAAATGGAAAAAGAAACAAAAGAAAAAAATTGGGGCTTAACTCCGGGAGAAATGGGAAAAAAAATGGAATAAACATGGGCTTAACCCTTGGGGGTGAAATGAAAAAAAGGAAAAAAAGAAACCCCAAAAAAGAATAAACAATGGACTAAACTTTGGGGGAATTGAGAAAAAGAAGAAACAATGGACAAAAATTCGGGGGTAATTTAGAAAAGGATAAAAAAATGGACAAAAAAATTTGGGGGAATTGAGAAAAGGATAAAAAAATGGACTAAAGCAGGGGAATGAACCCTTTCCCAAAATGGAATAAAAAAAAGGGAAAAAAAATTGGGAATGAAAATTTTCCCAAAAATGGGAAGAAAAAATGGCAAAAAAGTTGGGAATTAAAACCCCGGAAAAGGGGGGTGAAAAATGGGGAAAAAAGTTGGAATGAATTTCAAAAGTGGGAAGAAAAAATGGGGGAAAAAAGTTGGGGGGTGAACCCTTTTCCCAAAAATGGGAAGAAAATGGCAAAAAAGTTGGGAGTGAACCCTGCCCGAAAAGTGGGATGAAAAAATGGCAAAAAAGTTGGGGGGTGAACCCTTTTCCCAAAAGGGAAAATGAAAAAATGGGTAAAACTGGGGAATTTGAGAAAAGAATAAAAAAAAAAAAGGCAAAAACTTCGGGCGGAATTGAGAAAAGAATAAAACAATGGGCATAAAAAATTCGGGAGTTAAATTGAAAAAAAGGAAAAACATGGGGAAAAACTTGGGGGAATTGAGAAAAAGAAAAACAATGGACATAAACTTCGGGGGGTGAATCCGAAAATAGGAAGAAACAATGGACAAAAACTTGGGGGGTGAATAGAAAAATAGAATAAAACAATGGGCATAAAAAATTCGGGGGTGAATTGAAAATAGGAAAAACAATGGGCATAAAAAATTCGGGGGGTGAATTCCAGAAATGAAGAAGAAAATGGGAAAAGTTGGGATAACCCGGCCCAAAAAGTTGGAATGAACTTGCAAAAGGGAATAGAAACATGGACATAAACGTTCGGAATGTAACCTTTCAGAAAGTAGGAAAAACATGGACAGAAAACGTTCGGGGAAAGTAACTCTAAAAGTAGAGATAGAAACATGGACATAAAGCAGTGGGAATGAACCTGCCCAAAAATTGGGAAAAACCCGGCCCGAAAAAATTGGGACGTGAAAAGCCAAAAAGTGGGAGTGAAACTGCCCAAAAAAGTTGGGAGTGTAACTGGAAAAGTTGGGAAGAAAAAATGGCAAAAGAGTGGAATGAACCTGCAAAGTGGAGATAGAAACATGGACATAAACGTTCGGAATGTAACCGGGAGAAAGTGGAGATAGAAACATGGACAGAAACGTTGGGAATGTAACCTGCAAAAGTGGAGATAGAAACATGACAGAAACGTTCGGAGGGAACTGCAAAAGTGGAGATAGAAACATGGACATAAACGTTCGGAATGTAAACTGGAAAAAGTGAGAGTAGAAACATGGGCATGAAGCAGTTGGGGAAAGAAAATTGGGAAAAGTTGGGAAGAAAAGGCAAAAGTTGGGAATGAAAAAATGGAAAAAAGTTGGGGAAAAACCCGGCCCAAAAAAGGGAATGAACTAATGCAGAAAGGGAATGTAACTCTGCCAAAAGTGAGGATAGAAAAATAGGACAAAAGAGTTCGGGACATGTAACCCCAAAAGTGGGGTAGAAAAATAGGACATAAAGCAGTTCGGGACATGTAATCTGCCAGAAAGGTAGGATAGAAAAATAGGACAGAAAAGAGTGAGATGTAACCCGCCAGAAAGTGAGAGATGTAAAACAGGCAAAAAGTGGGACATGAAACTCCTGCCAGAAAGTGAGAGAAGAAACAAAGGACAGAAAACAGTTGGACATGTAACCTCAGAAAGTGAGGATAGAAACATGGGCATAAAACAGTTCGGGACGTGAACCTGGAGAAAGGAGAGAAGAACATGGCATAAAGCAGTTGGGAATAACCTGCCAAAAGTGAGAATGAAAAAGGAAAAGACAGTTGGAACAACCTGCCAGAAAGTGAGAGATAGAAACATAGGCAGAAAACAGTTGGAACAGTAACTCCTCCAAAAGTGAGAGATAATTTCAGAAAGTGGAAAGAAACATTGGACTAAGCAGAAAGGGAATGAAAAAATTTCCCAAAAATGGGAATGAAAAAATGGAAAAAGAGTGGGAATAAACTGCAGAAGTGGGAATGAAAAAATGGCCCAAAAAGTTGGGAATGAAAAAATTTCCAAAAGTGGGAATGAAAAATAGGAAGAAAAGTTGGGAGTGAAAAAATTTTCCCAAAAGGGAAAATTCGAAAAATGGCCAAAAAAGTTGGGAGTTAACCCGAGAAATAGAGAAGAAACAATGGACATAAACTTCCGGGCCCGAAATTGAAAAAAAAAGAAAAACAATGGACAGTAACTTTGGGGGGTGAATGAAAAGTAGAGATGAAACATTTGGACAGAAACAGTTTGGAGTGAACTTGCAAAAGTAGAATGAAACAATAGGCATAAACAGTTTGGGGGTGAATTGAAAAATAGACATAAAACAATTGGGCTAAAAATTGGGGGGTGAAATTTTAAAATGAAATAGAACATTGGACATAAACTTGGGGGGTGAAGTGAAAAGTGAGAATAGAACAAAAGGACAGAAAAAATTGGGAAGTGAAATTTTAAAAGTGAGAATAGAAACATTGGGCATAACGGGAAAGTGAAATTTAAAAATGGACATAAAACAATTGGGCATAAAAATTCGGAATAAATTAGAAAAAAGAAGAAACATGGGCATAAAATTTTGGGGGAAAATGAAATTCAGAAAAAAGAAGAAACAATGGACATAAACTTTGGGGGGTGAAATTAGAAAAAAGAAAAACAATGGACAGAAAATTCCGGGGGGTGAAATTAGAAAAAAGAAGAAACAATGGGCATAAACCCTTCCGAAAGTGAATCGAAAAATAGGAAGAAACAATTGGGCTAAACGTTCGGGGCGGGAATGAAAAAATAGGATAGAAACAATTGGGCTTAACTTCCGGCCGGAAATGAAAAAATAGGATAAAACAATTGGCATAAAAAATTGGGGGGAAATTTAGAAAGGAAAAATAGAAACAATAGGGCATTAAAAATTCGGGGGGAAATGCAAAATAGAAAAAACAATTGGGCTAAAACTTCGGGGGGTGAATTGAGAAAATAGGATAAAACAATTGGGCTAAAAAATTCGGGAGTGAACTTGAGAAAGGAAAAGAAAAAATAGGGCTAAAACGTTCGGGACCTGAAATTGGCAGAAAAAAGGATAAAACAATTGGGCATAAAACGCCCAAGTGAATTGAGAAATAGGATAGAAACATTGGGGATAAAACTTCGGGGGGTGAAATTTAAAAGTGAGAGATAAAACAATTGGGCTTTAAAAAAATTCCGGGGGGTGAACCTTTAAAAGTGAGAGATAAAACATGGATAACCTGGCCGAAATGAGAATAAAAATAGGCATAAAACAGTTGGGGGTAACTCCGAATGAAAGGGAAACAATAGGCATAAACGTTACGGAATGCCAGAAAGTGAGAGATAGAAACATAGGCAAAAACAGTTCGGGACGTGTAACTCCTGCCAGAAAGTGAGAGATAGAAAATAGGCATAAACAGTTCGGACTGTAACTCCTGCCAGAAAGTGAGAGAAGAAACAAAGGCATAAACATTGGACTGTAACTCCTGCCAGAAAGTGAGAGATAGAAAATAGGCATAAACAGTTCGGGACTGTAACTCTGCCAGAAAGTGAGAGATAGAAACAATAGGAAAAACATGGGACTGTAACTCCTGCCAAAGGAAAAAGAAAAAAAAGGTAAAACGGAAACTCCTGCCAGAAAGTGAGAGATAGAAACAAAAACATAAAACAGTTCGGGACGTGTAACTCCTGCCAGAAAGTGAGAGATAGAAACAATAGGACATAAAGCAGTTCGGGACATGTAACTCCTGGAGAAGTGAGAGATAGAAACAATAGGACATAAAGCAGTTCGGGACATGTAACTCCTGCCAGAAAGTGAGAGAAAGAAACAATAGGACATAAAACAGTTCGGGACATGTAACTCCTGGCAGAAAGTGAGAGATAGAAACAATAGGAACATAAAAGCAGTTGGGACACGTAACTCCTGCCAGAAAGTGAGAGATAGAAACAATAGGCAAAAACAGTTCGGGACTGTAACTCCTGCCAGAAAGTGAGAGATACGAAACAATAGGACAGAAAACAGTTCGGGACTGTAACTCCTGCCAGAAAGTGAGAGATAGAAACAATAGGACATAAAGCAGTTCGGGACATGTAACTCCTGCCAGAAAGTGAGAGATAGAAACAATAGGACATAAAGCAGTTCGGACATGTAACTCCTGCCAGAAAGTGAGAATAGAAACAATAGGACATAAGCAGTCGGGACATGTAACTCCTGCCAGAAAGTGAGAGATAGAAACAATAGGACATAAAAACAGTTCGGGACATGTAACTCCTGCCAGAAAGTGAGAGATAGAAACAATAGGACATAAAACAGTTGGGACATGTAACTCCTGCCAGAAAGTGAGAGATAGAAACAATAGGACAGAAAAAGTTCGGGACATGTAACTCCTGCCAGAAAGTGAGAGATAGAAACAATAGGACATAAAGCAGTTCGGGACATGTAACTCCTGCCAGAAAGTGAGAGATACGAAACAATAGGACAGAAAACAGTTCGGGACGTGTAACTCCTGCCAGAAAGTGAGAGATAGAAACAATAGGACATAAAACAGTTCGGGACGTGTAACTCCTGGGAGAAAGTGAGAGATAGAAACAATAGGACATAAAGCAGTTCGGGACATGTAACTCCTGCCAGAAAGTGAGAGATAGAAACAATAGGACATAAAGCAGTTCGGGACATGTAACTCCTGCCAGAAAGTGAGAGATACGAAACAATAGGACAGAAAACAGTTCGGGACATGTAACTCCTGCCAGAAAGTGAGAGATAGAAACAATAGAAGAAAAACAGTTCGGGACGTGTAATCCTGCCAGAAAGTGAGAGATAGAAACAATAGGACATAAAGCAGTTCGGGACATGTAACTCCTGGAGAAAGTGAGAGATAGAAACAATAGGCATGAAGCAGTTCGGGACATGTAACTCCTGCCAGAAAGTGAGAGATAGAAACAATAGGACAAAAACAGTTCGGGACATGTAACTCATGCCAGATAGTGAGAGATAGAAACAATAGGACATAAAGCAGTTCGGGACATGTAACTCCTGCCAGAAAGTGAGAGATAGAAACAATAGGACAGAAACAGTTCGGGACGTGTAACTCCTGCCAGAAAGTGAGAGATAGAAACAATAGGACATAAAGCAGTTCGGGACATGTAACTCCTGCCAGAAAGTGAGAGATAGAAACAATAGGACATAAAACAGTTCGGGACATGTAACTCCTGCCAGAAAGTGAGAGATAGAAACAATAGGACATAAAGCAGTTCGGGACATGTAACTCCTGCCAGAAAGTGAGAGATAGAAACAATAGGGCATAAAACAGTTGGGGACGTGTAACTCCTGCCAGAAAGTGAGAGATAGAAACAATAGGACATAAAGCAGTTCGGGACATGTAACCCTGGGAGAAAGTGAGAGATAGAAACAATAGGACATAAAGCAGTCGGGACATGTAACTCCTGCCAGAAAGTGAGAGATAGAAACAATAGGACATAAAGCAGTTCGGGACATGTAACTCCTGCCAGAAAGTGAGAGATAGAAACAATAGGACATAAAGCAGTTCGGGACGTGTAACTCCTGCCAGAAAGTGAGAGATAGAAACAATAGGACAGAAAACAGTTCGGGACGTGTAACTCCTGCCAGAAAGTGAGAGATAGAAACAATAGGGCATAAAACAGTTCGGAACGTGTAACTCCTGCCAGAAAGTGAGAGAGAGAAACAATAGGGCATAAAACAGTTCGGGACGTGTAACTCCTGCCAGAAAGTGAGAGATAGAAACAATAGGGCATAAAACAGTTCGGGACGTGTAACTCCTGCCAGAAAGTGAGAGATAGAAAAAATAGGACATAAAGCAGTTCGGGACATGTAACTCCTGCCAGAAAGTGAGAGATAGAAACAATAGGACATCAAAAGCAGTTCGGAACATGTAACTCCTGCCAGAAAGTGAGAGATAGAAACAATAGGACATAAAGCAGTTCGGGACATGTAACTCCTGCCAGAAAGTGAGAGATAGAAACAATAGGACATAAAGCAGTTCGGGACATGTAACTCCTGCCAGAAAGTGAGAGATACGAAACAATAGGACATAAAGAACAGTTCGGGACGTGTAACTCCTGCCAGAAGTGAGAGATAGAAACAATAGGACATAAAGCAGTTCGGGACATGTAACTCCTGGCCAGAAAGTGAAGATAGAAACAATAGGACATAAAGCAGTTCGGGACATGTAACTCCTGCCAGAAAGTGAGAGAAAGAAAACAATAGGACATAAAACAGTTCGGGACAGTGTAACTCCTGCCAGAAAGTGAGAGATAGAAACAATAGGACATAAAGCAGTTCGGGACCGGTAACTCCTGCCAGAAAGTGAGAGATAGAAACAATAGGACATAAAGCAGTTCGGGACATGTAACTCCTGCCAGAAAGTGAGAGATAGAAACTATAGGGCATAAAACAGTTCGGGACGTGTAACTCCTGCCAGAAAGTGAGCGATAGAAACTAATAGGGCCTAAAGCAGTTCGGGACGTGTAACTCCTGCCAGAAAGTGAGAAGATAGAAACAATAGGACATAAAGCAGTTCGAGGACATGTAAACTCCTGCAGAAAGTGAGAGATAGAAACAATAGGACATAAAACGAGTCGGGACGATGTAACTCTGCCAGAAAGTGAGAGATAGAAACAATTAGGACATAAAGCAGTCGGGACAGTGTAACTCCTGCCAGAAAGTGAGAGATAGAAACAATAGGACATAAAGCAGTTCGGGACATGTAACTCCTGCCAGAAGTGAGAGATACTAAACAATAGGCATAAAACAGTTCGGGACATGTAACTCCTGCCAGAAAGTGAGAGATAGAAAACAATAGGCATAAAAAGCAGTTCGGGACATGTAACTCCTGCCAGAAAGTGAGAGATACAAACAATAGGACATAAAGCAGTTCGGGACGTGTAACTCCTGCCAGAAAGTGAGAGATAGAAACAATAGGACATAAAACAGTTCGGACGTGTAACTCCTGGGAGAAAGTGAGAGATAGAAACAATAGGACATAAAGCAGTTCGGGACATGTAACTCCTGCCAGGAAAGTGAGAGATAGAAACAATAGGACATAAAGCAGTTTCGGACATGTAACTCCTGCCAGAAAGTGAGAGATACGAAACAATAGGACAGAAAACAGTTCGGGACATGTAACTCCTGCCATAGAAGTGAGAGATAGAAACAATAAGACAGAAAACAGTTCGGGACGTGTAATTCCTGCCAGAAAGTGAGAGATAGAAACAATAGGACATAAAGCAGTTCGGGACATGTAACTCCTGGAAGAAAGTGAGAGATAGAAACAATAGGGCATGAAGCAGTTCGGGACATGTAACTCCTGCCAGAAAGTGAGAGATAGAAACAATAGGACTAAAACAGTTCGGGACATGTAACTCATGGAAGAAAGTGAGAGATAGAAACAATAGGACATAAAGCAGTTCGGGACATGTAACTCCTGCCAGAAAGTGAGAGATACGAAACAATAGGACAGAAATCAGTTCGGGACATGTAACTCCTGCCAGAAAGTGAGAGATAGAAACAATAGGACATAAAGCAGTTCGGGACATGTAACTCCTGCCAGAAAGTGAGAGATAGAAAAAATAGGACATAAAGCAGTTCGGGACATGTAACTCCTGCCAGAAAGTGAGAGATAGAAACAATAGGACATAAAGCAGTTCGGGGCATGTAACTCCTGCCAGAAAGTGAGAGATAGAAACAATAGGACATAAAACAGTTTGGGACGTGTAACTCCTGCCAGAAAGTGAGAGATAGAAACAATATGACATAAAGCAGTTCGGGACATGTAACTCCTGGGAGAAAGTGAGAGATAGAAACAATAGGACATAAAGCAGTTCGGGACATGTAACTCCTGCCAGAAAGTGAGAGATACGAAACAATAGGGACATACAAACAGTTCGGGACAGTGTAACTCCTGCCAGAAAGTGAGAGATACGAAACCATAGGACCGAAACAGTTCGGGACATGTAAAACTCCCTGCCAGAAAGTGAGAGATAGAACACATAGGGAATAAAGCAGTTTCGGGGACAGTGGTACTCTGCCAGAAAGTGAGAGAGAGAAACAATAGGACAGAAAACAGTCGGGAACAGTGTAACTCCGGCCAGAAAAGTGAGAGATAGGAAACAATAGGGACATAAACAGTTCGGGGACAGTAACTCCTGCCAGAAGAGTGAAGAGATAGAAACAATAGGACCATAAAGCAGTCGGGACGTGTAACTCCTGCCAGAAAGTGAGAGATAGAAACAATAGGACATAAAACAGTTCGGGACGTGTAACTCCTTGCCAGAAAGTGAGAGATACGAAACAATCGGGACAGAAAACAGTTTTCGGGACGTGTAACTCCTGCCCGAAAGTGAGAGATAGAAACAATAGGAGCATAAAGCAGTTCGGGACATGTAACTCCTGCCAGAAAGTGAGAGATAGAAAACAATAGGACATAAAACAGTTCGGGACGTGTAATCTCCTGCCAGGAACAGTGAGAGATACGAAACAATAGGACAGAAAACAGTTCGGGACGTGTAAACTCCCTGCCAGAAAGTGAGAGATAGAAACAATAGGGCATAAAACAGTTCGGGACGTGTAAACTCCTGCCAGAAAGTGAGAGCATTAGAAACAATAGGGCCATAAAACAGTTGGGGAGTGTAACTTCTGCCAGAAAGTGAGAGATAGAAACAATAGGAACATAAAGCAGTTCGGGACGTGTAACGCCTGCCAGAAAGTGAGAGATAGAAACAATAGGACAGAAAACAGTTGGGGACGTGTAACTTCTGCCAAAAGGAGAGATAGAAACAATAGGGCATAAAACAGTTCGGAACGTGTAACTCCTGCCAGAAAGTGAGACATAGAAACAATAGGGCATAAAACAGTTCGGGACGTATAACTCCTGCCAGAAAGTGAGAGATAGAAACTATAGGGCATAAAACAGTTGGGGACGTGTAACTCCTGCCAGAAAGTGAGAGATAGAAACAATAGGACATAAAGCAGTTCGGGACATGTAACTCCTGCCAGAAAGTGAGAGATAGAAACAATAGGACATAAACAGTTCGGGACGTGTAACTCCCTGCCAGAAAGTGAGAGATAGAAACAATAGGGCAATAAAACAGTTCGGGAACGTGTAACTCCTGCCAGAAAGTGAGAGATAGAAACAATAGGGACATAAAACAGTTCGGGACTGTAACTCCTGCCAGAAAGTGAGAGATAGAAACAATAGGGCATAAACAGTTCGGGACATGTAACTCCTGCCAGAAAGTGAGAGATAGAAACAATAGGGCATAAAACAGTTGGGGACGTGTAACTCCTGCCAGAAAGTGAGAGATAGAAACAATAGGGCATAAAACAGTTCGGGACGTGTAACTCCTGCCAGAAAGTGAGAGATAGAAACAATAGGGCATAAAACAGTTCGGGACGTGTAACTCCTGCCAGAAAGTGAGAGATAGAAACAATAGGACATAAAACAGTTCGGGACGTGTAACTCCTGCCAGAAAGTGAGAGATAGAAACAATAGGGCATAAAACAGTTCGGGACGTGTAACTCCTGCCAGAAAGTGAGAGATAGAAACAATAGGGCATAAAACAGTTCGGGACGTGTAACTCCTGCCAGAAAGTGAGAGATAGAAACAATAGGACATAAAACAGTTCGGGACGTGTAACTCCTGCCAGAAAGTGAGAGATAGAAACAATAGGACATAAAACAGTTCGGGACGTGTAACTCCTGCCAGAAAGTGAGAGATAGAAACAATAGGGCATAAAACAGTTGGGGACGTGTAACTCCTGCCAGAAAGTGAGAGATAGAAACAATAGGGACATAAAACAGTTCGGGACGTGTAACTCCTGCCAGAAAGTGAGAGATAGAAACAATAAGGACATAAAACAGTTCGGGACATGTAACTCCTGCCAGAAAGTGAGAGATAGAAACAATAGGGCATAAAACAGTTGGGACGTGTAACTCCTGCCAGAAAGTGAGAGATAGAAACATAGTGACATAAAACAGTTCGGGACATGTAACTCCTGCCAGATACAGTGAGAGATAGAAACAATAGGGACATAGGCAGTTCGGGACAGTGTAACTCCTGCCAAGAAAGTGAGACGATACGAAACCTATCAGGGCATAAGAACAGTAGTGTTGGGACGTGTAACTTCCTTTACCAGAAAGTGAGAGATACGAAACAATAGGACAGGAAAACAGTTCGGGACATGTAACTCCTGCCAGAAAGTGAGAGATAGAAACAATAGGGACATAAAACCCAGTTCGGGGACAGTGTTAACTCCTGCCAGAAGTGAAGAGGATAGAAACTATATGGCAAGAAAACAGTTCGGGACGTGTAACTCCTGCCAGAAAGTGAGAGATAGAAACAATAGGACATAAAACAGTTTCGGGACATGTAACTGCCTGCAAGACAGTGAGAGATAGAAACAATAGGTCATAAAACAGTTGGGGACGTGTAACTCCTGCCAGAATGTGAGAGATAGAAACAATAGGACATAAAGCAGTTCGGGACATGTAACTCCTGCCAGAAAGTGAGAGATAGAAACAATAGGACATAAAACAGTTCGGGACATGTAACTCCTGCCAGAAAGTGAGAGATAGAAACAATAGGGCATAAAACAGTTGGGGACGTGTAACTCCTGCCAGAAAGTGAGAGATAGAAACAATAGGAAAAAACAGTTCGGGACTGAACTCCTGCCAGAAAGTGAGAGATAGAAACAATAGGCATAAAACAGTTGGGACATGTAACTCCTGCCAGAAAGTGAGAGATAGAAAAATAGGACAAAAACAGTTCGGGACATGTAACTCCTGCCGAAAGTGAGAGATAGAAACAATAGGCAAAAGTTGGGCATGAATCCTGCCACGAAGAGAGTAGAAACAATAAAGAAAAAAGGGGCTGTAACTCCTGCCAGAAAGTGAGAGATAGAAACAATAGGGCATAAAACAGTTCGGGACGTGTAACTCCTGCCAGAAAGTGAGAGATATAGAAACAATAGGAGCCATAAGCAGTTCGGGCCGTGTAACTCCTTGCCAGAAAGTGAGAGATAGAAACAATAGGACATAAAACAGTTTCGGGACTGTAACTCCTGCCAGAAAGTGAGAGATAGAAACTAATAGGGCATAAAACAGTTCGGGACGTGTAACTCCTGCCCAGAAAGTGAGAGATAGAAACAATAGGACATAAAGCAGTTCGGGACATGTAACTCTGCCAGAAAGTGAGAGATAGAAACAATAGGGCATAAAACAGTTCGGGACGTGTAACTCCGGCCAGAAAGTGAGAGATAGAAACACTAGGACATAAAGCAGTTCGGGACATGTAAACTCCTGCCAGAAAGTGAGAGATAGAACAATAGGACATAAAACAGTTCGTGGACCTGTACTCCTGCCAGAAAGTGAGAGATAGAAACAATAGGGCATAAAAACAGTTCGGGACGTGTAACTCCTGGCCAGAAAGTGAGAGATAGAAACAATAGGAAAAAACAGTTCGGGACTGTAACTCCCAATGAGAATGAGAATAGAAACAATAGGACATAAACTTGCGGACGTGTAATCCTGAAGAAAGGAGAATAAAACAATGGGACATAAAACTTTGCGGACGTGAAACTCAGAAAGTGAGAGATAAAACATTGGGACATAAACAGTTCGGGAGTGTAACTCCTGCAGAAAGTGAGAGATAGAAACAACTGCCAAAAAAGTGGGACGTGTAACTCCTGGGAGAAAGTGAGAGATAGAAACAACAGGCATAAAACAGTTCGGGACGTGTAACTCCTGCCAGAAAGTGAGAGATAGAAACAAATGGCATAAAACAGTGGAACGTGTAACTAACAGTAGAAAGTGAGATAAACAGAAAGGGAAAAACAGTTGGGACGTGTAACTTCCGAGAAAGTGAGATAGAAACAATAGGGATAAAAACAATAGGGATAAACTCCTGGGCGAAAGCAGAGATAGAAACAATAGGGCATAAAACAGTTCGGGACGTGTAACTCCTGCCAGAAAGTGAGAGATAGAAACAATAGGACATAAAACAGTTCGGGACATGTAACTCCTGCCAGAAAGTGAGAGATAGAAACAATAGGGCATAAAACAGTTCGGGACGTGTAACTCCTGCCAGAAAGTTGAGAGATAGAAACCATAGGACAGAAAACAGTTTCGGGACCTGTAACTCCTAGCCAGAAAGTGAGAGATAGAACACAATAGGGCATAAGGCAGTTTCGGGACGTGTAACTCCTGCAGAAAGTGAGAGATACGAAACAATAGGGCATAAAACAGTTGGGGGACGTGTAACTCCTGCCAGAAATGGAGAGATAGAAACACTAGGACAGAACACAGTTCCGGGACGTGTAACTCCTGCCGAGACAGTGGAGAGATAGAACAAATAGGACATAAAACAGTTCGGACATGTTAACTCCTGCAGAAAGTGAGAGATAGAAACAATAGTGCATAAAACAGTATGGTGGACGTGTAACTCCTGCCAGAAAAGTGAGAGATAGAAACAATAGGACATAAAACAGTTCGGGACATGTAACTCCTGCCAGAAAGTGAGAGATAGAAACAATAGGGCATAAGGCAGTTCGGGACGTGTAACTCCTGCCAGAAAGTGAGAGATACGAAACAATAGGGCATAAAACAGTTGGGGACGTGTAACTCCTGCCAGAAAGTGAGAGATACGAAACAATAGGACAGAAAACAGTTCGGGACATGTAACTCCTGCCAGAAAGTGAGAGATAGAAACAATAGGGCATAAAACAGTTGGGGACGTGTAACTCCTGCCAGAAAGTGAGAGATAGAAACAATAGGAAAGAAAACAGTTCGGGACGTGTAACTCCTGCCAAAAAGTGAGAGATAGAAACAATAGGACATAAAACAGTTCGGGACATGTAACTCCTGCCAGAAAGTGAGAGATAGAAACAATAGGGCATAAAGCAGTTCGGGACGTGTAACTCCTGCCAGAAAGTGAGAGATAGAAACAATAGGGCATAAAACAGTTGGGGACGTGTAACTCCTGCCAGAAAGTGAGAGATAGAAACAATAGGACAGAAAACAGTTCGGGACGTGTAACTCCTGCCAGAAAGTGAGAGATAGAAACAATAGGACATAAAACAGTTCGGGACATGTAACTCCTGCCAGAAAGTGAGAGATAGAAACAATAGGGCATAAAGCAGTTCGGGACATGTAACTCCTGCCAGAAAGTGAGAGATAGAAACAATAGGGCATAAAGCAGTTCGGGACGTGTAACTCCTGCCAGAAAGTGAGAGATAGAAACAATAGGGCATAAAACAGTTCGGGACGTGTAACTCCTGCCAGAAAGTGAGAGATAGAAACAATAGGACAGAAAACAGTTGGGGACGTGTAACTCATGCCAGAAAGTGAGAGATAGAAACAATAGGACATAAAACAGTTCGGGACGTGTAACTCCTGCCAGAAAGTGAGAGATAGAAACAATAGGACAGAAAACAGTTGGGGACGTGTAACTCATGCCAGAAAGTGAGAGATAGAAACAATAGGACAGAAAACAGTTCGGAACGTGTAACTCCTGCCAGAAAGTGAGAGATAGAAACAATAGGACAGAAAACAGTTCGGGACGTGTAACTCCTGGGAGAAAGTGAGAGATAGAAACAATAGGACAGAAAACAGTTGGGAACGTGTAACTCATGCCAGAAAGTGAGAGATAGAAACAATAGGACAGAAAACAGTTGGGGACGTGTAACTCATGCCAGAAAGTGAGAGATAGAAACACAGACACAGTGCACATGCCTGACATTACAACCGGACCACTGTTAACGTAAACCACAAGGGGGGGGGGGGGGGGGGGGGGGGAGAGGGGATATCCCCAAACAATACAGAATTGAATAAAATAAAAATAAGTGTACTACGACACAACGAATGACGTTTCGAGTATACTAATTCTCATTACGAACAACATAAACAGATCTAAAGACAAAACAATACATTTACAAATGTAATAAAAATAAAACACAAGTCCTTCGTTGCCAGGCAGGCTGCGCAGAAGTGTAATTGTGACAGGTGCCTAGTAAAAAATATGTGGAGCCGAAGGTGTGCAAACATTTAGATGTGGATAGATATATAGATGGTAGTCAGCAGAGTGATACAGTGGCATCTACAACAATATTGATTCCCGCTAGATGGATGCATTCCATAGTGTGGCAAGGCCTTTGAACACCCGTCGCGTCTTGCTTATAATAAAATATGTGTATTTAAATCTCGCTGAGTAGTGTACAACGCGAAATCAGGGAGAATGGCTGAGTTTGGTTCAGCGCAAGCAACCTGGCCCGTTGGCAACAGACATCAAGACACGACAAATGACCAGTGCGCCGCACGGGAATTCAGGAGCCAGAATGTAGTTTTCACAAACATTTTTTTGAGTTTTGTCTCCGGGGGGGGGCGGGAAACCCCCTTTGGGTTTTTTAATTAAGCAGTTCACGTCAAGCCCACTACAGGTGAATTGGAACCAACCATATCGCTAAAGCGAGTGGGGGTGTCAAAAAACAGCGCCAGCACAAAAGTCGGTGATAAAGACAACGCCATACAGACTAACCGGGAGAGTCCATTACGGTGACAGGTAAATGTGATACCAGGCAGGAGGACTGAAACCAGCAGACGCGGCGATGAAAGACGAGTGTTGAATCCAGAGTGGCGAGGGCAGCGTGTGTGTGTAGGACGTCGCTGTCGGTGATAATGACAGGATTGGGAACCAAAGATACTTGACAGGTGTGTGTGTGCTGGAGGCAAGCGCACTGTGTTGTTGCAAGTTGACTGGTCAAGATTAGTCGACGCAGTAAATAGGACGGGTGGGTACACCAGCGTCCAGGTACTGGGGAAGTACATGTTTGGAAAACAGAGAAAATTGCAGTCGCTGATTTGACGGACAGTTGACTGAAGGGGATAGTAACGGTAACCCCTACCGCAGCCGGGTGGGGCTGTCAAGTTTGTGTGAAAACTGTTTTTACGGAGGAATTTTTCACTGAGAGTGATAAAGAGAAATTAGGTTGACCTTGGAAGGCAAGGCTGTTTAACATTAAGCAGTTACTGAGGTACTGACTGGAGGTGTCCGGCAAGGTCAAGGCCGTGGACAGTGGAAAGTTACTGAGATGTTCCATAGTGGAACTGGATAAACAAGCTGTTTTTGTGTGAAACAAGACTTTATGTTCGGCTTTGTTAAAAGCCCTTTGTGTTCATTACCTTATAATCAGCAAACATTTTGTCAACGATTGATGACGTGGCATCTCCGCGAACATAGTTGCATACAGTTGCCAAAAAGAAACTGACTGTACAGAGTGAAAGCGTTGAACATTTATTGCCATTATTTTGGTCTTTTCTTTTGGTGAATCTATAACATATATGATACAGCAAAGCGCCATCTCCGCAACGAGAGTAACAACATATCGAAAGAACACTTTGGATAATTATTATTACCGTCACGTTTCCGACAGTTGGAACTTTTGATCACCACGTGAATTCAGGAACCACTCAACAAAACAACAAGTCGCTTTGAAATCTAGCGTCGTAATCATTTCGGAGAATGTAACACAGACATTTCCAGCATATTGTGAAAAACTATTAACAGCAAAATAAGAACTTTTGGCGACGGATTTATGGGCACATGTTTGTCGGCCAACGAGTTGGACATTCTGTTTGCTGCTCATTGTCTTATAAATATTGTTTTCGGTTGTTAAGCTGTACTTGTATGTGGTCCAGTGTTTGTCAAGAGTAGGAGATTTTTGGGGTGTCTCTCGAGAGTCGGGATACAGCACACAAATATATATTCTTTCTGGTGCTTACGATATTTTTGTAAGAAAAACGTTAATGAGTTGACGTATCGTGCAGGGGCATTGAAATAGTCTTAACCAATATCTAGAGCCGAGTTGATGCTATAAATTGTTTTTGTTTCTCTTTCTTTTCGTTATATTTACATATAATATTTGTTGTGTTCGGATATATGTTTTTATTGTGATCTTTCGTCATTTCTGCTGTCTAGTGGTCTTGGTCAATTTATATTTATATTTTACGCGCACTGTGGGTGTCTCTACACAAGCTTGTGGTTGTTACTGTGGTTTATTTTCTGTGTGATCATCGTCTCCGTGTACTCAGCTTGTGAAGTCTAGCGTTGGATAGTCATCACTTAGTGTTATCATCCATTTGTTTGTATATGTATTTATATGTATGTTTAACAATATTTCCAGGGACTTTATGAACTTTTGGTCATAGATATATAGATATAAGGGAGTATAGGTGATACTTCCCCCCTCACTACCTAGTGCTTATAGAGTGACTGGGTGAGTACAGAGTGATATTTTAGCACTACGAATTGACGTACACAGGGAGTGTGGGTGTACTTAGGGAAGTGACACAAAGACTAACAGCAGAATCGTCACATTTATAGTTGGCTGACAGACAGCAACATGTCCACAAGTACAAGATGCCTACTTTAATGGAATATATTGAAGCAGGTGAACGAATAGGCCTGAAGGGTAAAGAGTTACAGGAGTATGCCGAAGCAAAAGAACAACAACAGACGGAAAGAGAGGAGAGGCATAATGAACGCGAGGCAAAACGTCTACAGGAAGAGACACAAGTAAAACTAGCTGAGATGGAAAACAAACGTCTACAGGAAGTAAAGTTGGCTGAAATGGAAGCCAAGCGTCTACAGGAAGAGAGAGAGACACACATGAGAATGGAAATTGAGAAAGAGAAGATTAAGATGGAAGCGGAAATTGCTATTAAAAAGTTAGAATTTGCATCGAAGGGTCAAAGTGAGGAAAGTAGAAAACCGTCGCAGTCGTCACAGAGACTAAAACTGCCATACTTTACGGACCGAGACAACCTTGAAGCTTATCTTGACAGATATCAGGCATCAGCGAAAGTGTTAGGCATCCCCGAAGAACAGTATGCTATTAGACTAGGCGAGCTTCTTACGGGCAAGGCACTAGACACCATGTTCAATTTACCTGTAGAAGAAAGGAACAACTACACTATCTTACGTCAACGTTTGCTGACAAAGTTCCAACTAACTGAACATGGATATAGAACAAAGTTTAGACAGTTAGGGCCAGAGACAAATCAAGATTTCACAGACTTTGTTAACACAGTAAAGAACACATTTAACAAATGGATGGAGCTTGCAGAGGTAGGGACAGATTTTAATAAATTAGTAGATCTAATGTTAAGAGACAAGGTAGTATCTGCATACAATTCTAATTTAGTGGCGTTCTTTGAGGAACGGAAGCCAAAGGACATAGACACAATGTCTCAGTTAGGGCAAAACTACATGACTGCACATCCTAACGTATCTATTGGGAAACTAATGAGTGAGGAAATAGTCTGTGCAGCGTACATTAAACAGGACCAGAATCCAGTCGTCAGACCAAGGGCGAAAAGTGTGGATTCAGCACAGAAAGGTGAGCAGCAAGAACTTCAAGACAATGGTTTCCGAGGAAACAATGTTGGTAGAGTAGGACGGTACCCATATAGAAGAGGGAACTTCCAGAGACGTCAAAATTATGCCGGATGTTGGAATTGTGGGAGCTGGAGACACAAGCAGCACAGTGTGATGCACAACCATCAGATGGACCAACGAACAACACTAAAAGGGAGATTACTTGTTTCAAATGTGGAAAGAATGGTCATATCAGCCATCAATGTAGGATGAGAGAAACAGCGCACTCAAATGCAGCGCAAGTAATTGAGACGCTGAACAATGAAGATTGTAGTGGGTGCAAACCTCTTTTTGAAAAAGGACAGTCAGCCAGTCCTAATATGTGGTCATACAGTAAAAGCAGGATCAGCAGTGCATGAAGGAGGAAGTCTGAAGCTGCATCAGGGATTTGTCAATGATAGACCAGCGTTAACAATTAGGGATTCCGGATGTACGTCTATCGGAGTGAGGAGACGTTTAATAGATCCCTCGGATTATACAGGGAAAAATATTAGATGCATAACATTCAACGGCACAGTAGAGTTCTACCCATTAGCCATAATAACAGTAAAAACACCATATATCACTGGAAGAGTGACAGCGTGTGTTCTGGACTCACCAGTGGCTGATTTGATCATAGGAAATGTTATAGGAGTTAAAGATTGTACAGAAGAGGAAGTAGTTTATTGGGACCGAAAATATAGTGTAAGCAGTAACGAGGTAGGTACCACAAGAGAACCTAAATTAGAGAGTATAGCTGAGGTAGGAGAGGCACTTGAAGTAGACACAGGAACTCAGGACAAGGATAGTACAGCGGAGCAGATGAGAATGGATCCCATATATAGTGCTAGTGAATCCCAGAGACAAGATACTACTCTGAACAAATGTTCCCAAGGGTGTAGGAGAGTAGAACATAGGCATTCAAAGAAAGGTAGATGGTGCTTCGAGAGGAAGAACAATGTTCTCACTCGCAGGTTTTCAGATAGCAGAACTGCACGTGGGCAAGGAGCAGTACCTTTAGCATATAGAGACCGATATACTAGAACAGCTCAGGATAGTGCATGTGCAGGGCACATAGGCATAGGGCGTATGCAGCAGAAAGCAAGGCGCCAGGTATATGGGCCAAGATTGAATAAAGAGTTCAGACTAAACAGAGACTCAAGTGTAACGGTGCAATATGCAGATGTGAAAGTTGAGTCAGGTCAAAAGAGTTTTCGCGACATTACTGACCCAGGGCTAGGGATAGCAAACAGATGTTGGAATTGTAGAGGTACCATGAGTCATGGGTACATGAAAGGTAGACACAGCATCGACAGGAATCAGAGGTGGGTTAATGCAAGAACAGAACCACCTGATATAGGGTCGGAACACAAATAGTATTGTGTGGTCGTGAAGTAGTAAGAGATCTGAGGGTACATAAGTATAATGCTTTTCTATGATGTATTATTATTATTATGTGATGTATTAGTGCATGCATTGATACACAAGATAGATGGTTGTATTTATGTGTGATGAATATAGGAGTGTAATATGAGCATTTGATGTATTATGTAGTGTGGTAGCTAGAGTAAAGTGCAGCCATACTTAGGGCTACCCAGGCTATATGTCTGGGTCACATGTTTAGTAAGTTTTAGTCTCCCAATATTTGAAAACGAAGTTTTCTTTTAAGAGGGGGGTGATGACATAAGCCTGGGTCATTGACATTGAGGTGAGTGACCGGGCATGAGGAAGAATGGAGATGAGAGTGGGAGACAGTAAAGTGACTGACCTGGCTATGAGAAGACAGCCAGTCCTGAGAAATAAAATAGTGAGGGTAGAGGGAAAAAACCCCAGGGGATGGCGGAAGGAGAGTTGTGTGTTGTGTGAAGTGAGGAGACTGAAAAGTCAGTGAGAGAAGAGACCGACTGCGGGGCAGGTCGTTTAAGAGAGAGCTCCGTGTTGTGTTGTTCTTCTAGTTGTGAAGACAGGCCTGAACCCAGAGTGGGTTCTGTATTGAGTGTAGGCCTAAACCCAGAGTGGGTTCTATAGTTGAGCAGTGGCTCCAACCCAATGTGTGGGTTGTATTGTGGGAGATCCAGCCGTGGATTGTAGCTGGATTACCTGTCTTGTGGATTGAGATTAGACGCAGGCCGTGAGAAGGCATTGATGTGTGCTGGTTAAATTGTGAGGAGGATATTTATATTCTATGGATTACATTATGTTTCTGGATGTATAAACATGTTCCGTTTGTCCGTCTGATTTCTGTAATAAAGGATTATGTGCGCCAACGGAATCTTGTTTAATGCCTGGTGAATATGCACTGCGGGGGTGAGTTACATTGCAAGACAGATATCTCCATTGACACACCATGAGTATCGTTACCTAGACAACGACCATCACACAATACTATCATGAGCATATCATCGTAAGAACTTCGTGATAATATCATCAAGAAAACATGTGACATCTGAGGAGGGGATCCGAGCACTTATGGACTGAATGGTTCGATGTGCAACGAGGATGATCTGTCGACTAACTAACTAACATATATACACAAATAGCATGCACACAAACTGGCGCACGCACGCACTCACGCACACACACACGAAGATGCATACACACATGCGACTGATCGAGCAGTTGAATACGATGAGACCTGTACAGTTACATGTAAAGACCAAGAAAATCTGTTGACAGAGTTGACAGGAATCTGCTATGGGGTTACTTGAGAAACTATGGAACTGGTGAACATCTAATAAAAGCTTTTAGTGCGGTACGAAGTTTTCGATTTCTCTCCATATAAATAACAACACTTTACTGACAGATAACTTGACCTTACGACAGTTTCTCTCCATATAAATGACAACAATGGACTGACAGATAACTTGACATCACGACAGTTTCTCTCCATATAAATGACAAGACTGGACTGACATATAACATGACCTCACGACAGTTTCTCTCCATATAGATGACAACAGTGGACTTACAGATAACTTGATCTCACGACGGTTTCTCTCCATATAAATGACAACACTGGACTGACAGATAACTTGACCTCATGACAGTTTCTCTCCATATAGATGACAACACTGGACTGACAGATAACGTGACATCACGACAGTTTCTCTCCATATAAATGACAACATTGGACCAGGGATGTGTGACAGCTAGAAAAGAAGAGGAAGAAGAGAGAGGAGGGAGGGAGGAGAGAGAGAAGAGAAAGAAAGGAATGATGAGGGAAACGATATAAATAAGTGTGAAGCCTAAAAGTTCGTTCCTCAGTCGAACTCTGCCTACAACGCACTATCTTTGATAATAAGGAAAGAGGGAGAGAGAAAGTGAGAAGGAGAAAGAGGATGAGAGTAAGGGATACGACAGATTTAGGTTCGTGTCTCCGCGTGAGAACAATAGTTAATTATACTATTGCACCATCAATGTCTCGTGGTGTATGTTATCAGGTTATAGGAGAGATGTACAGCCCACCTCACAGTGTCTCTAAACTACTCTAATCTACACAATCTCAGATTGACAAGTCGAAATAAAAGGCAACTCAAACATATATTTATTTTCTTCTGAACAGTAACAGAGTGACAATCTACAGCATAATCGCATAGAGTAACCAGTACATGCATTGAAGACACATCTATGTATAATCGACTCCAAAAAAAAAAAAAAACACACACAATACTGCATGACGCCACAAGGGGAGGTAGATAATATAATATACTACTATGCAACCGGATGTTAGGGAAATATTACCCACTATCACCTCCTAACCGCATGAAGAAAAGTACTAAAGCTAGGAATTACACCGGCCTTTGTTTCATAACTATCTCTCCGTAGGCTTATTAGTGGTACATGTATTCAGCCCAAATACCCATTGATCCATAGATTGATCCATCAATCCATATACCCAGGGATTATTTTTTTCAGATGAATATCTGTTTAGTCAAGTATGCACGGTATGCTTGGGCAACTCCATTTTACCCAGACAATGTCTGAAACATTATAAAACAATACCCGTGAGTTTTATGTAATAATAAACCTTAGTCTTTTACTACCTACAAAGTCCTTAAAGTCTATCGCTTCTTTATCTATACTAGTATTAGTATGTCTTAGCCATAACATAAATTAAGAACCGTATTTAAACACAGTAATTTATCGTCTATATTGTCAGGATCTTCTATTAGGCTCGTTGGCTAACACATGTGAGACAGTACAAGTACAACGTAATTCGACGTAGGACACAGCAACACAAGTTCAATGGATTTATTACCACATTAAATACATAACAATAGTTACAGCAATGTACAACATATAACTCACAACCACAATACAGCTCATAGGTCTGACGCTCACGATATCAGTCGTTCAGCTCACAACCACGGAGATTCACACAAACGCCTTGCTCTCGACACACACGTTCCGTTCAGATGTCCAGTCCCAGCTTGGTCTGAGATTAAACCACACACTGCCCACTGCCTCTCGTGGGGTCACGTGGCTTTGCGTGCGTCTGTCGTCAGCGCTGTCGCGTGTCAGGTAAAAGGAATCTTTCCCGGGGCCAGGCCGG
>JACEFZ010002125.1:0-59979 GCA_014155875.1 Cepaea nemoralis
TTATTTCAGTCATATTGTGTTTAAACCTTAGATTTTGATTTTCACCCACACGAGGAAAAAATCCGGTACTGTAGGAAACATTTTTCAGCAAAGATGGCGGACGCCGAGGAGGTTGAAAGCGTGGAGGCTACCCCAGCAAACGATGTCGTGGTTACGAAATATAAAATGGCAGGAGATATGGTTAATAGTTAGTACACGTTTTTATAATCTGAATTGTTATTCACGTCATTATGATAAATTTGTCTTTTGTAATGTTCTGTTGACGTACGTGAGTGTCAGTTGGCACATTTCAAAGTTTTCCTAATGACAGTCACTGCAGTAGCTAGGTCTACCATGTGGTTTTAAGTATGGGTTTGATTTTAGTATTTGTTTTTGTAATATACAACAAAAGATATACTTTATTTGTAATATCTTTGCTTCCTTTTTGTAACAAATGTAAGGTTTTTGTTTGTTATGTTTTTGTTTGTTTTTTTTACTTTTGGGGGTTTTCTTGAATTAGTTTCTCCAGTGAACCTCATGTAAAATCGGATATGAGCCCTTTTCCCTTCATTCAGTTAATGAGTGATTTTATAAAAACACAATACAATAGTTTAATATGTTTCTTTGATTCTGGACTTTTCTTTAAAATTCTGTGAAATAAATCTTGTTCAGTCGTGAATGTTGGCAGATATGAAGTTAATCGAGAATATGATACACATATCGTGATTGTAACTGACTCAGAAAGCATGCTGAGGAAGGTGAGGACAGGCATGCTTCGCGCAGAGTGGATTGCTTCGCTTCGGAGGTGACGGGTGGCAAGTATTGCCTAGATCTTTTCTCGGGGCATGCCAGTATGCTGGGGAATGAACAGGCGGACAGATTGGCTGGGTCTGCAAAACTTGGAGTATTGATGCATAACAAAGCAGACGTGGTTGCGGGCTTGTGGGAGCACGTATACACCTCTGAGGAGCAAATGGATCACCATGGTCTGGCAAGAATGAGGTAGCGAGAAGTGACGAGGGGATCTGACTGACGCTCAAAGCTGAGGAAAGGCGAGACGGATATATAATCAGATTGCTACAGGTACTATTGATGTTGGAACTCTTCGCTGGCTGCTGAGGATGGGGACGGAGTGCCTATGGGAATGCATGAATGCTGTGATGTCGGTTCCTAAATCCAGATCCCGTCACTCCTCGCTGCCTCATTTTTGCCAGACTATGCTGATCCATTTCTTGATTGATTACATAAACAACCTTTCTCATTGCTCTTTGGGTAATATCCTGCATTAAGTTTGAGAGTTGATATTAAAAATTACATTTAATTTAATTGTACTGTTTTATTCTAACACGTTCTCTATTATTGTTTTGTGTCTTATTCCAACAGTCATCCTGAAAGAGTTGATTGCCAAGAGCAAAGATGGTATTACAGTTCTGGAGCTTTGTGAGTTCGGTGATAATCGTCTCAATGAGGAAACATCAAAAGTCTTCAAGAAGGACAAAGAAATGAAGAAAGGTACACGTTAAAATTTTTAACAGTGAATCAACAATAACTGTTCAGGGTTTTATAGGAACATAGTTACACTTTAGAAATTCCGAAACAATAAAAGGATACCCAATACAGACACAATATAACAATGGTTTCGCCAAATAAAATGTAATATTCAGCAGACTTAATGGAACTAGTGATGCAGAAAAGTGGAGAGAAAATAAGCGGAATATGTAAACGGCGTTAAAGCATGCATCTTTCTGAAAAGGAATTTGTTTCTTAGTTATTCGTTAATGCAGAATCAGCATATCATCCCACTGTATTCCTCTTTTCGTGACTCCTCTTTAAAATATGTTTTGAAAGTTTGTATTTGATGAGCATTAAAATATATCATTTGTACCTTGACTTATGTGTGATTGTTCTGGTACTTTCCGCAGGTATTGCCTTCCCTACCTGTGTGTCCATAAACAACTGTGTGTGCCATTTCTCCCCACTGAAGTCTGACCCCAGTGTGGTACTGAAGGATGGAGATGTTGTCAAAATGTAAGAGTTAATTTATGGATATCT
Organism: Cepaea nemoralis; assembly: GCA_014155875.1. Taxonomy (NCBI): domain Eukaryota; kingdom Metazoa; phylum Mollusca; class Gastropoda; order Stylommatophora; family Helicidae; genus Cepaea; species Cepaea nemoralis. Next base: position 2,032 of record JACEFZ010002125.1, read on the forward strand.
ATTTCTTCTTCTGCGTTCATCCGGAGTTTTTTTTTCCGGATGTGACTGCGTTGTGCCTGTTTACAGAAGAGCTGCGTTCTTGCGACGTTAGGCCGACACATCCGACTTCTGCAGGCATTTGTTGACCGGGTTAACCTTCCCGGGGATAACTATTTAAAAACTCACCTGCCGGTCCTTGGTTTTTTTTGGGGGGGAGGGGGGCACTAATGATCATGGCCTAATGAATATTTCCTGTGTGCTGATGCCGGGGTGACGGGTTTAACCCAGTTGGACTAAAATGTTGACTCCTTGTCCTCACAGTGAGGGACACTGGTAATTGGGAAAGCTAACCCACATTGCAAAAATAATCAGTCCCAGTGCATTAGAAGTAGCACGTGTATGGACTACGCTTGAGTTACAAGTGAGTGAACACCCCTCCCCCCCCAAAAAAAAGAAATGGAAATATATCTTCTTCTTCTTTTCATTCATCCGGAGTGGTTTTTTTTTTTCAGATGTAATTTCGGTGTGTCTGTTATGCGCCCTTAGGCCGAAACCCGTAGGCCAACACATCCGACAATAGCTTGCTTTTTTGAACAGGTAGCATTCCTGGGAGACTATCACTTTTGTGGTGCCATCTACAACCATGCTGGCCAAGGTTGAACGGTCGAAGACAACGGTCATCCCTCAAAGGAAGGCAGGGACAGTCCATAGCATTTTCCGCCATCCAAGGTTGCTTCCATAGTTGCAGGGCCGACACATAACACCCTGGATCTGGGCTCACCGAGGGAAATCCTCACGTCCTGCTCATGGCTGCTTTAAATCCTCACTTCAATATATTGGTCATTTCGTTTTCCCCGGGCCATTCCCGCACAAACCAGACAGGTTTGCAGACGGCATCCACTCAGCGAGTTTTCGGACATGTGCTTGTTGTTGCGCCCGTCAGAACTGTACCAGGCACGACAGACATTCGGAAAACTACCTAGTCAGGGCTGTTCCGAACAAGAGCGGCATTCGGAAACTAGGTAGTCAGAGCTGTTCCTAGCACAAGAGACATTCAGACGAGACATTTCACTCGGACGTAATTGTGTAGTGTCAATTCTTAGTTTGCCACCCGTAGGACGGCGCTTCCGGCGGGCATTTTTTAATGAGGTTAGTCTTCCTCTGGTTCGAGACAAGTTAGACTCTTATTTCAACTTCCACACGGAAAGCTTTTCGTTTGGTCTGCCATGTAATGGATTCGCAAGCCAGGCGTTCCATTTTGTGTCATCCAATTTTCCACCTTTGACTACACTCACTCCATGAGTACGGTTAAACACTTTCATCGGAACGTGCTACCGAGGTGTTTTTCCACCTTTTAGTACTCGCTCACGAGGTAGGCTACATGTGCTGCCGGCTCAGCACCTTACCTCCGTACAGCAGTGAGCGAGAAACTGCCAGGCCCTCTCATCCGGGGATCTCTCATATCCCCCAGCTGAGAGCCTTCGGGCAAGTATCTGAACTGAGCATGTAGCGTACCCAGTATCTCACCTCCATTTATCGGTGGAGGCGTTTGTGTAAGTATCTGGACCAAGATTTGTGCTTCGTGCGCCAGAGCTTAAATTTTGGCTGCTATCCTCAGACTACCTGCAGAGCAGCAGGTTGTGTGTCTCTTAGTCTGGTCCCTATCCCATATGCTGTACGATATGTAGTTTTTCATCCATCGGCAAGCACATGGGGTCGATGGGACACGCAAGCTCCCCCACCACGTCAAGGTGGAGACACATCGGGGGAGAAATGGAAATATATAACCTGGATTGAAATTAGTATTTAAAGATTGAATAAACAAATACTTTAATTTCAAAGCATTAGAATTAAGCACCCCGGGAAGGTTAACCCGGTCAACAAATGCCGCAGAAGTCGGCCTAACGGCGCAAGAACGCAGCTCTGCTGTAAACAGGCACAACGCAATCACATCCGGAAAAAAAAACTCCGGATGAACGAAGAAGAAGAAGAAGAATTAAGCATGCAGGCCTAACTTCACATCTTTCCTTTTGCACACAATTCACTCATAATCTCTTATTAATTAGGTTTCGCTAACAATATAAGTATTATAAGCACTATAAATTGATAAACTCTTAAAGAACATGCCAGAAATGTGCAAAAGCTATATGATAAATTATTACAAATTATTATTATGACTGTAATAAGACTAAAGGAAATATACCACAAAACAAGATGTAATAATGCTAGTGAGAGATTGCATTTGAAACCCTGTGCTTGAAATGAGTAGATCAGAGTATTTCAAGCATGCACAGTTTACCTTAGGTAAGATGGTTTGTCTCGATCAAGTTGTAAAATGTTTGTATTTTATTTCTCATGTAGTGACTTGGGTGCTCATGTTGATGGCTACATTGCTGTGGCAGCTCACACTGTTGTAGTTGGGGCCTCAAAGGTAACTTGTTTTTCTTCAGTGTGCACATTGTCTTTTAACATGCACATGCTAGTGCATATTTATATATCTGTGAAGGGGATAGAAAAACCCAGGGCCTAGTGGCCATGGCACCTGGACAATTTAACCTACAGACTGAATTGTGAAGTGTTTGTTTTTTTTTGCCCTTATTTGCAAAGAAAATATGCTGGCTCCTGAATTCTGTTTTCTATCTCTGTATTTGTGTATGTCAAATAGCTTGCCCTCTTTCATCAAAACCCGCTAAATTTTCTTTTATTCGCTGCCAATGTTTCTAAATCTCTTGCTGTCTCTCCTGCCTCATTGTCCCTCATACCTGAGGTGATTTCTTCCAGGTACTGAGCTATTTCATATGGCCATTACATTTTTCTGAGATAGCATCCTATTTATCAACCATTTTTCTTCAATGTTAATAGAATGTCATATTTCTTCTCCTTGGTCCACTCTATTCTATGAACAGATTACTGTAACAAGTGATTGTAAATTGGTCTTGCTTGCTTGTGTTCGTTGGCTTGAGCTCCCAACGCAAAGTCCTGTATGTCGGATGAAGGCATCCTGTTGTCCAACATCAGTGTGATGTCATACAGGACCTGAGATTTGCGTGAGTATCCGTTGTCCCATGTCTGGCTTATTGGTGTGCAGACTGGTGGTTCCTCGCCGTACAGGCAGACTCTCCAACTTCTGGGGAATCGGCGATCCTACTGACTTTGCCAGGACCCTGAAGGGACCTGTTGCCCAGGACGCTCGACAAGGACGCGTCAATAGGTCTTGGCAAGTACATAACCCAGCCCTGATGCCGTGGAAACACCTCTGCATCCTGTAAATTGGTCTAATTATCAGATCCATATTTACCCAGGAATATTAACCCAGTCAACAAATGCCCACAGAAGTTGGATGCATCAGCCGAAAGGCGCAAGTATATCAGCTGTGTTGTAAACAGGCACGACGTAATTACGTCCAAAAAAACACTCTGGATTAACGAAGAAGAAGAAGAAGATCCATATGTTGCCTTGGGAAAGATGTTTATACTTATGTCATAAGTTTATCCCAACATGGGGTTTAGGAAAGGCTCGAATGTGGATGTGCAAACCCACAAGATAAGTATTTACTATGGAACCTCTGCATTGTTACGGCCAGTCTACACGACTTCATTTGTACTGTAGTCCCCATTGTTGTTACTTCTGAAGCACATAATGTGTGTGAGATTCACGTACATAGTCTTTGTATGCTATTTTCAGACTTACAATTTAGCTGTCTTATTCTCAAGACATTCTTCTTCTGCATTCATCCGGACTTTTTTCGGACGTGATTGCGTTGTGCCTGTTTACAGCACAGTTGCGTTCTTGCGCTGTTAGGCAGACACATCCAACTTCTGCAGGCATTTGTTGACCGGGTTAACCTTCCCGGGATTCTCAAGACATTCTAGTACCTTGTTCTCATCCTATCACAATTGATTTTTCTGGTTTCATCAGATGTTTAGTGTGTTGATAGCTGTCACATCGTTGTATTGATAATATATTTGTACATTCTTTTCTTGCTGTGTTTCATTTCTGTTGCTTGTTTGAGGTTGGTTTGTATGCTAGAGGACATTCTTCTTCTTCTTTCATTCGCTTGAAATTTGTCTATATCTACAATGTTGCTTCGGAATGAATTTGTCTTTTTTAGTTCACTCAGTGGTCCATCGTGTTTCATCTTCTACTGTTGTTTCTCTAGGCCAGAAGGTTTGCCTAGATTTGTCATGTTTTGGGCAGTCTTGGAGTATGTGATATGCTATCTGCATCACTAAACTGCATGCACGCATGGCTGATTTTCCAATCTTGAAATTTGCATAAATGTGGTGGTGTAATCTATTGTGTCCTGTATTGAGGAACAGAATAATTTGTTCTAGTATGTCCTTAAAGTGGTAATAAGCTTGAGCTGGGCTTTCTGTTGGATGTGATCATTCTTTTCTTTCGGTGGTACAGGCACATCAGGTTGTTATTCTAGCTAGAGGACACGATGCTTAAGGCTGTGTGATCTATGGAAGCATCTTCAAAACAAGCCAATCATTTTGTAATGTACAATTGGAATAGCTACCCACAGTTTAGGCGACTTAACTATACTTGGAAGACTATTCTATTGTTGCGTATCCCTTACGGGACGTTGCAGTCAACACCAGCATTTTTCAGCTGCTGTTGATGTACTAGGCAAGTGTTACGTTCAGTAGTTTGCTATTGCTTTCTGAACAACCGGCTCCCATACCAGCACGTTATAACATAACGCGACACGGTCTGCTGCACAAATGGTCGCAGCTGAGCTTCGAACGCCTGGTGCCCGGCTCACGAACCGCGTTCGCAAGCCTTTAGCCACGGAGCCGGTGGAAGACAGCAGCTACATTTTTCTCTCTATTCTCTCTCTATTCAACCTCACTATTCTTCTCGACCTCACTATTCCTCTCAACCTCACTATTCCTCTCAACCTCACTATTTCACACCTCAGAACTCTAGTTTTACTGTTACTTTATTGTAACTTGCAAGCTACAGTACCATATTACCAAATGCTTTTCCATTTTTTATCAGGACAGTCCAGTAATCGGAAGAAAGGCAGATGTTATCGTGGCCGCACAGAAAGCCTTAGAGGTGGCACTTAGACTCGTCAAACCTGGAAACACAGTACGTTCATTAGCTGCATGACACCGTTTTCAGCCGAATATAATTGAAAATCATTATATGCAGCTGTTGTGATTGTTAATAATTGCAAGGTTAATACGAGGGTAAGTTAATAATAAGTCAGTCACAAATGGCTGTAGAAAAATAACTAAATATAACCACTTGAAACCAGTTTATTTTTTAAACATACATTGTCCCTTTATTTCTCAACATAATTTCCAACTGCATTGATGCACTTATCCCATCATTTTATCAGCTCTCCCAAACTGCCTGCATAGAACTAAGTGCTCTGTTTTCTAAACCACATTTTCACTTCACATTCAACTTCGGCGTCACTCGTGAAACTTCAATATCACTTCACTCACAAAGTCTCCCGCCAAGGTGGGTTTTCAATGGACTTAACCCCTAGCGATTTCCCATAATGCGGTGCTTAGCTGGGTAGAAACATTACGGGGGGCGAGTCAATAAGTAAGGCACACAGTTCTGTGGGATGACAGGTAAATGAGAACAAAGCACGCAGTTATATGCAGCCGGTTTGGGAGGGCTGATAAAACGATGGGATAAGTGCATCAATGTTGGTGGAAATTATGTTGAGAAATAAAGGGACATTTTATGTATAAAAATAAACTGGTTTCAAGTTATCATATTTAGTTATTGTTCTACGGCCATTTGTGGCTTACTTGTTAACTTACCCTCCTATATAGCTGCCACTTTTACTAGTCTGCCATTTTCCATATCAAGACAGGCAGATTTTTATGTGCTTTTTTTTCTTTGCAGACACAACTTTACAAAGCTTTGCTAATCTGTTCCACAGTGTTCCAGATATTCATAGCAACATATGATGCAGTCATGAAATCTCTTTAATCTTGTGACTCTGAGCATAGTTAAACAGGCCTTGTTTCACAGTCTTAATTCACATATATACCAAGTCCTGTACTCATTGATCTTCGGGCAGCTTACCAGGAGCAAGCTACTGCCAGCTCAACTCTAGGTCAGAGACATATTCGAGTCATTAGGCTGGCAATTGCAGTTTACTGTTTCTATCCATGGTAATGTACTTCCAGCATCTTAGGTGCTATGCCATGAGGATATTTGGATGATACATTAGAAGTTTATAGCTTTGCCCATGTGATACCTTGGTCCTTAATAACAGCAAAGTATAGTAACACTAACCTACCATGTATATGATAAGAGACAATAACTAAGCTGGATGAGAGCATAAGCTTCACTGGGAGTTGAAATTCAGAAGAATTCACAAATTGAGGGTCAACAAATCAGAGCTTAACAAGAACTAGCACTTCCTATTGGTGGTCCTGCATATGGATTGCAGATCACTGCAGTCCTTCTTACGTTCTCTTTAAATTTGTCTATAGCTGCAATGTTGTCTCTTGCATGGATCACTGCAGTATGGCAGAGAGATTCGGAATAGAATAAGGTACTCAGACAAATCTACCAAAGTGCACAAATCTCTACCTTGTAAACAGACCCATCAGAAGCAACTTCTTGGACAGGACAAACAAGGGTGAAACAGATAATCTAACCATAGTTTTTTTTAAAGCGAGGTGTATTTTCACTTTCTTCATTCCTTAAACTTTATTGTTTACTTTGTCCTGGCAGAATTACCAGACAACAGATGGCATTCAAAAGGTTACCGAAGACTTCAAATGTAAACCAATTGAAGGTTAGTTATTCATCATCATTGGCACCTTGCCGTCTTGACAGACGATAATTTGTGCTTTATGGTTAGTTATTAACCAGATCGTAATTAACTGCTGCCAGTTGCATATCCTTTACAGGGCATAGCAGTCAGCCCCAGTATTTTTTGGCTGTTTGTGGTTTCTTGGCAAGGATGACGTTCAGCAGTTTGCCATTGCTTTCTGAACAACCAGCACTCCTACCATTGTATGAAAATCAAAGCAAGGTAGCCTGAAGCTGTGTTTCGATTGCTGGACTATGAACTACGCTCGTAACTCCTTCACCACTGCTGTATACATATCTTAATTCAGATGCTATTAATTATGCAAATAAATTAAATTAGCCGAAATCTCACAATTTACTCCTGGTTCTGAAATACCATGATCATGTTTATCTCCACCACACTTTACCTCTCAGTGGAATATAGGCCCTCAGCCAACTTACGCCAGGATGTCCTATCTTGCTATCTCCTGCACCTCCCTCCATGTCCTCCACGTATTCATCTGTCTATAATTATTCTTGCCATATGGTTTAAGCCTTCCTCTATTTTGTTTGTCCTGGTGGTCCCAGAGAAATGACTTTCTAGGTGTACTTTTATAATGTTTTCTCATCATGTAGCGTCTTTTCTTCAGATATGTCTGGTTCTCCACATTAGTTATTTTGTCGTACCATTTTCATCTTTCTGTTCTGCATGTGGTTTCTGAGGAAAATGCAAAGAATACCATGGACGGACAGAAAAACCAATGAAAGTCCTTCAAGAAACAAATGATCGTAAACTGATTAGTCATTAGACGTAGACAGTCAAAATTTTTTGGGCATGTTGTGAGAAGACATGACTTGGAGAACTTAGTGACAACTGGCAAGATCGAAGGGAAGAGACCAAGGGGGAGACCGAGAAGTAAATACCTGGGTGGCATGGTCGAGACAGGAACACGGAGCTGATCCACGACTCTGGTGATCGAGTGAGATGGCAGAACATGACCGCCCACGCTTACCGGCATGGCACATGATGGATGGATGGTTCTGCATATCCACAAGTAAACAAATATTTATATTAGTCACTGCTTTAGACTTCCATATTTCTGATCCCCACAGCAGCACAGATGGACAGCAGTTACATATTCAGTCTGGTAGTAGGTTTAATTTATTTTGAATTAAACAAATTACCTAGTGCTATGAAAGCTTGTCTTGCCTTTTGTATTTTTATACCATTATCCGTTCCCCAATCTTTGCCTACATTTCATTCATTCAGTAGCATGTCCTTTGCAGAACTCGCTCCCATAACCACCTTCCGGAAAACCTCTCGATCATAAGCAAGATGTCCCACGTCTGATACACCCATCTGGAGATTGCCTACATTTACTACCTAAATATGTAATTCCACTTTGTGCAGTGAGGTTTCACCCTAAACCCTTTACCATAAACATCATTGAGTCAAAATGGTTAGAATACTAGACTTGTTTATAATTGCAAGAAAAGAAAGGAGCTGTACACTAATTTGTACAAAGACTGATCATTCAACAGCCATCTCCCAGTCACTGCATACTGATGGATGTTTTAGGATGACCAGAGCAGCTAAGGACCTGTCCAGGACTTGTGCTGATGGATGTATTAGGATGTCCAGAGCACCTATGAACATTTCCAGGGTGTAATAGCGATAAATCGCTGACCAGACAATACAATCAAGCCCCAGGGTAGGAACAGACGAGGTCTGTGATGTTTTTAGACCATCACATTGTGTAGACCTGAATACATGTCTTGGCAAACATGAGTGCAAGTATTGAACCCTTATCCAACCGTGATTATGACATCCTCAGCGTAACTCTTAATAATTGTACCAATAATGTCTATGTGAACAGGATGGGTAGTTGTAATTTTTCGCTGGGTTATGATTTCACTGTGGAGGTAACACTAGGGACACAGTTATGTATAGTTATTCATATGGCCCTGAACTGACTGATGTGTGTTTGTTCCAGGAATGCTGTCCCATCAACTCAAGCAGCACATCATTGATGGGGAGAAGGCCATTATACAGAACCCCAGTGAAGCTCAGAGGTAAGTTATCAATTTGCTGTGCTGTTGTGTTAGGCATGCTAATCTGTTCTAAAAGCATCTAGGTAACATAATATGTGCAACACCATAACTTTATTAAAATACCAGTTGACAAAAAAATTGGAGCTCGTGAATGTTTGCTACAAACCAAATACCAGAAGCAGCACTTTTATTAGTTTTGTTTCACTTTTTTCCTGGCTACATAATTTTACTTCGGAACAGAAAACTTGCAGTATAACTAATCCTTATGCTTAAAATTTATCATGGATGGACTGAAAAAAAAATGAGGCATTTTTTTTTTTAAACCTAAGATTACGTTAATTAGGTTAAATGCCAATCGTTTTTGGGTTTGCGTGAGAAATGACAATAGCACGCTGGATGGGAAGAAAGGAAGCGATAAATACCCAGATGTCTTGGCCACAGTGCATGATTCGGACAAGGACACAGACCTGATTCGAGATGAAGTGTGTAAGATGTGGGAACCATGGCTGCCTACGCTTATCAGCATAGCATCCGATGATGGTATTTGAAACACTCAGAGGATGATTAATCCTACATCAAACCATGTTTAACAGTTCTTTACTGTAAATTGTTCTTGTTCAGTATTTCTAACAGGCATACTACTAACTCCCTTGAAATAATGACATTTAGAATGGGCAAGGTTATTTCCACTGTGCAGTCATATACAAAGTTAAAAGATAATTATCCTATCAGTTGAGGTTAAAGTGGTATTCATACTTTAAATTGTTTTTAACTGAGTCGTGTACTTTGAAGAAGTGATTAAAAGAAATTAGCAGTATCTGAAAAATGCAGATATATAGGAATAAATTGGATGAATATCCATGAAGGATAAATTGGCAGACTTCAGCAAACTAAGGAATGAAGTGAAGATTTGATAACTGGAATATTTTGGTACGTAGTAAGAAAAACCCCTTTTGCCCATCTTGTGGCATACTGAACATATTGTCACACATATTTTCATAGACCCGATAGGATTGGAAGTGTGTGGGTAGTATCACTTCCCAAATAATTTCCTAGTACCCATTTTATGGTGGATACATAGAGCCTGTTCTTTTGTATGGATGTGAAACTTGGACAATAAGCAGTCAAGCTGAAAAACATCTGATGGCTGCAGAAATGTGGTTTCTGAGGAAAATGCAAAGAATACCATGGACAGACAGAAAAACCAATGACCAAGTACTACAGGAGACAAATGACAATCGTAAATTGATTAAAGAAATTAGACGTAGACAGTCAAAATTTTTTGGACATGTTATGAGAAGAAATGGATTGGAGAACTTAGTGACAACTGGCAAGATTGAGGGGAACAGACCGAGATGAAAATACTTGGATGGCTTGGCCACATGACAGGAACACTGAGCTGATCCACGACTCTGGTGATCGAGTGAAATGGCGAGTCATGACTAAAAGCTTTCCGACATGGCACTTGATTGACCATGGAGCCTGAGTTTTTAAATGCTGAACCATTACGAATTTAAACATGACCACAGGACGACAATGACTCCCACATATCCTTACTGGAATCCATAATAGAAATTGGGTGTCCAACATGCAGGAGGAAAGCACAGGTTTACATCAGGGGACAATGCCAAAATGACCTTGCAGACATGTGCATTTCTTAGCTTTACAAATTATAAAGGATAGGCTTTGTCTGTCTTATTTATCATATCTATCTTTGGCTTCTTCACACAGGAAGGATCATGAATCGTGCGAGTTTGATGTGCACGAGGTGTATGCAATAGATATACTTGTAAGCTCTGGGGACGGCAAGGTAAGTCGCCTAGTGATATGTTTAATTATTGTAGGATTGGAAAAGATACATTATATTATGGATATTCAAGCAAAGGATTTAACCCATACACCAGACTTTTGCCCTAAAATGTTGTCTTCTTGACTTTGTGATGTAACATTCAAGTACTTCAAATTATATTTATAATTATTACACAATTTATAGTGTTGACAAGGGGCATTTATCACTTGATGTTTTTAAGAGCATAGCTTAAAGTGTTTGTTGACTTAAGATATTTAGTTTTATTGTCTTCAAAGGCACCAGTGTTTGTCCCCAAAGAATTGCTGGTGGTATAGCTTTGCTGATCAATACTGTGCTCTGAGACCCAGTTGCTGTCAACAACAGAATAACATGGCCCAGCCTTGTAGATGGTCATTTTTTCAGAGGGTCAAGACCGACATAAACAGCACTCGAGACATTCTCTTACGTGCTCCATCCTCATCTCCAACAGTTCCAGTACTAATGCTAGCAGTCTGATTGTTTCTGTATGACGCTTCCTTGGAGTCCAGATCCTCTGGTCACTCCCTGCAGCATTATTCTCTCTAGGCTGTATTATCTTAACTGTTCTTCTGCTCCTATACACACAATCCCAAGGAGCGCTGACTTATCATGCAGCAATACATCATACAACTGGTCAACTCACCTTGCTGTGCCATACAGATACTGTGTGATTACTTCTAAGACCTGGGGATAACACCACAACAGTGAGAGCCAAACATCCTAAGAAACCCCCGGGAAGGTTAACCCAGTCAACAAATGCCAGCAGAAGTCGGCCTAACGGCGCAAGAACGCAGCTCTGCTGTAAACAGGCACAACGCAATCACGTCCGGAAGAAAAACCTTTTGAAAACGGATGAACGCAGAAGAAGAAGAAGACTTCTAAGACCTGAGATCATGTCCCCCACAATACAAAGATTTGTGTATGCAAGTCCTGTGAGTGTGTTTCTAGAATGTGCCATTGTTGTGTTGCACAATTATTTATTCTTTATGTGCGTGTTGTTTTGCAGGGGAGGGAGTTGGATACAAGAACCACAGTCTACAAAAAGAAAGACATAATATACCAGCTAAAAATGAAAGCCTCTAGACGTAAGTTGTGATTCTGTTGATTGGTTTTCCATACATGAAAGATAGCATCTTGAAGTTGAGGCATTTTCTTTGGCTTTGGTTATGTGACAGAATCGCTAGTTTTGAAGAGAAGGAAAAAACTTGACATATCCTCAAAGCACAGGTTCGTGGCAAAGGGGTTAGAGCTTGTTCATAATCACATATATCTGCGTTCAAACAACAGCTGTACCTGATTTGGCAGCAGACCACCTTGCGTTGGTTTTTTACGAAATGGCAAACTACTCTACGTAAACTTGCCAAGCTATCACAACAGCAGAACATGCTGGTGTTGACTGCGACATCCTGTTAAGGATATGCAAAAAAACTTAGCATCCTCAATGTAATAACTGGTACCGAGTTCTGCATACTTTCATTGGGGGACAACTTGAGTGATATGGGTGTGGCTGTGCGAGCAAGTGACTGTATGCATCAGTGTAGAGCAGAGGCTCCAAACCGCGGACCAGCCGTGGCCTGCCAGCTGTCAGAAAGTGGCACGCGAAGCCTCGAGCAGTCATTTCCCGCAATAACCACTATTAAAAAACTAGCAGCGTTCCAGTTTCACTGACAGTAACCTAGCTGCGCTTATGTCTTTGGGCACGACAGATTTGTGCCAAGGCATTGATAAACTGGCATCTGAACTTAAGTAACTTAGGTTATGAAGAACAGTTACAATTGTAAATTAATTACATTAATAACGATTTTGAAAACTGATGTAAAATTAAGTTAAGAAAGGTAAGAATATTGCACGACTTTAATAATTTTATAATGTGGCCCGCTTAACTACCAAAAATAGTAGATATGGCCCTCTGCTTGAAAAGCTTGGGAACTACTGGTGTAGAGGGATCAGCCCTATGCTGCTATTGTCAAGCTTGGACATTATCCAAATAACACAAAATCATCTGAGGTGAGATGGGCACCCAACTGAACTAACCAGGACTAGGTAAGAGATGATATTATCACACAGGCACTGGGATCAATACTGTATGCCACATATTTAAAGTTCGGCCATCTCATTAGATGACGAGCAAAATATAATCACATCTTGAAAGACATTCATAATGCACTGTTACACGTGAAATATAGGTTTGCTTTTATTATTGCATTATCTTTACTTAAATTTTCTGTTCTTTTCAGAATTTTTCAGTGAAACAGAAAAGAAATTTTTACTTATGCCTTTCACACTAAGGTAAGAATAACACATTTTTTTTAAAGTTATCGCTACATATTTTTTGTATTAAGTTAAAAAAAGAAAACGTAGTTCATACATGAGACAGGATTGCAGTTATAGACAGATTTGAAGCGAACAAAAGTAGACGTATTAAGTGGTTTAAAAAACTGGGAACAGAATAACAGTGCAGAATTTGAGTAAATGTGCGTTTGAAATTTCTTTAATTGTGATGCTGTTTCATGGCGATGTTTTTATTTTATATAGTTCACATTTATTTATGCCGTTTGGCCATTTTTAATCGTGGCTGACAAATCTTATTTGTCCTGGAAATTATGGTTCATTGTCCCCTTTAATAACAGCACCTACATGTACACCCTGCCAACCTTAAATATCAGGCTTTATTATCATTTGGGCCTTCTTTCTTTAGTACTAATCTCTGACAGACTCCAGCCTGTTTTCACGACTTTAACTTGGGGCCTTTTCTGTCAGCTTTGGTTTGATTGATGCGAGCAGTGGTGCTGTGAGTTACTAGCCGCATTATCTCTTTTTGATAACGCTGACAAATCCACTTTTGCAAGTTCGGCTGTAGTCAGGTAGTGGCTGCTATCACACGTCAGGTAGAATACAAACTTGACAATATTTTGATTGTTTTCTCTGCCCTTTCTGGAATTCTTAAAACTGTATAATAGTCAAGTCAAGTCAACATCTAGTGTTAAATCTAAAGAGAGGTTGTGTGGGCCACATTATCTGTCAGGCTTAGGTTGATTTGCATCAGTTGTGATGATTATGAGAGTTGGGTCACGGCCTGCACCGTAAATGTTCAAATAGTGCAAGATAATGATTTTAGCTCTAATGTATGCAACCTTTCAGTGGTTTTTACATTCTGTTGCACATTTGGGAATGTATATCACAGTTGAACAGCCTCGTGCCATGTTTTGTTGTAGCAACTAACAATGTGTCTGAGATCCGGCAGGTGTATTCTGAGATCCAGCTGGTTTAGTTGATTACAATGGTGATTTCAAGACATGTCATAACATTAGGACACACTGTTAAGTTAGAATTCACACAATCGGAACAAAGTGTAGTTAAATCAGAACAAGGAGTTAAGTTGAAAGTCATAACGTCAGAAGAAAATGACAGTTTAGTTATTTTATAAGAAATGGTTTAGTTTGGTGCCAGAAGAACAGTCTTAACATACAAAATGAGTTTAGTTAGCCATAACTTCAGAAGAAACCATTTATTAGATGTTATACGACCCCAATCTTACACTTAAACATAAAAGCTTCACTTTACAGCATTCTGGGAGGTTGGGTGCCAGTATGTTGTGCTTATGTCCGTCTCTTTGCCTTCCTCCTTCCCTAGTAGCCACATGATTTAGAGCTTACCGGTTTTGAATTATCTTGTCCCCCCCCCCCCCCCCCCCCCTTGGGGGGGGGGGGGAAATATGGTGCTGTATCTGATCTAACTTAATGTTGTTTTCTATTGGTTACAAAACTCCTTTCACATAAAAGTTATTATATTTGTTGTAATTCTGTCACCAGAGCATTTGATGATGAGAGGAAGGCCAAGATGGGAGTTTTAGAGTGTGTAAAGCATGACCTTATGCAACCTTTTAATGTGCTCTATGAGCGTGAAGGTATACTTTTGTTTTCTGAATTGGAACATTTATATAAATTTCTTTGTGTGTGTATGTTTTGCATATAATTTCTGGATAGGCCAAGATCACACTTGTGAACCACTTGTGATTATGTGAAAGCAGATTCTTACCTGCCAAAGATTCTCATTGTTTCTCACATGAATGAAATATTCCCGAATTGTGACATGGAATTTTTTTTTTAAATCTTGAAGCCTGTAGGCCTTTTCGCTGCAAAATTATATTTTTATTTCCTTGTTTATCTTGGTACAATGTCTTGAGCGTAGTTGTTACAATCTGAGTTTTTGTATAAGCAAAGTCCCTGGGAAGGTTAAACCGGTCAACAAACGCCTGCAGAAGTCGACCTAAAGGCACAGGCACAACGCAATCACATCCCAAAAAAACAAGACTGGATGAACATTGATGGTGCACCACTTAGATTGCTGAGCTTTACCAAATGGTTTCACATTTAAATTCTTTAATACTTATAAATGACTGCTCCAATGGTCATGTGGGTTTGAGGTGTGGAACAGAAATTTTAGATTTGACAATGCAAGGTGGTGTGTTAATGTCCCCAGCTGTCTTCAACACAATACTATGTTTTATAAAGGCAGTAGACTAACTTTCATGCCACAATGAATATATAATGGTTTGAGATTTTGGGTGAATCTCACCTGGCAGTCAAGGGTAAAGCATTGCTGTTTGCCTTGGAGTCCTTGTCTTGTTTAGATCGGATTATAAAGCTTCATGCTGAACATGTTTCTGTTCTCTATTCTTTAACTTGCTCCAGAATGTAATTCTGCATGACTAAGATATAGCATCTATATGAGCAAAGCAGTGATGATGAAATATTTGTTGTCTGAGTTGATGATGGACACAAACTCTACCACCTAGATCTCTTTTGCCATCTGCTTCCAATATCTGCATCAGAATTGAAGATACGGTTTTGGTGACTTATCAAGTCATAATTTTGATTGTATGTGAATACATCGTGTTGATGAATTGTCTGAGACCTGTAAATAATATAAATCAAAATTATTTAAGCTTTGCAGTGTAGTTATTTGAGTCCCTCTCACAGCAACTTTGGATTTTGGCTGGGAGAAAGCTAGCTTCTTATATCGCATTCAGATTTCGGTATACCACAATTTGCCCATGCTGCACATTTTATGCCCGTCCATTGCAATAGGAGCACCGTATTTTTGTGCCAGGCCAATACCCGCTATAAAAAATTACGCATGCCTGACTTCCATCTGTTCACATCAGCTTTCAAATCATGTTTTCCCATAACGTTCATTATTCATTCATGGGCTGCGCTGGCTTTGTTTGTTTTGTTTTTTTATATTGAACATTATCTAGTCATGCTCAGTGCCTCTTTGCTGCACATACATTTTTCTCATCTCTTATTTTGTTCCGGTTTATAATTTAGCTTTTTCCTCTCTAATATGGAATCTTTATGAACAAAGCGGTGATGATGAAATATTTGTCTGAGTTGATGATGGACACAGATTCTACCACCTAGATCTGAGCTTTGCCGTCTGCTTCCTGTCTCTGCATTAGTTTGAAGTGAAGATATGGTTTTGGTTTATTTGTCTCAGAGACTCATGAATAACATAGAGGATAATTAGTATGGATCCCAGGGAGATAAACTGCTATAAAAGATCAGATATGTGACTTTCAAACTAAATATGTGGCCACTGGGATGGTCAGATCGTCTTTGGTGTCTTCTGACCAAATGTGCAAAGTAAAATAACACAATACATGATGGTTGGGTTTTTAGTCATGGCAGAGTGTCATCTGTGATTGAAAGATAAGAGATTGCTATTTGCTTGGAATTATTGTCTTGTTTGGCTAGGGTTTCAAAGAGTATGTTTATCCATAGTGTTCAACACTCTTTTGTAGTTTGAATTTGAAGCCTCCATGGCCCTTTGCTATACATAACTTTGTTTCTGTTCTCTATTCTTGGAGATCTAGTTGTGTATAATTTAGCTTTGTCTGGTGTAATTCTCAATGTGAACTGATGTGCAGTTGATATAAGCAAAGCCATGATGATGAAATATTTGTTGTCTGAGTTGGTGATGTACTTAGATTCTACCACCTAGATCTGAGCTTTGCCATCTGCTTCCAGTCTCTCAATGATGTTAAGATATTAGTGTTTTGGTGAATTTGAAAACAATTAAGTTGCAATATTTGCTATCTCGGTTGAAGGTGTACCACCTAGATCGCTGAGCTTTTTAAACTGGATTCACATTTTAAATTCTTTAATACTTGTCTCTAATAAATGATTGCTCCGATGGCCATTTGGGTTTGAGAAAGTGTAGAACAGAAATTTTAGATGTGACAATGCAAAGCATATGTTAACGGCCCCAGCTGTCTTCTTAACACATGACTATATGTTTTATAAAGGCAGTAGACTAACCTTCATGCCGTGATGGTTTGAGATTTTGAGTGAATCTCACCTGACAGTTAAAGCATTGCTGTTTGGCTTGGAGTCCTTGTCTTGTTTAGATCGGGTTATAAACAAGCTTTGTGCTGAACATGTTTCTGTTGTTCTCTATACTTTAACTTGTTCCGGGCTGTAATTCTGCATGCCTAAAGATATGGAATCTATATGAGCAAAGCAGTGATGATGAAATATTTGTTGTCTGAGTTGTTGATGGACACAAATTCTACCACCTAGATCTCTGAGCTTTGTCTTTTGCTTCCAGTCATAATTTCAGTAGTATGTGGATACATTGTGTTGGTGATATGTCTGAGAACTGGATTTTGTTAGGAGAATTTTACCTCCAAACTGTTTGCCTTCTCTTGTTGCATTCACATTTCGGTATACCGCAATGAATGCCCATGCTGCACACTTTATGTCTGTCCATAACTATTCTTCTTCTTCTTCGTTCATCCTGAGTTTTTTTTCGGACGTGATTGCGTTGTGCCTGTTTACAGCAGAGCTGCGTTCTTGCGCCGTTAGGCCGACACATCCGACTTCTGCGGGCATTTGTTGACCGGGTTAACCTTCCCGGGGGTCCATAACTATTGAAGGACCATATTTCTGTACCAGCACAGTAGCAGCTATAATAAAATTACGTTTGCCTGACTTTCAAATAACATGGATTCTTAAATGGCCAGATGTCTTATATAGCTCTGGAGTATGTGCAAAGAGAGAACACATGATGGTTGGGGTCTGAGATATGACTATCAAAGGTAAAACATTGCTTTTGGGTCATTGCCTTGTTCACATCGGCTTTTAGATCATGTTTGCTCATAAAGTTCAGCATTCATTCATGGGCTGTGCTGGCTTTGTTTTCATTTAACATTATCTGGTCATCCTCAGTGCCTCTTTGTTGTACATACATTTTTGTATTCTCTTTATTTGGTTAACTTGCTCTGGTTTATAATGTTAGCATCTTCCTGTCTAATATGGAATCTATATGAGCAAAGCTGTGATGATGAAGAACTTGTCTGAGATGATGATGTACACAGATTCTACCACCTAGATCTGAGCTTTGTCGTCTGCTTCCTGTCTCTGCATTAGAAGTGAAGATGTGGTTTTGGTTTATTTGTCTGAGACTCATGAATGATATAGAGGAAAATTAATATGAATCACAGGGAGATAGATAACTGCTATAAAAGATCAGATATGTAACTTTCAAACAAACTAGATATGTCGCCACTGGACTGTCTTTGGTGTCTTCTGACCAAATGTACAAAGAAAAATAACACAGTACATGATGGTTGGACTTTTAGTCATGGCTGAGTGTCATCTGTGACTGAAAGATAAGAGATTGCTATGTGCCTTGGTATCGTCTTGTTCAGATAGGGTTTCGTAGAAATTTATCCATAGTGTTCAACTCTTTCGTAGTTTGCACAGGAAGCCTCAATGGCCCTTTGCTGTACATAACTTTGTGTTTCTGTTCTCTGTTCTTGGAGATCTAGTTGTGTGTAATTTAGCTTTGTCTGGTGTAATTCTCAATGTGAACTGATGTGCAGTTGATATAAGCAAAGCCATGATGATGAAATATTTGTTGTCTGAGTTGGTGATGTACTTAGATTCTACCACCTAGATCTGAGCTTTGCCGTCGTTTACCTAAACAGTTCATTCATTCATGGGCTGTGCGGCTTTTGTAGATTTTATTATGCAGTCAAGTGAACGAACCCTTGTGGCTCTTTGCACATTGTTTCTGTTCTCTATTTTTGAAATTGCTCCAGTTTATAATTTTGCTTGTTCCTGTCTAATATGGAATCTATATGAACAAAGCGGTGATGATGAAATATTTGTTGTCTGAGTTGATGATGGACACAAATTCTACCACCTAGATCTCTGAGTTTTGCCATCTGCTTCCAGTATCTGCATCAGTTAGAAGTGAAGATAACAGTTTTGGTGAATTTGTCTCAGAAACTCATGAATGAATAGACCAAGTGTAGTATGGGTCCCAGGGAAATAAACTGCTGTGGCAAGTCACAGGTGTGTGTCTTTCAAACAACTAAATCTGTGGCCACTGTCTGATGTCTGTGGTTCCTCTGACCAGATGTACAGAGTAATAGAACACAATACTTAATGTTTGGTATTTTAGTCATGGTCAAGTGTCATCTGTGACTGAAATATAAGACATTGCTATTTGACTAGGAATCATCTTGTTCTGATCAGGTTTCAAAGCATATGTTTACCCATAGTGTTCAATGCTTTTGTGTGGTTTGTACTGGTTTTGTTATGATTTTGACACGATCTATCTAGCCTCGCTGGCTCATTGCTGTACATACACTTTGTTTCTGTTGTTCTCTTTACTTGGTGATCTATCTCTGGTTTTTAATTTAGCTTTTTCTGGTCCACCTCTGCCTGTGAGCTGATATAAGCAAAGCAGTGATGATGAAAAATGTGTTGTTGATTGAGTTGATGATGGACACAAATTCTACCACCTAGATCTCTGAGCTTTGTCGTCTGCTTCCAGTCTCTTTATTAGCAGTGAAGATGGTTTTGGATTATTTGTCTCAGCGACTCATGAATGACACACAGGAAAATTAGTATGGATCCCACTGAGATTAAAAAAAAAAAAAATACACGATGGTTGGACTTTTAGTCATGGCCAAGTGTCATCTATGACTGAAAGATAGAGATTGCTATTTGCCTTGGAATCGTATTGTTCGGATAGGGTTTCAAAGACTATGTTTAGCCATAGTGTTCAAAACTCTTTCGTAGCTTGCACAGGAAGTCTCAATGTCCCTTTGCTGTACATACACTTTGATTCTGTTCTCTTTCCTTGGAGATCTAGTTGTGTGTAATTTAGCTTTGTCTGGTGTAATTCTCAATGTGAACTGATCTGCAGTTGATATAAGCAAAGCCATGATGATGAAATATTTGTTGTCTGAGTTGATGATGTACTTAGATTCTACCACCTAGATCTGAGCTTTGCCATCTGCTTCCAGTCTCTCAATTATGTTAAGATATTAGTGTTTTGGTGAATTTGAAAGCAATTATGTTGCAATATTTGCTCTCTGGGTTGATGATGCACCACCTAGATTACTGAGCTTTTTAAACTGGATTCACATTTTAAATTCTGTAATACTTGTCTCTAATAAATGATTGCTCCGATGGTCATTTGGGTTTGAGATGGTGTAGAACGGAAATTTTAGATTTGACAATGCAAAGCATATGTTAACGGCCCCAGCTGTCTTCTTAACACATGACTATATGTTTTATAAAGGCAGTAGACTAACTTTCATGCCATGATGAATATGTGATGATTTGAGATTTTGGGTGAATCTCACCTGACTGTTAAAGCATTGCTGTTTGGCTTGGAGTCCTTGTCTTGTTTAGATCGGATTATAAACAAGCTTTGTGCTGAACATGTTTCTGTTCTCTATACTTTAACTTGTTCCAGGCTGTAATTCTGCATGCCTAAAGATATGGAATCTATATGAGCAAAGCAGTGATGATGAAATATTTGTTGTCTGAGTTGATGATGGACACAAACTCTACCACCTAGATCTCTGAGTTTTGCCATCTGCTTCCAATATCTGCATCAGAATTGAAGATACGGTTTTGGTGACTTATCCGGTCATAATTTTGATTGTATGTGAATACATCGTGTTGGTGAATTGTCTGAGACCTGTAAATAATATAAATCAAAATTATTTAAGCTTTGCCGTGTAGTTATTTGAGTCCCTCTCACAGCAACTTTGGATTTTGGCTGGGAGAAAGCTAGCTTCTTATATCGCATTCAGATTTCGGTATACCACAATTTGCCCATGCTGCACATTTTATGCCCGTCCATTGCAATAGGAGAACCGTATTTCTGTGCCAGTCCAATATTCGCTATAAAAAATTGCGCATGCCTGACTTCCAAAGAACGTAGATATACATAAATGGCAAAATTTCTTATATAGCTCTGGCCGTATGTGCTAAGAGAGAACACACAGGATAGTTGAGATTTGAAATATGACAGTATCATCTGTGGCTATCAAAAATAAAAGTTACTTTTCAGTCATTTCTTTGTTCACATCAGCTTTCAGATTGTTTTCCCATAACGTTCATCATTCATTCATGGGCTGTGCTGGCTTTGTTTTTATATATATATATATATATATATATATATATATATATATATATATATATATATATATATATATATATATATATTGAACATTATCTAGTCATCCTCAGTGCCTCTTTGCTGCACATACATTTTTCTCATCTCCTTTACTTATTTTGCTCCGGTTTATAATTTAGCTTTTCCCTCTCTAATATGGAATCTATATGAGCAAAGCGGTGATGGTGAAATATTTGTTGTCTGAATTGATGATGGACACAGATTCTACCACCTAGATCTGAGCTTTGCTGTCTGCTTCCTGTCTCTGCATTAGTTTGAAGTGAAGATATGGTTTTGGTTTATTTGTCTCAGAGACTCATGAATAACATAGAGGATAATTAGTATGGATCCCAGGGAGATAGATAACTGCTATAAAAGATCAGATATGTGACTTTCAAACTAAATATGTGGCCACTGAGATGGTCAGATCGTCTTTGGTGTCTTCTGACCAAATGTGCAAAGTAAAATAACACAATACATTGTGGTTGGGTTTTTAGTCATGGCAGAGTTTCATCTGTGACTGAAAGATAAGAGATTGCTATTTGCTTGGAATTATTGTCTTGTTTGGCTAGGGTTTCAAAGAGTATGTTTATCCATAGTGTTCAACACTCTTTCGTAGTTTGAATTTGAAGCCTCCATGGCCCTTTGCTGTACATAACTTTGTTTCTGTTCTCTTTCCTTGGAGATCTAGTTGTGTGTAATTTAGCTTTGTCTGGTGTAATTCTCAATGTGAACTGATGTGCAGTTGATATAAGCAAAGCCATGATGATGAAATATTTGTTGTCTGAGTTGATGATGTACTTAGATTCTACCACCTAGATCTGAGCTTTGCCATCTGCTTCCAGTCTCTCAATTATGTTAAGATATTAGTGTTTTGGTGAATTTGAAAGCAATTATGTTGCAATATTTGCTCTCTGGGTTGATGATGCACCACCTAGATTACTGAGCTTTTTAAACTGGATTCACATTTTAAATTCTGTAATACTTGTCTCTAATAAATGATTGCTCCGATGGTCATTTGGGTTTGAGATGGTGTAGAATGGAAATTTTAGATTTGACAATGCAAAACACATGTTAACGGCCCCAGCTGTCCTCTTAACACATGACTATATGTTTTATAAAGGCAGTAGACTAACTTTCATGCCATGATGAATATGTGATGATTTGAGATTTTGGGTGAATCTCACCTGACTGTTAAAGCATTGCTGTTTGGCTTGGAGTCCTTGTCTTGTTTAGATCGGGTTATAAACAAGCTTTGTGCTGAACATGTTTCTGTTGTTCTCTATACTTTAACTTGTTCCGTGCTGTAATTCTGCATGCCTAAAGATGTGGAATCTATATGAGCAAAGCGGTGATGATGAAATATTCGTTGTCTGAGTTGATGATGGACACAAACTCTACCACCTAGATCTCTGAGTTTTGCCATCTGCTTCCAGTATCTGCATCAGAATTGAAGATACGGTTTTGGTGACTTATCCAGTCATAATTTTGATTGTATGTGAATACATCATGTTGGTGAATTGTCTGAGACCTGTAAATAATATAAATCAAAATTAAAGCTTTGCCATGTAGTTATTTGAGTCCCTCTCACAGCAACTTTGGATTTTGGCTGGGTGAAAGCTAGCTTCTTATATCGCATTCATATTTCGGTATACCACAATTTGCCCATGCTGCACATTTTATGCCTGTCCATTGCAATAGGAGAACCGTATTTCTGTGCCAGCCCATTGCCCGCTATAAAAAATTGCACATGCCTGACTTCCAAAGAACGTAGATATACATAAATGGCAAAATTTCTTATATAGCTCTGGCCGTATGTGCTAAGAGAGAACACACAGGATAGTTGAGATTTGAAATATGACAGTATCATCTGTGGCTATCAAAAATAAAAGTTACTTTTCAGTCATTTCCTTGTTCACATCAGCTTTCAGATTGTTTTCCCATAACGTTCATCATTCATTCATGGGCTGTGCTGGCTTTGTTTTTTTTTTATATTGAACATTATCTAGTCATCCTCAGTGCCTCTTTGCTGCACATACATTTTTCTCATCTCTTTACTTATTTTGCTCCGATTTATAATTTAGCTTTTTCCTCTCTAATATGGAATCTTTATGAGCAAAGCGATGATGATGAGGAACTTGTTGTCTGAGATGATGATAGACACAGATTCTACCACCTAGATCTGAGCTTTGTCGTCTGCTTCCTGTCTCTGCATTAGTTTGAAGTGAAGATGTGGTTTTGGTTTATTTGTCTGAGACTCATGAATAACATAGAGGATAATTAGTATGGATCCCAGGGAGATAGATAACTGCTATAAAAGATCAGATATGTGACTTTCAAACTAAATATGTGGCCACTGGGATGGTCAGATCGTCTTTGGTGTCTTCTGACCAAATGTGCAAAGTAAAATAACACAATAGCCGGGACGGTTAACCCGGTCAACAAATGCCCGCAGAAGTCGGATGTGTCGGCCTAATGGCGCAAGGACGCAGCTCTGCTGTAAACAGGCACAACGCAATCACGTCCGGGAAAAAACTCCGCATGAGCGAAGAAGAAGAAGAAGAAATAACACAATACATGATGGTTGGACTTTTAGTCATGGCCAAGTGTCATCTATGACTGAAAGATAGAGATTGCTATTTGCCTTGGAATCGTATTGTTCGGATAGGGTTTCAAAGACTATGTTTAGCCATAGTGTTAAAAACTCTTTCGTAGCTTGCACAGGAAGTCTCAATGGCCCTTTGCTGTACATACACTTTGATTCTGTTCTCTTTCCTTGGAGATTCTAGTTGTGTGTAATTTAGCTTTGTCTGGTGTAATTCTCAATGTGAACTGATGTGCAGTTGATATAAGCAAAGCCATGATGATGAAATATTTGTTGTCTGAGTTGATGATGTACTTAGATTCTACCACCTAGATCTGAGCTTTGCCGTCTGCTTCCAGTCTCTCAATGATGTTAAGATATTAGTGTTTTGGTGAATTTGAAAGCAATTATGTTGCAATATTTTCTCTCTGAGTTGATGATGCACCACCTAGATTGCTGAGCTTTTTAAACTGGATTCACATTTTAAATTCTTTAATACTTGTCTCTAATAAATGATTGCTCCGATGGTCATTTGGGTTTGAGATGGTGTAGAACGGAAATTTTAGCATTTGACAATGCAAAACACATGTTAACTGCCCCAGCTGTCTTCTTAACACATGACTATATGTTTTATAAAGGCAGTAGACTAACTTTCATGCCTTTATGAATATATGATGATTTGAGATTTTGAGTGAATCTTACCTGACTATTAAAGCATTGCTGTTTGGCTTGGAGTCATTGTCATGTTTAGATCGGGTTATAAACAAGCTTTGTGCTGAACATGTTTCTGTTGTTCTCTATACTTTAACTTGTTCCGGGCTGTAATTCTGCATGCCTAAAGATATGGAATCTATATGAGCAAAGCAGTGATGATGAAATATTCGTTGTCTGAGTTGATGATGGACACAAACTCTACCACCTAGATCTCTGAGTTTTGCCATCTGCTTCCAATATCTGCATCAGAATTGAAGATACGGTTTTGGTGACTTATCCAGTCATAATTTTGATTGTATGTGAATACATCGTGTTGGTGAATTGTCTGAGACCTGTAAATAATATAAATCAAAATTATTTAAGCTTTGCCATGTAGTTATTTGAGTCCCTCTCACAGCAACTTTGGATTTTGGCTGGGAGAAAGCTAGCTTCTTATATCGCATTCAGATTTCGGTATACCACAATTTGCCCATGCTGCACATTTTATGCCCGTCCATTGCAATAGGAGAACCGTATTTCTGTGCCAGCCCAATACCCGCTATAAAAAATTGCGCATGCCTGACTTCCAAAGAACGTAGATATACATAAATGGCAAAATTTCTTATATAGCTCTGGCCGTATGTGCTAAGAGAGAACACACATGATAGTTGAGATTTGAAATATGATCATCTGTGGCTATCAAAAATAAAACGTTACTTTTCAGTCATTTCCTTGTTCACATCAGCTTTCAGATTATGTCTTCCCATAACGTTCGTAATTCATTCATGTGCTGGCTTTGTTTTTTTTTATATTGAACATTATCTAGTCATCCTCAGTGCCTCTTTGCTGCACATACATTTTTCTCATCTCTTTACTTATTTTGCTCCGGTTTATAATTTAGCTTTTTCCTCTCTAATATGGAATCTTTATGAGCAAAGCGATGATGATGAGAAACTTGTTGTCTGAGATGATGATAGACACAGATTCTACCACCTAGATCTGAGCTTTGTCGTCTGCTTCCTGTCTCTGCATTAGTTTGAAGTGAAGATGTGGTTTTGGTTTGTTTGTCTTAGAGACTCATGAATGATGTAGAGCAGTGGTTCTCAACTGGTGGGGAATTTTAGGGTTTACAGGGGGGAATGAAGACCATTTCAAGATCGCGTTAATACAAGAACCAATTACTTGATATTGTTTTTCCCTTCATACTTCAGTTAAGTACGTCTCATCCTTCTAAAATTCATTTTATAAAGTCAGTAGACCCACAAATCATGTTTTATGTGGATGTCTAGACTTGTTTTAGTATGTGCTATTAAATTTACCTTACATTTTTACATATACTGTAATGAGGTGGGGGTATTTGTAGATAGGAAATATGAAAAGGAGGGGGGGGGGGTGAATGACATTCTGAAAATATGGTGAAAAAACGGGGGGGGGGGGGGTACGGGCCAAATTTGTGATTAGAAGAGGGAATGACATTCTGAAAATATGGTGAAGGGGGGCACGGGCCAAAAAAGGTTGAGAACCACTGATGTAGAGGATAATTAGTATGGATCTATGGGAGGTAAATAACTGCTATAAAAGATCAGATATGTGACGTTCAAACTAAATATGTGGCCACTGGGATGGTCAGATCGTTTTGGGTGTCTTCTGACCAAATGTGCAAAGTAAAATAACACAATACATGATGGTTGGGTTTTTAGTCATGGCAGAGTGTCATCTGTGACTGAAAGATAAGAGATTGCTATTTGCTTGGAATTATTGTCTTGTTTGGATAGGGTTTCAAAGAGTATGTTTATCCATAGTGTTCAACACTCTTTCGTAGTTTGAATTTGAAGCCTCAATGGTCCTTTGCTGTACATAACTTTGTTTCTCTTCTCTTTTCTTGATCTAGTTGTGTATAATTTAGCTTTGTCTGGTGTAATTCTCAATATGAACTGATGTGCAGTTGATATAAGCAAAGCCATGATGATGAAATATTTGTTGTCTGAGTTGATGATGGACACAAATTCTACCACCTAGATCTCTGAGTTTTGCTGTCTGCTTCCAGTATCTGCATCAGAATTGAAGATACGGTTTTGGTGACTTATCCAGTCATAATTTTGATTGTATGTGAATACATCGTGTTGGTGAATTGTCTGAGACCTGTAAATAATATAAATCAAAATTATTTAAGCTTTGCCATGTAGTTATTTGAGTCCCTCTCACAGCAACTTTGGATTTTGGCTGGGAGAAAGCTAGCTACCTCCCAACTGTTTAGCTTCTTATATCGCATTCACATTTCGGTATACCACAATTTGCCCATGCTGCACATTTTATGCCCGTCCATAGCAATAGGAGCACCGTATTTCTGTGCCAGCCCAATACCCGATATAAAAAATTGCGCATGCCTGACTTCCAAAGAACGTAGATACACATAAATGGCAAAATTTCTTATATAGCTCTGGCCGTATGTGCTAAGAGAGAACACACATGATAGTTGAGATTTGAAATATGACAGTATCATCTGTGGCTATCAAAAGTAAAACGTTACTTTTCAGTCATTGCCCTGTTCTCATCAGCTTTCAGATCATGTTTTCCCATAATGTTTGTCATTCATTCATGGGCTGTGCTGGCTTTGTTTTTTTTTATATTGAACATTATCTAGTCATCCTCAGTGCCTCTTTGCTGCACATACATTTTTCTCATCTCTTTACTTATTTTGCTCCGGTTTATAATTTAGCTTTTTCCTCTCTAATATGGAATCTATATGAGCAAAGCGGTGATGGTGAAATATTTGTTGTCTGAATTGATGATGGACACAGATTCTACCACCTAGATCTGAGCTTTGCTGTCTGCTTCCTGTTTCTGCATTAGTTTGAAGTGAAGATGTGGTTTTGGTTTATTTGTCTGAGACTCATGAATAACATAGAGGATAAATAGTATGGATCCCAGGGAGATAGATAACTGCTATAAAAGATCAGATATGTGACTTTCAAACTAAATATGTGGCCACTGGGATGGTCAGATCGTCTTTGGTGTCTTCTGACCAAATGTGCAAAGTAAAATAACACAATAGCCGGGACGGTTAACCCGGTCAACAAATGCCCGCAGAAGTCGGATGTGTCGGCCTAATGGCGCAAGGACGCAGCTCTGCTGTAAACAGGCACAACGCAATCACGTCCGGGAAAAAACTCCGCATGAGCGAAGAAGAAGAAGAAGAAATAACACAATACATGATGGTTGGACTTTTAGTCATGGCCAAGTGTCATCTATGACTGAAAGATAGAGATTGCTATTTGCCTTGGAATCGTATTGTTCGGATAGGGTTTCAAAGACTGCTTAGCCATCGTGTTCAAAACTCTTTCGTAGCTTGCACAGGAAGTCTCAATGTCCCTTTGCTGTACATACAATTTGTTTCTGTTCCCTTTCCTTGGAGATCTAGTTGTGTGTAATTTAGCTTTGTCTGGTGTAATTCTCAGTGTGAACTGATCTCCAGTTGATATAAGCAAAGCCATGATGATGAAATATTTGTTGTCTGAGTTGGTGATGTACTTAGATTCTACCACCTAGATCTGAGCTTTGCCATCTGCTTCCAGTCTCTCAATTATGTTAAGATATTAGTGTTTTGGTGAATTTGAAAGCAATTATGTTGCAATATTTTCTCTCTGAGTTGATGATGCACCACCTAGATTGCTGAGCTTTTTAAACTGGATTCACATTTTAAATTCTTTAATACTTGTCTCTAATAAATGATTGCTCCGATGGTCATTTGGGTTTGAGATGGTGTAGAACGGAAATTTTATATTTGACAATGCAAAACACATGTTAACTGCCCCAGCTGTCTTCTTAACACATGACTATATGTTTTATAAAGGCAGTAGACTAACTTTCATGCCTTTATGAATATATGATGATTTGAGATTTTGAGTGAATCTTACCTGACTATTAAAGCATTGCTGTTTGGCTTGGAGTCATTGTCATGTTTAGATCGGGTTATAAACAAGCTTTGTGCTGAACATGTTTCTGTTGTTCTCTATACTTTAACTTGTTCCGGGCTGTAATTCTGCATGCCTAAAGATATGGAATCTATATGAGCAAAGCAGTGATGATGAAATATTCGTTGTCTGAGTTGATGATGGACACAAACTCTACCACCTAGATCTCTGAGCTTTGTCTTTTGCTTCAAGTCATAATTTCAGTAGTATGTGAATACATCGTGTTAGTGATTTGTCTGAGAACTGGATTTAGGTTAGGAGAATTTTCCCTTCAAACTGTTTGCCTTCTGTTGTTGCATTCACGTTTCGGTATACCGCAATGAATGCCCATGCTGCACACTTGTCCGTCCATAACTATTGGAGCACTATATTTCTGTACCAGCCCAGTAGCCGCTATAATAAAATTACGTTTGTCTGACTTTCAAAGAACATGGATACTTAAATGGTCAGATTTCTTATATAACTCTTGCAGTATGTGCAAAGAGAGAGCACATGATGGTTGGGATCTGAGATATGAGAGTATCATCTGTGACTGTCAAAGGTAAAACATTACTTTTGGGTCATTGCCTTGTTCACATCGGCTTTTAGATCATGTTTGCTCAAAGTTCAACATTCATTCAAGGGCTGTGCTGGCTTTGTTTTCATTGAACATTATCTAGTCATCCTCAGTGCCTCTTTGTTGTACATACATTTTTGTATTCTCTTTATTTGGTTAACTTGCTCTGGTTTATAATGTTAGCTCCTTCGTCTAATATGGAATCTATATGAGCAAAGCTGTGATGAAGAAGAACTTGTCTGAGATGATGATGGACACAAATTCTACCACCTAGATTTCTGAGCTTTGTCGTCTCCTGGCTCTGCATTAGTTAGAAGTGAAGATATGGTTTTGGTTTATTTGTCTGAGACTCATGAATGATATAGAGGAAAATTAATATGGATCACGGGGAAATAGATAACTGCTATAAAAGATCAGATATGTAACTTTCAAACTAGATATGTCGCCACTGGGCTGTCTTTGGTGTCTTCTGACCAAATGTACAAAGAAAAATAACACAGTACGTGATGGTTGGACTTTTAGTCATGGCTGAGTGTCATCTGTGACTGAAAGATAAGAGGTTGCTATGTGCCTTGGTATCGTCTTGTTCAGATAGGGTTTCGTAGAATTTTATTCATAGTGTTCCTCTTTCGTAGTTTGCACAGGAATCCTCAATGGCCCTTTGCTGTACATAACTTTGTTTCTGTTCTTTTTTCTTGGAGATCTAGTTGTGTATAATTTAGCTTTGTTTAGTGTAATTCTCAATGTGAACTGATGTGCAGTTGATATAAGCAAAGCCATGATGATGAAATATTTGTTGTCTGAGTTTATGATGTACATAGATTCTACCACCTAGATCTGAGCTTTGCCGTCTGCTTCCAGTCTCTCAATGTTAAGATATTAGTGTTTTGGTGAATTGAAAGCATTTAAGTTGCAATATTTGCTATTACCACAGTGAATGCCCATGCTGCACACTTTTTGTCCGTCCATAACTATTGGAGCACCATATTTCTGTACCAGCCCAGTAGCCGCTATAATAAAATTACACTTGCATGACTTTCAAATAACATGGATTCTTAAATGGTCAGATTTCTTCAATACTCTCTGGCCATTTGTGCAAAGTAAAACATTGCTTTTGAGTAATTGCCTTGTTCACATCAGCTTTTAGATCTTATGTTTGCCCATAAAGTTCAACATTCATTCATGGGCTGTGCTGGCTTTGTCATTGAACATTGTCTAGTCATCCTCAGTGCCTCTGGGTGCATATATACTTTGTGGGGGGGGGGGGGGGTGTGTGTTCTCTTTACTTGGTTAACTTATTCCGGTTTATATTAGCTTCCTCCTGTCTAATATGGAATCTCCATGAGCAAAGCTGTGATGATGAAATAATTGTTGTCTGAGATGATGATGGACACAAATACTACCACCTAGATGTGAGTTTTGCCATTAGCTTCCAGTCTCTGCGACAGATGTTACAATATGGTTTTGTTGAGGTTTCAGAGACCGGTAAATGGTATACACCAAAAGTATTAAATGTTAAGCACACCTTAGGCCAGTTGCACCCTCCATACATCATGCAACCGGTGCATATTGGTTTGATTTGCTCTCGCTGCCATTTTTGACTTGACCCCTGTAAAACCAGTTTTCCACTTCCCCGCACGTGCAGTCCACTCCGGCGATTTGGCCTCAGCTACTGGCTGTATTTACACCTCACAAAGCAACAATGACACCCTTAGCCCCACTTTGTTGTGCTTTGGGCCACATCCATAACTATCAGCTATCACATTTCTGTACACGTCCGATAACCACTAAGATAATGTGCTCATGTCAAATAAATTAAGTTTACTGGAGAGGCCAGATTTCTATGTTCTGATCAAATGGGATTTTAGTCATGGGTGAGATTCATCTGTGACTGTCGAAGGTAAAATGTTGGTGCTTGGTTTGCCATTATCTTTTTCAAATAAGGTTTGAGATCATATGTTTACCCATAAAGTTCATTCATTCATGGGCTGTACTGCTTTTGTAAATTTTATTATGCAGTCTAGTGAACCTCTGTGGCTCTTGGCACACTGTTTCAGTCCTCTATTCTTGCAGTTGCTCCAGTGTATAATTTTGATTCTTTCTGTCTAATGTGGAATCTATATGAGCAAAGCAGTGATGATGAAATATTTATTGTCTGAGTTATGATGGACACAAATTCTACCACCTAGATCTCTGAGCTTTGCCATCTGCTTCCAGTATCTGCATCAAAAGAGAAGATGCGGTTTTGGTGAATTTGTCTCAGAAACTCATGAATGTCATCGAAGAAAAGTAGTATGGGTCCCAGATCAACAGATAACTGCTATGACAAGTCACAGGTGCATGACTTTCAAACTAAATAAATATTTAAGAGAGCACAATACATAATGGTTGGGATTTTATTCGTGGCCGAGTGTAATCTGTCACTGGAAGGTAAGACCTTGCTATTTGCCTTGGAATCGTTAGGTCTTGTTAGTTCAGGCTTCCAGGCATTTTTACCCAGTGGCCAACTCTTATTTGTGGTTTGTACTGGTTTTGTTGATTTGATTGAATGAAAACCTGTGGCTATTTGCTGCACATACTTTGTTTCAGTTTTCTTTATGTGGTGATCTATCTGGGGTTATAATTTAGTCTTTTCTGGCCAAATTCTGCCTGTAAACTGACATGCAGTTGATAAGCAAAGCAATGATGATGAAATATTTATTGTCTGAGTTAGTGATGGACACAAATTCTACCACCTAGATCTCTGAGCTTTGCCGTCTGCTTCCAGTCTTTGTCACTTATTAGATGTTGCTTTAGTGAATTATCTGAGGCCAGTAAATGGTGTACAGCAAAACTAGTTAAGCTACACTGTGTAGAGGGTACAACATGGATCTTCTCACCATCAGAAACCCCAAAGACCCCCATTTCAGCCACCCCACTATCAGTAACTGTTTCTGTGTATGTTAGTTTCCGAGGCAAATTCACATGGTAATGACTCCCAGCTGTGTTTCTGCATTTGTACCTCCAGACCCTGTACGCCAGCTTCAAAATGTGTATAATTGCAATCTCCTCATATAATCGCTGCCATGCCCGACAGCCAACATGCACCCAGGAAAACGAACATCCTGCACCCTGGGCATTTTTATTCCATTTGCTCTCACTGAAGTTTTGGACTTGACACAGGAAAACCAGTTTCCTTCTTCTCTGGATGGTCAGGCCACTCCAGCCGTTTAGCCTCATCGTCCACTGGCTGTATTCACGCCTCACAATAACCGCACTAATCTCTATTTTGCGCTCTTCAGGCCACATCTGTATCTATACGAGCTGCCGCATTCTGTGCGGGTCCAATAACCGCTAAGATCAATAATGTGCATGTTTTTGCAAGAAATTAAATTTACTGGAGATGCTAGATTTCTTTGGTATGTTTGGACCAATTGTAGAAAGAGGTGTGGTGTTTAAAATTTTAGTCATGGCTGAGCGTCATCTGTAACTGTCAAAGGTAAAACGTTGCTATTTTGCTTGCAGCCGTTATCTTGTTCAGATAAGGGTTTCGATCATGTGTTTGCCCATAAAGTTCATTCATTCACAAGCTGTATTGGTATTTTTGATTTCATTCAGCAGTCTAGTGAACCCCTGTGGCTCTTTGCTGCACATATTTTGTTGTTTTTGGTCTCTATACTTGAAGTCGCTCCAGTTTATATTTTGCTGCTTTCTGTCTAAAATGGAATCTTTATGAGCAAAGCAGTGATGATGAAATATTTGTTGTCTGAGTTGATGATGGACACAAATTCTACCACCTAGATCTCTGAGCTTTGCTTTCTATTTCCTGTCTTTGCATCAGTTAGAAGTGAAGTTACAGTTTTAGTGAATTTGTCTCAGAATCTCATGAATGTCATAGGGCAAAAGTAGTCTTTGATCCCAGGTAGATAAACTGCTATGACAAATCACAGGTGCGTGATTTTGAAACTAAATACTTGGCCTCTGGGATGGTCAGATGTCTTTGATGTCCTCTGACAAAATATACAAAGTAAGACAACACATGATAGTTGAGATTTTAATCGTGGCCAAGTGTCATTTGTGACTGAAATTTAGCCTTTTCTGGTCCAATCCTGCCTGGGAACTGATATGCAGTTGATATAAGCAAAGCAGTGATGATGAAATATTTACTGTCTGAGATTGTGATGGACACAAATTCTACCACCTAGATCTCTGAGTTTTACCATCTACTTCCAGTCTCTCTTAGTTATTAAGATAATTAATATTTGGTGAATTGTCAGGTTCCATTAAGGTAGCAAGTACAGCATGGGGCTTTTAACCACACCACGAGAAACCACAACCCACCCCCCCACCCCCCCCCACCCCACCTTCCCCCCCCCCCCCCCCCCCCTCACCTTCCGTGAATGTTTCAGCATATTATTCATTGTTACATGATTTTATGCAGATACAATGGCACTTGATGGTGATAAGCAAAGCAGTGATGATGAAGTATTTGTTGTCTGAGTTGATGATGGACACAAATTCTACCACCTAGATCTCTGAGCTTTGTTGTCTGCTTCGTCTCTGCATCAGAAGTGAAGATATGGTTGTCATGATTAGCTTAGGGAAATTAGACGTAGACAGTCAAAATTTTTTGGGCATGTTATGAGAAGAAATGGATTTGAGAAATTGGTGACAACTGGTAAGATCGAGGGGAACAGACCAAGGGGAAGACCTAGAAGCAAGTACCTGGATGGCTTGGCCTTGTGGCATGGTCGAGATAGAAACACGGAGCTGATCCACGACTCTGGTGATCGAGTGAGATGGCAGAACATGACCGCCCACGCTTACCGGCATGGCACATGATGGACGGATGGATTAGCTTAGTGAGCTATGAATGACATAGATCAAAAATAATATGAATTCCCAGGCTGAAGTCAGCTTATATTTTCCAATTGTGACTGATGACCCCTCCTCTGTCTCTGCAACTACAGTTAGTTCTATCAAGTGAACGCTTGGTTGCATTCTTTGCTACAACTAAAACCAAACACACACTGTTATCTTACTTAGTTGATTTGGCTAGAGCACACGAGAGGAATCTGCCTTCTCCATTGGAAGTCATAGACCGTTGAGTTTATATAATTGTTATTGAGAGCATGCAGGAATGTGGTGGCTCTTATAGCTGTAGATGGCGTGTGAATGCGACACATCGCTGTAAGGCCTGAGGATTTGATTGTGGAATTGCAAAATGTGTTTATGGAGACAAGCCATACGGGTGCTCATGTGAAGTTGGCTTTCTCCCAGCCAAATACAACTGGAGTGAAAGGAAATAGTTCTGTGGATTTTATGTCACCTACCTGATAGTAGTAGATGACCATAATTTCAAAAGTGCCAACCATCTTACATGGTTAAAGACAATAGTCTGTTTAGTTGTGTAGTCTGTTACGTGATTATACAATTGTCTGATTCCTTTCTCCGTGTAGGTGAATTTGTTGCCCAGTACAAACAGACTGTTATACTTATGCCTAATGGACCGCTGAAGATCACAGGTCTGCCATTGGAGGAAGAGCTTTATAAATCTGAATTTTCTGTGACAAATCCAGAATCTTTGGTAAGATTCAAGTTTTGATTTACTCGTACTTAATTCTTTGTTTTGTGGGTTAGCATAATTGGATGTGTGGATATACAGATCAATATTGAATT
Source organism: Cepaea nemoralis (assembly GCA_014155875.1). Taxonomy (NCBI): domain Eukaryota; kingdom Metazoa; phylum Mollusca; class Gastropoda; order Stylommatophora; family Helicidae; genus Cepaea; species Cepaea nemoralis. The sequence goes on from JACEFZ010002125.1 coordinate 36,609, forward strand.
TCTTGAAATCAAAGACTATAGATTCTGGAAATGTGAGAGTGAAAACAGTTAACGGAAATTAAAATGGAACACGTTTAAATGTTTTGGCCACATTAATAGACACATGACTTGTAAAAAATCTAAGAGAAGAGTTGCAGGCAAGTGAGCTAACAATATGCAGTGATAACCTAGGTGTTCTCGGCCTTCTTCTGTGGAACGTATCTCTGCAGCTGTGGAGCCAATTCTCATTTGTCCAATGTCCATCTCCAGTAATGGAGCTAGTTAACAGACTTTCAAGCTCATAGTGTCTGTTAATATATTTGGGGGGAATTGTATTTTGGATGGCATGCTGTGTGAAAATGGGATATTCTCTAGGCCTGGCTTCTTGGCAGGTCTGGTGACGCCCACAGCTACATGATACAGAGGCTGTTTCATTCACACCAGCGGCTTTATCTGTCATTGAGCCGTTGGGTTGGGAAATATGCACATTTTTCTTCTGTTTGCACGTTCAGTGGTTGTTAGCCTGTCTGTATTTAAATGCCTGTCATCAACAAGGTGTTGACATCTCCTTAGTTTATCCTCAAATGGCGTTGGTGTTTATCAGAATCATTTCCGTGGCATCCATGCAGGAAATATTTAGCTTACATTTTACTAGTTCTAAATTATTGGCAGTTTCCTTTATAATGCCCTGATGAAGGATTTACGGATGCGGCTCGTAATCCTGCATACTTGCGTTCAAAACACAGCTGCCCGCGATTTGGCAACATACTGCTTTGCATTGGGTTTTTTTTTCAAAATGGTATTAATAGCAGAATCAGAAGCTGAATTACAAGACCACATGAATAGTCTAACATAACATGAAAATTAGCACAAGTGAAACAGAGGTAATAGCTATAAATAAAGGAGAAAGAAGAACAAAAATTCACCTAAACGAGCATCCCCCGAAACAAGTGAAGAGTTCAAGTACCTAGGAAGTATAATATCATCAAATAGCAAATCAGAAGACGAGATCGAAAATAGGTGCGATACGGCAAATCAACTCATTGGACAAATTGCACCAATACTAAAGAACAAACATGTATCAATAACTACTAAGGAAGCACTTTACAGCACGATCTTCCTACCAACTCTGTTACCAATGCCAAACATGGACAATGACAGAAAAAGAGAAAAGAAAAATCACAGCAACAGAAATGAGATTCCTGAGAAGAATACTCATATAATGTATCAGGAAGAGATCAGATCAGAAATGAAGAAATCAGGACTAAAGTGGTGGTTACAGCTGCACTAAATTTTATGAGAAGGTTGCAAGTCAAATGGTTTGGCCATGCAAGTAGGTTACCAGTCAACAGCATACCACAACAAGCAATGATGTACAGATCAGATGGAAGAGGCCGACTAAGTAAACGTTGGATGGAGGGAATAGCAGAGTCCATGGGAATATCGATATATGAAGCCCATAATTGGGCACTCTCACAATGTTTATACTTCACCTCGACACCGCAACGTACAAGCGGAACATGATGAGATGAGATGAGACTTCATTCTTTGTTTTCTGGGCTAGCATAATTGGATGTATGAATGTACAGAAAAATTTTGAATTTCATGAAAGCAGAGACAATATAGATTCTGGAGAGGTAACAGTGAAAACAGTTAACAGAGATTAAAATGAAACAAGTTAAATGTTTTGGCCACATTAATAGACATATGACTCTTGTAAAAATCATCTAAGAGAAGAGAGAAGGCAAGTGAGCTAACAATAAGCAGTGATAACCTAGGTGTTCTCTGCCTTCTTCTGTTGAACATATCTCTGCAGCTGTGGAGCCAATTCTCACTCATTTGTCCAATGTCCAACTCCAGTAACGGAGCTAGTTGCCTGACTTAAAGCTCGTATGTCTATCATATTTGGGGGGGATTGTATTTTGGATGGCATGCTGTGTGAAAATGGGATATTCTCTAGGCCTGGCTTCTTGGCAGGTCTGGTGACACCCACAGCTACATGATACAGAGGCTGTTTCATTCACACCAGCGGCTTTATATGTCATTGAGCCGTTGGGTTGGGAAATATGCACATTTTTCTTTTTTCGCACAAACCAACAGACAGATTGATGATGTCTCCTTTGTTTGCACCTCAACTGGTGCCTGTGTTGATCAGAATCATTTCTCAGTTCTGCCAATGTGGCATCCATGCAGGGATTATTTCGCTTATATTTTACTAGTTCTAAATTATTGGCAGTTTCCTTGTGTTATTTTCACGCACACATTTATAGGAGTTGTGCCAATATCTTTCTTAAATTACTAGCATCATTAGTACATTTTTTAAATTCTGGTTCGTTCTTCCACTATCATTGATCTCATGGTGGAAATTAACTGGTTCTCGATGTTTTATCAAGTTACTTGTGTAATATACATTATAAACATGGTACTCCATGATGTAACATTGTATTCACATCTTCAGTTGCATGTTAATCTGGATGCATGTCAAGACATTCAAAATAAAAGTTGTTGGCATCTCCATGGTTTGTCCTCAAATGGGATTTTTATAACTGACTAGCTGCATTGGTGCAGTTATTTTATTGAGGTATATTGATAAGTCTTATGACAGCAAATTGTCTCATGTGTGTCTGGGTTGCTTGTTGTCTAGTTTGATAATCATGGCACTGCCCTCCCATGGTGTAGTGTTCAATGTCATGTGACATGGGTTGGGTTTTCCTCTCTCTCTCTCTCTCTCTCTCTCTCGACAAAACTTTCTTAGTCTTGCGTGGTTGTCTTTGGCTACTGCACCTAGTTTGTTATGTGTTACATTCAATACAGTTGAATAACTTTTCTTCTGTGGTCATCGGGTGTTATTATTTTTAGTACAGTATATTGTGTCAAATGTTATATGGCACGCTGTGTGAAGATTTGATAAACCCCAGGCCTGGCCTCTTGGCAGAACTGGTGATATCCACAGCTACATGATATAGAGGCTGTTTCATTCACACCAGCGGCTTTATTTGTCATTGAGCCGCTGGGTTGGGACATAGGCACAGTTGTCTTCTTTTTGCACTTTCAGTGGTCGAAAGCCTGTTTGTATTTAAATTCCTGTCATCAACAAGGTGTTGACATCTCGTTAGTTTATCCTCAAATGGCGTCGGTGTTCATCATAATCATTTCTGTGGCATCCGTGCAGGATATATTTAGCTTACATTGTACTAGTTCTAAATTATTGGCAGTTTCCTTGTGTTATTTTCACGCACACATTTATAGGAGTTGTGCCTACATCTTTCTTAAATTACTAGCGTCATTAGTGCATTTTTTAAATTCTGGTTTGTTCTTCCACTATCATTGATCCACAGTGGAAATTAACTGCATCTCACTGTTTTGTATTTTGTCAATGTTTCATAAAGTTACTTATGTATCATACATTAATTAATAAACATGGCACATCCATGATGTAGCATGTCCGGGTACGCCATGTCATATGAGGATTCATCCTTGATCTGTGGAGCCAATTCTCACTCATTTGTCCCATGTCCATCTCCAGTAACAGAGCTAGTTGCCTGACTTGCAAGCTCGTATGTCTATCATTATATTTGGGGGGAATTGTATTTTGGATGGCATGCTGTGTGAAAATGGGATATTCTCTAGGCCTGACCTCTTGGCGGGTCTGGTGACATCCACAGCTACATGATACAGAGGCTGTTTCATTCACACCAACGGCTTTATCTATTCATTGAGTCGTTGGGTTGGGACATAGGCACATTTGTGTTCACATCTTCAGTTGCATGTTAATCTGTGCATGTCAAGACATATTCAAAATAAAGTTGTTGGCATCTCCATGGTTTGTCCTCAAATGGGATTGTTATAACTGACTAGCTGCATTGGTGCAGTTATTTTATTGAGGTGTATTGATTGGTCTGATGACAGCAAATTGTCTCGTGTGTGTCTGGGTTGTTTGTTGTCTAGTTCTTTGATGATCATGGCACTGCCCTCCCATGGTGTAGCGTTCAATATGCTATGTCATGAGACATGGGTTGGGTCTCTCTCTCTCTCTCTCTCTCTCTCTCTCTCTCTCTCTCTCTCTCTCTCGACAAAACTTTCTTAGTCTTGCATGGTTGTCTTTGGCTACTGCACCTAGTTTGTTATGTGTTACATTCAATACAGTTGAATAACTTTTCTTCTGTGGTCATCGGGTTTTATTATTTTTAGTACAGTATATTGTGTCAAGATGTTAACATTTCCTTAGGTTGTCCTCAAATGGCGTCGGTGTTCATCAGAATCATTTCCGTGGCATCCATGCAGGAAATATTTAGTTTACATTTTACTAGTTCTAAATTATTGGTAGTTTCCTTTATAATGCCCTGGTGAAGGATTTTCGGATGCGGCTCGTAATCCCGCATAGCTGCATTCGAAACACAGCTGCCAGAGATTTGGAAAAATGCTGCTTTGCATTGGTTTTTTCACAACGGTACTAATAGCAAAATCGGAAGCTGAATTACAAGACCACATGAAGGAAGTTATGTGTAGGGAACATAACATGAAAATTAGCACCAGTGAAACAGAGGTAATGACTAATTAAAGATGAAAGAACAACGAACATCCCCTGAAACAAGTAAAGAGTTTCAAGTATCTGTTAAGTATAATATCATCAAATGGCAGATCAGAAAACGAGATCGAAAATAGGTGCAATAAGGCAAACCAACTCACTGGACAAATGGCACCAATACTAAAGAACAAACATGTATCAATAACTATTAAGAAAACACTTTACAACACGATCTTCCTACCAACTCTATGTTACCAATGCTAAACCTGGGCAATGACAGAAAAAGAGAAGAAAAATCGCAACAGAAAAGAGATTCCTGGGTAGAATACTTAATGTATCAAGAAGAGATAAGATCAGAAATGAAGAAATCAGAACTAAAGTGGGGATTACAGCTGCGCTAAATTTTATTAGAAGGCAGCAAGTCAAATGGTTTGGCCATGCAAATAGGTTACCAATTAACAGTATACCACAACAAGCAATGATGTACAGACCAGATGGAAGCAGAAGAAGAGGCCGACCACGTAAACGATGGACACAGGGAATAACAGAGTCCATGGGAATATCGATATATGAAGCCCATAAGCGGGCACTTTCACGCTGTTTATACTTCACCTTGACACTGCGGGGTACGAGAAGAACGAGATGAGATGGTGTAGTGTAAAGTATTCAATATATGATGTCATAACCTCATGAGTGGGTTGACCCATCTCTTTCCCATGACCAAACTTTCTTAGTCTAACAGGATTGTCTCAGGCTTAAGATTTGGCTCCTGCACCTAGTTCAATTAGTGTTGCATTCGATACGGTTGAATCACTTTTCTTATGTGATCATGAGGTGTTTTACTACTATTGGTATATAAATGTGTGAAATTGTGTTTACATGCTGTGTGTCACTTGGATAAACCCCAGGCCTGGCCTCTTGCCGGGTCTGGTGACATCCACAGCTACATGATACAGAGGCTGTTTCATTCACACCAGCGGCTTTATCTGTCATTGAGTCGTTGGGTTGGGAAATAGGCACATTATTATTCCTTTTTGCAACTTTGATGACCTTTAACCTGGATGCCTGTCAAGACAGCATTGTCCGTCTGCCATGACCAAATTGTTTTTTTTTAATTATTAGAGGGTTGTCTCCAGTTTAAGGTCTGGCTGAGGACTGTCTCTAGCTGGATCGATTATCTGCCCTGGTAACCATTGGAGGGCCACAAACTTTATTGCTAACATTGCCTGTGTCGTGACAACATGGCTCTGATGGCATGTGATTACAGAAGCCTAGCGACATGCCTGGAATTCGTGCCTAAAGTCTACATAGGGTGGTGGTTGAAAGAGGCTCGCCTGTAGAAAACGCTCATTTCAGAATCGAAGGAAATTGTTGTGGATTGTTTGTAATATTGAAGTTGTCGAGCTCATCATTCCCTATTTTATATTATAGTGGTACTGCTGAGTATTGTGGTCACTTAGGCGATGTGCGGCAGAAAAAAATATGGATTTTGGGTAAATTCTGCTGTTTTTCGAGTTTGCACATTGTTCATGCTACTGCTGGATATACTGACTGCTTGGTTTCTTCTATCTTTCAGAGCCTCCTGAACACTTCAATATCCAAAAAGACAGCCAAGAAGAAGAAAAAGAAAGCAGGCAAGGCTGTGGCAGAGACAGCAGAGAACATTGCAGACGCTGAAGAAGGGGAGGACTGAAACATTTGCTGAGCCCATATTTTTGTTTTCATTATGATCATGATTTTTTTCTTTTAATCCTGACTACATCTTCCGCGTGTGGGGTTTGTGGTGTATGCCAGCTTGGATTTTTGTAACTAGTGAGCCTGTGACAATGGTGGCATGTTCATTAAAATTGCAGTTTTCAAAATGTCTGTCTGGGACACTCTGGAATGTTTAACAGTAAAGGAAAATACACTTCTATACTTTGTGACTTGTTTGTTTTTAAGTAAATGGTTGTGTATGATGTTTGTGGTAACATGAATCCTTGTATACTTTTGAAAGTCAGTGTAATTTTGTATTACTTATTAGTGTGCGTCTTTAGAGAACATATAGTTTCCTGGCCATGAAAGTTTTAAAAATGACAAATTAGCAAAGGAAATCGGACTACTTCAGCCAGGTACAGACATAACACACGGGCATGGGGAGTTTATGGGAATCAGAGCATCCTTTCCCCAGAGGATGCATCTTTGCAACTCTGCCAAAGTGAATCCTGCTGAATGACAATACAGTTTACATGTCCTCGTGTACTTAACGGAACATTGATACTGTGAGATGGAACTTTATATATGCATGCTTCTTGACATTCAAGTGCATCCCAGCTACCCCTAGACATCTAAATTAAAATGCTTCAGGCATTTAGGTGGCCAAAAGTGTCTCAAGTATTGCCAAGGGGAAAACTGGTGGCAAACCATGGCGCCAAGTTCGGCCATTGATTAGACCCGACCGTGTCGTAGGAGTGTGACAGGTGTTTGTCCAAAGCTTGCCACCTTCCAGAGACGCTGAGAAGAAATTGCTCTATGTGGTTTTCCAGGTTGATGCTCTGGAGTTTGCTGTAGAGTAGTTCATTTCAGAAGTCACTAACCAAACCCCTGATATTGAAAGCTGTCAACAAAGTGCGTTATCTGAGCTGTCAGCACTGTGTTGAAGAATCGAACTGTTCATTGTATGGAGGGCAGTCAGTGATCGATGGGTAGGTAGCCTCTCTGAGGGCAGGATGGTTCTGGGCAGACACTGCCATGTTAATATGTGAAGTATGGAAGGTGGGTGTACTACAGGAGAAAAATGCCTGAGAGGCTGGCCGCTCCTGAGAATTATGTAGGGAACCCAAAAATATATGGGTGGTGGGCGAGCTCTGATGATCAGAAGCCCCTATCATGCTTGCTCTTCTGTGGAACTATCTTGGGCTGGACATGTGGGTCAGGTACCAGCCCATCATTTGTCAGGTCTGCATTTATTAAGTCTCCTTGGATAGTGGGGAATGCACGTGTTCAACCCCTGCCTTCCCTTGAAAATGTTTAGATTTCGACAATGCCAACTGGGAACCCTTTACAAAAGAGATGTTGAATGGACATAACACAATGTGAGAGAGAGGACACTAGCTCCTACACTGACAGGCTAACAAATGAAATAGTAATAACGGTGATAATACAGCACAGATAACCTAATCAAAATCATATACGGTAGTGAGACACGGAACAAAACCCAGTAGAATAATGGAATGAACCGTGTTTGTTGGCACTTGAAAACAGAAATAACCCCGCAAGAATTTCTTGGCAAGCCTGGCCTGGAGAAACAACAGTGGAAGATACAACTGCTGAGTGCACTAAGAAGATAAAAAATCATACACGGGGCAACATTGCAGTTATAGACGAATTTCAAGCGAACGATAGAACTCCTTCGTAGACAAGTTCTACTACTTCTGGTGCACTGGGCTGATGTTTTGCATGTGTATTAGTTCTCACTATTACCAATGTCCCTCCCCATCAGGCGAACCCACTTGTAACATACATTCTCAAAGAACAAGAGGTCTTTCAGGATCCTCGCCGTTGCTACGGAGTTCGTGCATTGAGCTGAGTTTCTCCAGACTCAGGTTTGAGTTAGGAGGAAAACGGAGCACTTGTGGGGTTAAACCCATGTGCCGTGATGTTGATCCAACGACTAAAACTAAAAAAACTAGAACAAGAAATCACCATTTTAGTCCAGCTGACTTGTGTATGGGATGAACTCACTAACTCGGTATCAGTACACTGGATGTTTAAGAACAAGCGCTCTTACCCTTTCGAACTATATGTAATGTATATAACAATACTGTCGAAGACGCTGGAAAGACTAATATACCAATCGATCATTGCAGAAGTGATCAGCGTGATTTTTAAGACAAATAAGGCACCAGGAGAAGATATACTCAGCTCTAAAATACTAGGGCAAGTGCTGAGGTGAATCGTAGAAATAATGAGACCACAAAATATGTGAGCATGGACACATACATTGTGTATTTTTAATGACTGCAGTGTTTGAAAATATGCCCGTGCAAGTTTTGTATTCACCCTCTGTAAAGTTCATGCAACATAATAGGTAAATACAAAACTTGGACCAGCAATATTATCAATCAATCAGGAGCCGTCTCCGCAATGAAGGTTGGCTGCAATGGATCTCGAACACGGTCTCTCGCCCTTACTGTACATTCTGTCAGGCTGATGTTCGTCCATCGCTTGATGTTATCTTCCCACTTGTATAGTTGTCTACCTCTTGCTTGCTTGCCCTCAACCTTGCCTTTCAGTATGGTTTTTATGAGTATCATGTTTTTTAACATGGCCAAAATATTTCACTTGTCTCTTTATTTCTTTCATCAACTCTTCATTCCCAGTTTTTCTAGGACCTCTGCATTTGATTGTTTTTATTTCCATGAAATACGACCTATTCGTCTGTATATCCACATCTCCAGGGCTTCTATGCGACTTTCTAGTTGCTTGTTCAATGTCCAGGCTTCCGCGCCATACAGTAACGTTAAATATACGTAGCATTTGAAAATTCATTTTTAATGCATTATTAATCTCTCTAGATATTAATACTGATGTCATGCCGTTGAAAGCATTTTTGGCCATTCCTATTCTCTTTTTGATTTCCATTTCACTTCTGCCATCATCTGTTGTTATATGTTCAAGATAAGAGAAACTTGTTACTTCTAGTATCTGCCCATTTACTGTGATGTTCATTGAGGACCTCTCCTTTTCACTGCTACATATCATAGTTTTTTTGGATGTTAATATCTTAGCCACATTCTGTGCCTGCTTACTTCTTCCACTAGGTCTTGCTCACTTTCTGCTAGTAACACGGTATCGTCAGCATATCTAAGGAAATGTAATAAAGACACTGAAAATCTCGCTAAAAACTTTCGAAATGCATCACGACACTTGGGAGACCCCTGCCAAAGTCAGAAATTCGTGGCGTACATCATTACGTGAAGCAAACAAGAAGCAAGAGCTGTGGGAAAAAAGCTAGACAAAAAAAAAACTGCAGAAGATCCTCTTTCTGGAACGTCAAGCATTCTTTGCCCACATAGTCAAAGAACATTTCGAGCCAAAATAGGCCTTTCCAGCCATCTTAGAACTCACGGCTCTTTCAACAACATTGTCTTGCTTGCGTTCGCTGGCTGTGAAGTCCTGTATGTCGGATGAAGACATCCTGTTGCCCAACATAAGTGTGATTTCATACATGACCTGAGGTTTGAGTGAGTATCCGTTGTCCCATGTCTGGCTTATTGGTGTGCAGACTGGTGGTTCCTCGCCGTGCAGGCAGACACTCTCCGACTTCGGATGAAATGAATGGTCATCATCAATCTTGGTGGACAAATACCAGTGTATGATTTAGCGGCAGAAAAAAATTCAAGGAAGTCTTGACAAAATACAGCACACCGCGTTAGAGATAAGAGCTTGGAAATGCAACTACTCAAGTTAACTGATTCAATGCCAAATAAACAAAGTAGGTTTGGACCAAACATGGTACACGATCAAAAGAACAAGTATTAATTAAAATGTTAATGTCCATTTCACTGAGCATTGAAATTGCGGAAGATACCATGCCACAAAACAAATAACACTGCAACCTTAGTTTGGTATTATATCGTCCTAATGTTAAGATGGAAGGTCACACTTTACGAAGTACCATTCTTCGGCACTGATAAAAGTAGCACTTGTAGAAACGCATCTGGTATACCATGAACCATAAATTAATCAAGGTGAATTATGGGACATTCCGGTTAGGTTAGGGAACGTCCATCAGGAAGGGAAATAGCTAAACAATCATAGCTTATCATCATAATATGCTTTAACAGCTGGCGTAGGCATTCATATCTCTCAATAGATCTCGGTGTTTGGTGCTCTGGATCAATACTGCTGATGATATTCCTCCAGTCCACCCAGTAATATTTCTCTTAGTCTACCTCTGTCGCTTCTCTTAGTGAAAATTCCAGTTGTCACGATATTTTTCAATGTCTCTCTTTTCATCTAATGACCAAATAATGATGTTTGTCTCTTTATTATGTAATATATACCATGCTTTCATAAGCCCCTTTCAGACAATGGTTGTTAGTTACTCTGGCAGTTCAAGGATTCACAACAATCTCATAACAACTGCTGGGAGCTGCCTTGAAGATGTTAGAATAAGAATCGCCATGGCGAAGATGAAAAACATAAGGACCAATAAAAAGCTGTCAATTGCTACGAGAAAAAGAGTGTTGCGGTACTACATAGAATCTACCCTTTTGTATGAATGTGAAAACAATGAGCAGTCCCGCTGAATCTGCTGGCTGTGGAACTGACGTTTCTGAGGAGAATGCAAAGCGACACATCGTGATTCGCTTCTCTGGCGCCTATGTTGGGTATAGTTAGCGACCAGGGGCGTTATTCGAACCGTCAATGACACCACCTAACTCAGTTACATACTCGGCCACTGCCACACTATCCCACCACACAGTAGGACTCGAACCTGTCTAGCGCTATGGCGGCAACTGGACACCATTGTTATACATTTACGTCTTAATATACTCTTAGAAAGCTCCGCCTAGGGTGGACACCCTTACCGCCCCGCAGCGTGATTCGAACCACCAATGATATAACCTAGCTCCGTTACATACTCGACTACTACTACACTACTCCACTACACAGTAGGACTCGAACCCGACTGGGCCGACCGACCCTGGTCACTTCCCTGCATCCCGACACTGCCCTCACTTTACCACCCCGTCTGACCCCGCGTGTTTGTCGACCACATGATACCTCTTATGCCGTCTATACAAACGGGAAGATAATTAATGCCTTACACCGGCTGACATCTTCTGAATCAATTAGCAAACCTGGCTCCATAGTTATAGCGCACATTAGCCACCTAGTTCAGTTGATCTTTCGCACAGTTTCATTACCATATTTTCTTGTTGAGTTGTGCCAAGTGTTGCCACAGCTGTTATATGATAAAGATCATGGCGGTTGCCTAGTTTGTTATGCCGTCTATACAGACGGGAAGCTAATTAATGCATTACACCGGCTGACATCTTCTGAATCAATTAAACATCTCCAACGCGACTGTGGTACCAACTACCCACCTAGTTCAATTGATCTTTCCATTGCTAACCCCGATGCTCTGATTAAAAACGACAGCTGACACTTAAAAAACTACGAAGGATCTGGAAGGCATGAGGCAGGCCACAACCCACCCACCACGAGCCATGAGACATAGACCCCACCACGAGACATGAGACATGGCTCATACCGCATTTATCAACTAGGTCCGTTATTCGATCCGCCAATGACACCACCTAACTCTGTTACATACTCGACCACCTCCACACTACCCCATCTCACAGTAGGATTCGAACCTGTCGCATGGTAGGGAACCCACTAGACACCCTAGTTACACAGTGGTGATAACCCCCACACCCCTCTACGACCAATTACTTCTCACCTCTAAACCCTCACCACCCCTTAGTAGACATTTAAAAAGTCCCCGTCTAGGGCGGACATCGTTATCGACCAGCAGCGTGATTCGAACCACCAGTTATATGATAAAGATCATGGCGGTTGCCCAGTTTGTTATGCCGTCTATACAGACGGGAAGCTAATTAATGCATTACACCGGCTGACATCTTCTAAATCAATTAAACATCTCCAACGCGACTGTGGTACCAACTACCCACCTAGTTCAATTGATCTTTCCATTGCTAACCCCGATGCTCTGATTAAAAACGACAGCTGACACTTAAAAAACCACGAAGGATCTGGAAGGCATGAGGCAGGCCACAACCAACCCACCACGAGCCATGAGACATAGACCCCACCACGAGACATGAGACATGGCTCATACCGCATTTATCAACTAGGTCCGTTATTCGATCCGCCAATGACACCACCTAACTCTGTTACACTACTCGACCACCTCCACACTACCCCATCTCACAGTAGGATTCGAACCTGTCGCATGGTAGGGAACCCACTAGACACCCCAGTTACACAGTGGTGATATCCCACCACACCCATCTACGACCAATTACTTCTCCTCTAAGACCTCACCACCCCTTAGTAGACATTTAAAAGTCCCCGTCTAGGGCGGACATCGTTATCGACCAGCAGCGTGATTCGAACCACCAATAATACCACCTAGCTCCGTTACACACTCGACCACCACCACACTACATCAACCACACCTTGAGATTCGAACCTGTTGCCAGCGCAATGGACAGTAACTAGACACCCCTGTTACACATTGGTGATATCCCACTATGACCAACTACGCATCCCCGCCCTCTTTCAGCCACTTACCAACCCACCCCACACATCGTTCTTTGCGTTTATTATTTTATTCCGACACCGCCCTTAATTAAAAACAGATGGCAGCCAGCGACCTCCCTCGACCCCGACACTGAATATTACACCTGCCGGCAATATCGACTTTTTGCTCACAGATGTTCGCCGATCTTATCAAAGATACGAATACATCAACCCGTAACAGCCTGCGCCACACCTATCGATTATGCATAAATTATGTTCCCCCACTCCCCTTCTTTGAGCTTACTATTTTATTCCGGCACCTCCTTCTTTATTATTAGTATATGAGGTATTTTATGCCTCAATACGAGGGGTAGAGACCCTCTACTACTACTTAGGGGTTAGCGACTTCCTCCGTAATCCCGTTTATCCACGTGAGCAAACCGGCTGCGCGAGAATCGGTAGCGGTTCTCGCCGTTCCCGTTACTTACGGGATATGTGAGTCGGCCGCTCAGAAAGCAATGGCAAACTACTGAGCGTAATCTTGCCAAGAAATCAACAACAGCGGTAAAATGTTGGTGTTGACAGAGATGTCATGTAATAGGTTATGCACAAAAAAATTCTGTAGCGCATCTTTCATCTGACGTTATAATTGTCCTAAATATTTCTTCTTCTTCTGCGTTCATCCGGAGTTTTTTTTTTTCGGACGAGATTGCGTTGTGCCTGTTTACAGCAGAGCTGCGTTCTTGCGCCGTTAGGCCGACACATATGACTTCTGCGGGCATTTGTTGACCGGGTTAACCTTCCCGGGGTCCTAAACATGTAAATTTATTAACTTGGTTAAATATTTTCCCTTCTATTGTTATCTCACATTTTGGTGTCACCTTTATCTTTGATATAACCAACGCTTCTGCTTATTTTATTTGGTTTCCTTCTTCGCATATCCTTTACAGGACATTTCAGTCAACACCAGCATTTTTCAGCCAGCTGCTGTTGATGTCTTGGCAAGATTACGCTCAGTAGTTTGCCATTGCTTTCTGAGCGACCGGCTCTCATACCCCGTAAGAACCAATGCGACTCGATCCGCTACCGAATCTCGCGCAGCTGCGTTACCCACGTGAATATGAGGAATTATGGAGAAAGTCGTAAACGACTAGGCCAGGGAGCCCGGCGTTTATTTTAATATTCATGGGAATTCCAGTTTCTTTGTTTTTGTTTCACTCTCTGTTACTAAATTATCTTGAGATCAGCATGGCCGAATGGATAAGAGCTTTCGTTTTTAAACATCCGGTGAGGTCTGCATGGCCGAATAGATAAGAACGCGAGTTCTTAAACATCCGTTGTGCTGATGCCGAGGTAAGCGGTTCAACCCCTACACCGGACAGTTAGACTAAAATGTTGATCTGTTGTCCTTGACTTGGGGACGTTAATTACAAGTATCTCTGAAGTCGGAGTGGGTTCGCCTGATGGTGATGGGCACTGTTAATAGGGAAAGCTAGCCAACACGCAAAATACAGTCCATCACTATACTATACATAGTATGTATGGACTACTCTTGAGTTCAAAAGCGAGCAAAAAATCCGGTGTGCTGATGCAGAGGTAGGGGGTTCAACCCTGTACACCGCTCAGTTGGACTACAATGTTGACTTCTAGTCTTGACTTGTGGACGTAAATTACTGGTACCTCTGAAGTCGGAGTGGGTGATCGCCTGATGCCGAGGGACACTAGTATAATCCACACGCAAATTCAGTTCAGTGCTACTATAACAGTGGTTCTCAACCGGTGGGGAATTTTAGGGTTTCCAGGGAAGGAATTAAGATTATTTCAAGATTGCGTTAATACAAGAACCGATTACTTGATATTGTTTTCCCTTCATATTGTACTCTTCTGTACGTCTCACCCTTCTAAAATTAATTTAATATGGTAAGTAGACCCACAAAACACGTTTTATGTGGACGTCTAGACTTGTTTTAGTATGTGCTATTAGATTTAGCTTCCATTATTACGTATACTGTGTAGGGGCGGGGCGGGATTTTTAGGTAGGAAATACGAAAGGGGGGAATGACGTTCTGAAAATATGGTGAAGGGGGGGCACGGGCCAAAACAGGTTGAGAACCACTGTACTAGAATTACCGCGTATAGACTACTTTTGAGTTAAAAGCGAGAGTGCGAAAAAAAAGCTAATTTCTCTCTATCCAAACTGTGTAGATCTTTTGCATTTTCCGTCATCAATACTGTGTCATCTGTTAGCGTGGATTTATATTATAACCGCCAACTCGTCCCAGCATTCCACGTTCTGTTGTCCGTAGGCACCCTCATCCTCGTTACGGGTCATGGGGGAAATAAACGAGCTGATAAGCTTGCTAGATGTGCCGATGTCATTAACGCCTTTAGACAGATGTAGAGAGCGGAGGACTCCGACGTCAGTGAATCCACATTGTTGCCCAGGATGAGAGGCTCTGGAGTAAGAATTGGCACGGTCAGACACAAGAGGCACAACGAGAGAACGAGGAGTCTTATCAACCAACACAGAACTGGCACCAACAGCCGCCGGACGCCGATGTATATATTGAGAAGTGGTGGTGGTTAGAGGGAGGGGGGGGGGGAGATATAAGCATCTTAACACCGATAGACTTGTCCGGAGTGCAAGGATGATACCCCAACAGATAACAGATATTATACTTATTCATTTGAGTATTGCCATCAGTAGCTTGACGGTCTGTTGTCACCTGTGGCTCGCAACAGTAGCTACTGGGTGTCTCCGTCCGAAGACAGCCATAAACCTCGTTCCTTGACTCTGATTTGTAGAGATCAGCAAATTATTTAAAATATTGCAGGACGCTGCGATAAACCACATAATGATTTCCTAGACAATTTTACGTTTAATAATAGTAGCTTGCCTTTGCTATCTGAACAAGAAATCAACGTTCAAATCCAACCTAATGCCGGTGTAGGGGTTGACCCCCGCTTCGGCATTAGCGCATGGGAAGTTTCAGAGCTAGCTACTCATCTTTACGACGTAATACATTTTACGCAGTTTTAGACTAACACGTCGCATTTGTCATTCTAGCATCAGCTATGTACTTTATCTCTGGTCGCTCTAGCTCTCAATCACTCATACAGCTAAAATCATTCCTATATCCCAGTCTGACATTCTACCATGTATTTACTACAGTTCCT
Source organism: Cepaea nemoralis (assembly GCA_014155875.1). NCBI lineage: Eukaryota > Metazoa > Mollusca > Gastropoda > Stylommatophora > Helicidae > Cepaea > Cepaea nemoralis. Next base: position 52,549 of record JACEFZ010002125.1, read on the forward strand.
AATCTTCTTCCTGTCCAGTCCGCTGTCTGAAACACACTGCTCGGTCTGTGATACTTCCCCCGTTTTTCGCCTCCCCATCGTTCACCTTTCACGGGTCGTTGTTTAGGAGCCGTGTTCACTCCCCCACATTCGTCCTCTGGTCCCAGTGAGCGTTTACTCATACTGGTTGTCTGTCCTAGAACTCGAGTAACCGTGTTTGTGCGGTTCTGAGCTTAATTGTTGACGTCTGACGGCGTAGCTCCTTTCTGTCGTCCTCTCAGTGATTGTCCGTCTCCATCACCTGTACCTATTAACTTTCATATGTCATATTCTACACTGTTGTTAATACATACCTAATATAGGATTGTGATATGTCTAAATGTGCAATTAAAGTAAATGACGTTATTTTGGGGCAAGTGCAGACATTAAGATATCTAGGCACATAGATAACATCAGATGGAAGACGCACCAAAGATTTAAAAAAAAAAAAAAAGAATAGGACAAGTAACAACTGCATTCTATCAAATAAAGAACATTTTGTGCAAGAAGTCTCTGTCCTTGAACGTTAGAAAAAGAGTTCTTACATGTTATATAGAATCAATTTCATACATGGCAGCGAATCCTGGACAATTAGTAAACGGGCAACAAATAAAAAAAAAAACGGAAGCCTTGGAGATGTGAGTTTATAGAAGAATGCTAAACATTAATTGGACAGCCAAAATGAGCGACTGAGGAGCGGCTGGCCGAGTGGCTAGAACGCCAGACTCTCGTTCGGGAGACCCGGGTTCGATCCCTCGGTAAGGTGTGGGATTTTTTTCTGTCGGGGGCAAAAAGAAAATTCTAACCTGCACAGTTCGCGGCGACTGCACTAGCCAGGCAGCCTAAATTCCTCAGGCTCAAAGACCCCTCTGCCATACACCGCAAGGCACTATATTGGCAGTAAATGACAGTTTATTTTAAGGGAAGCTAAGTCGCAAAGACAACTTATCACAAACATCAGAAATAAGCAGTCATCATTTTGGCCACGTTATGAGAAGACAAAAACTGGAACATATTGTGACAACTGGAAAGATTTGAGGAAAGAGAGACAGAGGAAGACAGTGTGAGAAGATTCTTGACAGCCTTGTGTGATAGCACGGAAGGGAGTCAATCAATCAATCAATCATGTGCCATGCCGGAAAGCGTGGGCGGTCATGACTCGCCATTTCACTCAATCACTAGTGTCGTGGATCAGCTCATTGTTCCTGTCTCGTCCATGCCATGTGGCCATGCCATCCAGGTATTTTCCTCTCGGCCTGCCTCTTGGTCTGTTCCCTTCGATCTTGCCAGTTGTCACTAAGTTCTCCAATCCATTTCTTCTCATAACATGTCCAAAAAATTTTGACTGTCTACGTCTAATTTCTCTAATCAGTTTACGATGTTCATTTGCCTCCTGTAGTACTTGTTCATTGGTTTTTCTGTCTGTCCTTGGTATTCTTTGCACTTTCCTCAGAAACCACATTTCTGCAGCCATCAGATGCTTTTCAGCTTGACTGCTCATTGTCCAAGTTTCACATCCATACAAAAGAACAGGCTCTATGTATCCCCTCAACACTCTTTTTCTCGTTTCAATTGACATCTTCTTATTCGTCAGAATGTTTTTCATCTTGCTAAAGGCTACTTTCGCCATGGCGATTCTTGTTCTAATCTCTTCAAGGCATCTCCCATCAGATGTTATAACTGTTCTAAGATAATTGTACCGATTCACTTGTTGAAGAATATTTCCATTTACTCGTATATTACATTGTGGCACTTCTTCCTTCCTACTGACGACCATAACCTCAGTCTTTTTACAATTTAATTCTAACCCCAGTTGCTCACTGTGTACTGTGAAGGGAGTCAACACACGAATTTATCCATGTCGTAAGAAATCGCAGTTTGTGGAGGGGTATCTTCTTCTTCTTCTTCTTCGTTCATCCGGAGTTTTTTTTCGGATGTGATTGCGTTGTGCCTGTTTACAGCAGAGCTGCGTTCTTGCGCCGTTAGGCCGACACATCCGACTTCTGCGGGCATTTGTTGACCGGGTTAACCTTCCCGTGGGTTTCTTAGGACGTTTGATTCTCACTGTTGTGGTGTTATCCCCCATCCCAGCTGGTCCATATAGAACAGCCAAAGATCCTGGTCAGCCCTCAAGGGAAGGCAGGGGCAGACCATGGGCATTCCCCGCCATCCAAGGAGGCTTCCATACTTGCAGAGCCGATACATAGCGCTCTGGTACTGGGCTCACCCAAGGAATCGTCACGTCCTGCACATGGCTGCTTAGCCTCACTTCCGTATATTGGGCCTTCCGTTCACCATAGGCTGTTCTTCCGGAAACCAGAAGTATGCAGTCTGCAGATGACATCCACACAGTGAGCTTTCGATTCGGACTTTCCACGTAATGGATTTGCTATCCAAGCAATATTCCATTTCATGCCACTAGGACACTTTTCCACCTTTTATGAAGCCCACACAATGGGCTTTTGATTCGGACTTTCCACGTAATGGATTTGCTATCAAGCAATATTCCATTTCGTGCCACTAGGACACTTTTCCACCTTTTATGAAGCCCACACAGCGAGCTTTCGATTTGGACTTTCCACATAATGGATTTGCTATCCAAGCAATATTCATTTCATGCCTCTGGGTCTTCATGCACCTTTAAATGTCAACCTGTATGTAGTTAAAGTAAGCTGCGGTCAACTTGAGCTTGTTGATATCTCCATAGAGCTTGTCCTCAAATGAAGCAGGTGTGGGCCAAAATATCTTTCTCTGTTCTGCATACGTTGGGCAATCCTGCAGCAAATGTTTTGCTGTCATTTTTCCAGTTCTACAATTACATTCATCAGTATCTCCTATCTTTAGTTTATTGAACAAGTGGTATTTCAGCCTGTTATGTCCTGTGCGGAGTCTGAAGATTGCTACTTGTTCTCTTCGGTCGAGTTTGTAATATGCATCATCCTTCTGATGGCCTGGATGCTCAGATTCCCATTTGGTTCTATAAGTGCTTTTTATCAACCTCTTTGCCTCATTATAGGTTATGTCTATGTCAGGCTGTGGTAGTCGTCCGCCCTCTTTTGCCAGTCTGTCAGCCTCTTCGTTTCCAGGTATACTGCAATGTGATGGGATCCACTGTATTACAACTTTTTTGGATTTCTGGCATAGACCATGGAGTGCTGCTCTTAGGTCAGTTAGTTCTGTGCTGTTATTGCTCTTGAGTATTGAGACAGCTGACTTTGCATCTGTGAAGATAGCTATTTGCTTCTCTTTATTTTCCTCCATCAGGAGCATTTCTGCTGCAGTTTTCAAAGCCTCTACCTCCGCTTTGAAGTTACTTGAAAATTTTCCAGTTGCCATTGAATGTGTTTTTTTCACTCCATTTTTTAAATTTAGGAGAATTCCTCCTCCTCCATTCTCTATTGAATTTTTGGCTGATCCATCTGTATATGCATGGGTCCAATTCCTGCTTGGGTAATGTTCTTTTATGTAGTTTAGGGTTATTTCTCTTCTTTCGGTTTCATGCTGAGTGTTCTTTTTCTCAATACCAGGAATGTTTTCTATCATCTCAGGCAGTTGCTGCTGTCTCCAAGCTGGGAAGTTGTGTGCATTGTGTATGGGCTTGACTGTTGATATGTTAAGTATAGGATCTGCCCTAATCCTTCGTTTTGCAGTTTCTACAAAGTTGCTACGCTTCAGTCTTCCCTTTCCAAAACCATTAAATCTGTTGTACATAGGGTGGTCTGTCAATCTTCTAAATTTTTCTGCTTGTTGCTGGGCTCTGCTATCTCTTCTATCCTGCATTGGTTGTAAACAAGTGATCTTTTCTAGTTCATTAATAGGCGTTGTCTTCAGGCTTCCAGTTATGATTCGCATTCCTTGGTTTTGGACTCTACTTATTTTGTTAAAGTTTGACTTAGCTGCTGTTGCCCAAGCTGCAATGCCATATTCCAGTACTGGCCTCACCCGTCCAGTATATAACTTCTTGAGAACTTTCTCATCTGCTCCCCACGTTGTACCAGCAAGCTTTTTCATGATTGCCATTCTCTGCCTTGCTCTTGTTCGATTTTTCTCAACCTGTGTCTTCCATGTCAGGCGACGATCAAAGGTGACTCCTAGATAGTTTGGATTTTCTTCATGGCGCAATATTTTTCCATTCAATACCAGCTTAGGTTGCTGAGTTTTATTTGAGAGGGAGAACACTGTGCATGTTGTTTTCTCCTCACTTATCTTCACTAGCCATGATTTTGACCAGTCCTCTAGCGCTAATAAGGCTTGCTGTATTCTGCTGTTAGCTGTACTAATATATTCTTCAGATGTCCATATGGCTAGGTCATCTGCAAAGGAGGATGTGTGTACTCTGGCTGGAAAATTTTCTGTGATGTCATTTATATATGCTAGGAATAATGTTGGTGAAAGAACTCCTCCTTGGGGGACACCTTGCTCCAGCAGCATCATTTTGCTTGTTTGTCCTTGTACTTTTGTCCTGGCAGTTCTGTTCTCAAGGTAGTGGCTGATCCATTTATACATTTTTCCACAAACATGCATGTTTTGCAGTTTTACTTTCAGTCCTTCCTTCCATACTTTATCAAATGCTTTTTCTAAATCTATCCAGACTGCTAGTGTGTGCTTTTTCTCTTGGAAGGCATCCTCTATTTCCTGAGCTATATAGGTTATTTGATCTTCAGTGGATCTGTATTTTCTGAATCCTGCTTGGTGTGGTGTTAAGAGTTTGTTTTCTTCCAGATGCCATGTTAGCCTGCCATTGATAATGCGTTCCATTAATTTTCCTACACAGCTAAGTAGACTGATAGGTCGATAGCCATTTGGTTCTTCCAGGTCTTTTCCTTTCTTTGGGACTGGTATTAGTATAGCTTCCTTCCATGCCTGTGGGACTATTCCTCTCTTCCAGCTGTTATTTAGGACTGCTAGTAGTTTCTTCTTTGCCTTGGTGCCTAGTCCTATTAGCATTTCATTTGTGATTCCATCCTTTCCTGGTGATTTCTTCTTTTTTAGGGTATTCATTGCCTGTTCCATTTCTTCCATTGTTAGATTTGCCATCATATATTCTGCTGCTGTCTCTGTATTTCTATGATGTATCTGTTTGTCTTTGATTGCTTTCTTCTGTTCGGTTGTAATATCAATGTGGTTTGCATTTGCATAGTGTTCCATTAGTGCATTTGCAGCCTTTTTGCCTGTAAGCAAGGCATTTCCTTGTTTAATTGTTATTTGTTTGTTTCTAGGTCCTTCATTGTTCATGGCTTTCACTAGTTTCCATAGTTTGTTTCCATCCCTGTCAAAATTCAGGTTTTCTGTTTTTTCCCTCCAACAATCTCTTGTTGTTTGATTTACTGTTCTTTTATATTTTGCTGAGATGGCTTTGAGAGAGATGTTTGCTTCAATTGTTTGTTCTCTCTCTGCTGTCTTCCTGGCATCTTCAACTTTGTCCTCCAAACTTTGTAGTTCTTCAGTCCAGTATGGTTTGTAATTTTTCCTCGCTCCTCTTGGAATGGACTCAGTGGCTGCCTGTATTATCGCTCTGTTTAGACTTTCCACCATTTGCTTTATGTTGCCATATCGTGTATTTATGTTTTCACAATATTTGTCTGTTAGTATGGCAAATCTGTCCCAATCTGCTCGTTTGTAATTCCAGCGGGGCAAGGGCTTTTGCTCCTGTGGAACATACTCCATATTCATTTCAAGCTTGATTGGTCTGTGGTCACTACCTGCTAATTGGTCCAGCACATGGCGATCGATTTTGTGGAGGATGTCTCCTGTGCAGAAAGCTAAGTCTGGAGTAGAAGTGGTAAGCCATCTTCTGGAGTAGAAGCTCGGTGTGTCATCCGCTTTGTTGAGTAGATGGAGATTTGAGTCTATTTCCCAGTCCTCCAATTCATCTCCTCTTTTGTCAGTATCTGGGTATCCCCATCTTTCTGAACGGCTATTAAAGTCTCCGACAATAATGCAGTTTGTGTCAGTTATTTTCATGTTTGAGAGTGTAAGGTCCTTATCTGCTGGGCTATACAGATTGTAGATTCTTATTTTCACGTCCTTTATCATTATATCAACACCTATAATTTCCGTTTGGTTGTCAGAGATCACAGATACTTCGCTGCAAGGTATTGTATTTCGTGTAAGTATTAGAACTCCTCCTTTGTGTCCTTCGCGGTCGAAACGTGTGGCCTGATATCCTCTGACTGAGAATTTCTTCTTCTTCTTCTTCGTTCATCCGGAGTTTTTTTTCGGATGTGATTGCGTTGTGCCTGTTTACAGCAGAGCTGCGTTCTTGCGCCGTTAGGCCGACACATCCGACTTCTGCGGGCATTTGTTGACCGGGTTAACCTTCCCGGGGGTTTCTTAGGACGTTTGACTCTCACTGTTGTGGTGTTATCCCCCATCCCAGCTGGTCCATATAGAACAGCCAAAGATCCTGGTCAGCCCTCAAGGGAAGGCAGGGGCAGACCATGGGCATTCCCCGCCATCCAAGGAGGCTTCCATACTTGCAGAGCCGATACATAGCGCTCTGGTACTGGGCTCACCCAAGGAATCGTCACGTCCTGCACATGGCTGCTTAGCCTCACTTCCGTATATTGGGCCTTCCGTTCACCATAGGCTGTTCTTCCGGAAACCAGAAGTATGCAGTCTGCAGATGACATCCACACAGTGAGCTTTCGATTCGGACTTTCCACGTAATGGATTTGCTATCCAAGCAATATTCCATTTCATGCCACTAGGACACTTTTCCACCTTTTATGAAGCCCACACAATGGGCTTTTGATTCGGACTTTCCACGTAATGGATTTGCTATCAAGCAATATTCCATTTCGTGCCACTAGGACACTTTTCCACCTTTTATGAAGCCCACACAGCGAGCTTTCGATTTGGACTTTCCACATAATGGATTTGCTATCCAAGCAATATTTCATTTCATGCCTCTGGGTCTTCATGCACCTTTAAATGTCAACCTGTATGTAGTTAAAGTAAGCTGCGGTCAACTTGAGCTTGTTGATATCTCCATAGAGCTTGTCCTCAAATGAAGCAGGTGTGGGCCAAAATATCTTTCTCTGTTCTGCATACGTTGGGCAATCCTGCAGCAAATGTTTTGCTGTCATTTTTCCAGTTCTACAATTACATTCATCAGTATCTCCTATCTTTAGTTTATTGAACAAGTGGTATTTCAGCCTGTTATGTCCTGTGCGGAGTCTGAAGATTGCTACTTGTTCTCTTCGGTCGAGTTTGTAATATGCATCATCCTTCTGATGGCCTGGATGCTCAGATTCCCATTTGGTTCTATAAGTGCTTTTTATCAACCTCTTTGCCTCATTATAGGTTATGTCTATGTCAGGCTGTGGTAGTCGTCCGCCCTCTTTTGCCAGTCTGTCAGCCTCTTCATTTCCAGGTATACTGCAATGTGATGGGATCCACTGTATTACAACT
>JACEFZ010002126.1:0-103398 GCA_014155875.1 Cepaea nemoralis
AAAAAACTAAAAAAAAAATAGAAACAATCAAATAATAACAATCATTTTACAGGACCAACTCAAGCAAAAAACATATTATATATGAGGTATTAAAACTCAGACTCAATAAACAATTGTCTTCTCGCTAAAGAGAAGTTTTTCAAAAAAAATATAACTCCCTTAAAATTAACTACGTACAGTGGCCCATCAACATTGGCCTCCTATACGAACTAATGTAACACATATCTATTCATACAAGTCATTCCACTATTTCTATAACCGAGAAAACAAAACACTTCACTGCCACGTATGTATATCTGTTAACTACAGACCAATTTCTTAACTTAGAACAATATCTGTTCTCTCTACACAAAAATCACTAATCAGCAATGACCGTACTATCATTGATTCTCTCCCCTCACAATTTTCTATCTTTTTCCAGCCTAACTCCTAACACATCACAATGATCTGGAATATCATCTTAAGCAAGCACTGTAACTACAGGTCAACTCATTTTATCTATTACTAATGTGGCGATTATCCCAACGTCATCTCAATGTACCAGCCGTCATCTATCTACTAATTAACCTGTGGCTCGGCACACCAATTGTTTCCCTTGGCTTTGTACCAAACATCACTACAACTTCTTAATCATTACCGTCAACCACAGCATTTCTAGCACCAACAAAAACCTGTCTATCTACTATAGAGCACATCCATCTGCTGTACCATTATCCAACTTGTCTATCTACAAAAACTCATGAAGTTGAAACATAAAATCAACCAGCAATTCCATCACAGAGAGGAAAAAATATATGCCTCACTCGAACCTACCTCTATATTAGTTATCTCAATGCTTAACTACTCCTCAAGACCATTTATGAAAAGTATCCATAGAAGCCTTTTCCATTTCCACCGTTTCATATACTTCATCAAGTATCTCTTTCCTTTTCACATCATGAAACTTATATCTTGCCATCTGCAGTATTTTCTAATCACTTACTTCTTACGTTTCCACTTCTTCAATAACTCCAAGTTTCTTTGAATAAGTGCTATCTCCACATCAATATCTTCCTCTTCGTATAACTCATTAGTCTCTTCCATACCACCACTTGATTCTGACTTTTCATCCATTTCCTCCTCTTCACCTGTATGTCTCTCGCTAGCAGCCGCTAATCTCTTCCGTTCAATATCCCATCTAATTTGTCTATCATTATTCTTAAGGACCTTTCTAGTAGAGGCATATCTTCACCGCTTGTTGAACAATCTCTAATTCTCCTCTGTCTTTTCACCTCTCTTTCTCTTTGTCTATCCACTCTTCTCTTTCGTTGCTTGTCTAGTATTCTTAAATGGAGCACCTATTTCCTCTTCCATAGATTCTATACTATTATAATGACTCTCATTCACTTTTTCTTCTTCTATCGTTTTCGGAACTGTCTGTTCTTGAGTATCATCGTCAACTGGAGTTGTTATTGACTGATTTTGTGCTGGATCTTTTCTAAAACCTGGGGTTATTGTAGTTCCCCTGACGACTTGTTCATCTAAGTATCCGGTGTCTGAATAATAATTATTATTATAATTATCATTTCCCTTCTCATCATCATCTCTTCTTAAGTGTTCCACGTGTGCCCTTGCCACATGTCCCGTGATCTGGTTCTTGATACTATACGATACATTTCCTAGCTTTTCTAAAACGTAATAACCTGGGACCCAACGAGCATCAAACTTAGAGTTCCTTCTATGCTTCTTGTAATAAACTCTATCACCTACTTTAAACTCCTGCAATTTTGTATTCACGTTTTTGTACTTTTTCTGTCTTTCTCTAGCTTTAATTATATTACTCTTTAATCTTACGTGTGCTTTATGCATTTCTTGTATGATGGTCTCTTGAAAGTCTTCCCCCATATATTTCCGTCTTGGTTTTAACAGATTATCTATAGGTAGTACTGGTTATCTCCCGTGTTTTAAATAGAATGGTGAAAACCCCGTGCTCTCATTTTGATTTGTGCGTATAGCGCTAAGCGCTGGTCCCAAGAATAAATCCCAATCTTTTTCATGTTCATCGACGATCTTTGCTATAATATCATATAATGTCCTATGTTGACGTTCGTTCTTAGCATTTGAAGAAGGTCTATAGTATGAGGTCTTTATATGGTTTATATTCAAATCTTTTAATAACTTTTCGAATTTTGTATTTACAAATTCCCTACCATTATCCGTAAGTATACTTTGTGGGCAACTAAATCTTGGTACGAACTCTTGTAAAAAGATATTAATACTGTTAGTAATACATAGTATAATCAAATAGATACATGTGTGGTTAATTTACATTTATTGACAGAGACATATACACGGATGCAATGGTCCAATAATATGTCCTGCACATTGGATGGATGTTTGACCGTCATTATTTTACGTGGAAAACTGCGGTCAAGTATTTGTAGATTGTGTTGTGTAATCTTATTGGTTAATTCCAATTGAACAATTACTTAGTTAATTAGAATTACTTAGTTAATTAGTTTGAGTTAATTTGTTATAACCTAGGCTAGATTACGCTCATCAGCACGCCACGAGAGACCGGCTCCATACTCTCATAAGTCACTGGCGCGATTCGAACCGCTTCCAATTCTCGTGCGTTTACGTCAACCACGAGAGTTTTCGGGGTTACGGAGAAAGCTGCTAAACTCTCGACCAGGGAGACCGGCATAATCAACACATATGAATTTTAAAAATGGAAAACAGACATTGAAAATAAAATAAAAGTCATAATAAATCGAAATCAGATATAAGAAACGATTTACCACTATGCATTCAAATATTATAAAAACAATCAGAAACATGTAAAAAAATGACCATAACTGAAATACAAATACGCATGTTATATAGCAACATAGAACCACCAAAATAAAATGTCAATGTACGACAGTAATATTCAACTCATTCTTGCCAGAATGAAAAGAAACAAATCGGCAATAAAAATTAGTGAAATTGTGGTTAAGCTGTCTAAATATAAGCGATATAAAATAATTCGAAGTCATGCAACTGTACTGAACAAACTTACGGAAAACACCAGGCTTGTCTATGGGAATGGGATTCCCATGAGAAACGTCTCACGGGATGGGATGGGACAGCACACATTTGTATTATCCATGGGACACATGGGACAGTAGCCATGCCATAGCAACTTGATCTACATCAGAGCTACCCTTAATTGTTTTTTTTGTTTTGTTTATTTTTTTAAAGTCTGTTATCGTTCTGTTTTTCTTTATATATTTGTATCCATTCTTTATCTCATGGTGGGACACCGGATAAATAAATAAATGCACGCATGCGCGCTGCTAGTCAGCTATTGTTGCTGTAGTTGTTGATTGGCGTCTTTGGCGAGTTGTAAATACGAAGCTAGTTTTAATCTGCTGTAATCGAAGTTGTTTTGATGCTGAAATGCAGTATTGGCATTTAGTTGAATATTTGGTTCTATATATAGTCTATAAATATACAGTAGTCCTAATTTCAAATAATTTGTGAAGGCAGTCACTTGAAGTCAGGGTGTTACTGGGCGTAGGCTATGTAAGCCTACGGTACCCCAAAATAGCCAACCAAAAATATGAGATTCAGGACCTTACTAAAACTGTTGCTGCTAATATGTTGAGTGGGGGAGAATGCCACTTGATTGATATTCCAAAAGAACTTGCAAAGTATTCAACAACTGATGTTAAAGCTATTAAAATATCTGAACGTATTTTAGCACCTTTTGTTTGCTGTGCTAAGTGCAAAATGCTATATTTTGTTTTTATACAGTTGGTATAAGCTGATTAATGAAAAATGGGTTAATCAAAGTGGTTATGGAGTTGTAATACAGCATAGCATGAAATGTGGTTCCGGTGTGGTTCTACTAACATCAAAAGATTTTTTTGAAGCCAAGCAGCGGGAAGTAACAAAATCACCACCAACATTGTAAAATGTGTGGCCAAAAAAACACACAAAAAAAACAACAACAACAGTTGTTGAACTAATTACATCACATCCAACAGTATCCATTTCGGCTGGATGTGACATTATAAGTGATGCTAACTTTGCTGCAAGGTCTACTCACGCTGCAAACAAGGTATGTAATTACACTATATCACGGCAAACAGTGACTCGTTCTATTTTGGCGCAAGGAAAATTGGCCAAACTGCAGTTTCAAAAATTGTTTCAAAATATGGCACAAGATCCAGAATGTGCAATTTCGGGAATAGTTGACTTTTGGTCTGCAAGACAAACATATCTTTTGCCATATGGGGGAATTATTGCATGTGGACTAGATCAAAATTGGGAATGGATTACTTTTCCTCTGTCTCTTATAAACATTGATAGTAATCAATCCCATACTGCACAATTTACGCACAGTTTTTTTTGCATGTGAATTTCTTAGCGAATCTACCACATTCTCCAGTCCATTGTTTTGTGTGCACTGATAATGCAGCAAGTATGACGGCAGCATTTGATGGACGGTTTGATACCGATACAGAAATGCACCGATCTGGTTGTACTGAGCACAGGTTATCAACATGCATTACTGATAGCTTCAGCAGAGGCGTGATTTCTGAACTGGATCAGTTCATGGATCAACTTTCATTTATTGAAACATATTACAATACACGTCAGGCAAAGGCATCACAGCTGCCATTTTCCATATCAACCAAATCTGTAACACGTGAATGGCAATCATATTACCAACGTTTCAAAGCCCATTTAAAAAAAAAAAAAGAATTACTTGCATTACTTTAATGAAGATGATGAAGAATTCTTAAACCACATTCCGAATATTGCTCAGATTAAAGGAATGCTGTACATACATGAGAAATTCAAAAACTTTTTTTTGACAAATTAGAAATTGATGGTGCTTTATCTCATTTAATTTTGCTGTTATACTTCCTCCTAGACTATCAGTTGTACAAAGTTATTGTTGATATTGACGAAGAAACTTCCAGCAGCATGGTGAAGAAATATTGTCAGAACTTTCAGAAAATTATTGGAGAAAATCTTTGGCCATATTGCGGCAGTTCTCTGGCAGTTACTGCAGCATTCCTTACTGGAGTTGACATTAAAGCCAAAATAGAAGACATGGTCAAGTCAGTTGTTACTAAGAAGAAAGGGAATGTGGACACCAATAAATGGGCCAATGATTGGATCGCTTTTTCTAAGTCTGTTGTTCCAACTGTTATTTCATTCATCAAGGATTTAAATCTTTCTTCTGAATCATCTGCTGTATGTGAAGTAGCAGGAATTGTAGAACAAAAGCCGAAAAGTGATTTTGACTTATTTTTTGATCCTCCACCAAACAAAGCACTTAAGTTTGATGACCCCAGAAACAAATGCCTTGAGGATGAAGTCACCATGTTTCAAAAATTACGGCAACCAACTTCACAACCATTAAATTATTGGGAAAATGAACATAGGTTTCCACTGCTAAAAGCAAGTGCGAAAATTGTTTTGGCCATACCAGTGTCCTCAGCAGCAGTAGAGCGCTTATTTAGTGCAGCTGGATTGTTGTTGAGTAAGTTACGAAAACGGATGTTACCAGCTCTCGTTATAAACTCTGTGTATATCAGATTTGCATGTAAGATGAAAATTGTGGAAATAGTTCAGGGATTACCTGGATTAACTGAATTATTAGAAACAGTCGATCAGCAGGAAATTGATAATGTGCTGAATGAGCAGAGTGACTCAGAAACAGAATGAGAGTGTCAGAATGACACTGAATTGTCATATTTAGATTAAACTTTGTTTTAATAAAATACTCTTGAATATTAAAATTAATAAATTCTGTTGTTTTACATGTCTCTTTGTACATGTAGTCCTATTTAGTAGACATTAACCCTAAACTTTCATAAATTTCATAATTTTATTTGAACTGTATTCCATATTAGTATTATCATGGGAATCCCATGTGATGGGATGGGATGGGATGGGTCAGGCATAAATTGCCATGTGATGGGACTGAAAATGTATCCCATGGACAAGCCTAGAAAACACAGGACTAAAAACAACATATAATCACGGAGAAGACATTACAGTGAATACATTAAGGTATAAGAACAAAAGTTTTTTATTTCTCTCCCAAAATCTAAATCTTCAGAGACAACGTATTTCCACATAAACATTGCAGTATAACAATAAAAAATAAAATTTAAAAAAAAAACAACACTAAAGTCAACTGCAGTCTAGAATTAAACACTAACTTTAATTTGAAGTTTCTAGCTTATAATCAAATCTCTACCCTATATCATGGCCAAATTTGTGTGGTACACCAAGCACAAATGTTGAATTGTTAATCAATATAACTGCTTGTAGCTCCGTCCGAAAAGGAAAGTCTACAACAGCCTGCATCTAAACTATCTAAGATTTGACCCCTTGACAGAAACTAAATTGAGCTTTGGCACTGCGCTGATCAGATTAGCTACTTCTGCAATTTACAAGCAGCACCTGAATATCTTTTTGCAAAATCATAATACATACATCAATCATAATGCATAAGTGAAAACACCTAAATGAGTAATAAAAAGTTAGTTGCATATCCCTACGTGACGTCGTTTTCAAAACCAGCCTTTTTTCTGTTTTGTGATTCTTGGTAAGTTTACGTTCAGTAGTTTGTCATTGCTTTCTAAACGACCGGCACCCGTACCGTTTAATTAAAAACCCAATGCAAGACTCTCTGCTGACAAATTGCCCGCAGCCATGTTTCAAACGCAGCATGCGTGATTACAAACTGCTACCGTAACCCCTCGCCACGAAGAACGAGTTAATCGTGCCTATATTTCCCCATTGTCATGGTAATTTAATCTTCAGTAATCTGAATTTTAATATTATGTTTTCATTGCCCAGCTGTTTAAACTTTCTTCTGCTTCTCTTGCTTCTGTATTTCCCATTTATGTTGGTAAATTCCATGCATAATATATTCCTTATGGTTTTGATGATTGGCCTTGCAACATCTGCAGTTGTCAATAACTCGGGGATACGTGTCTTCTCTGTCCATATTCATCTCTACACACACAAAAAAACAACAACCCGTAACTCGATTGACTCTATTTTCTTACAGTTTCCTAAACGTTGAACACTGACATTATCTTAAAAATAGACTCTTTATTTTCTTTCACTAAGTCCACAAAATATTTCTCTTATTTCGAGTTTTTCTTTCTCGTCGTCTTCTATCTTTACTTCATGCACTTAGCCTGCAACAGGCCTGGCGATCATGACCCTCAAGAAATCTGTTATTTTAATGAAGTTAATGTTGGTTACGTTTTGCCCATCTGGTTAATTTGTTGATACACGTGCCCTTGTTTTCCTAGCCTTCTCTTGACCTGTATTTCCCCCATGTAAAGTTAGTGAAAGGGGCCAAGTTGGGCTAACTTCAGTAGAGGGCTATTCGTGGGGCACGGGCTGAATGTGACTACTGACACAGGAATCAAAAAGACTCGTAAATAACGTTAGACTGTACTAAAATGCCGTGAGAGAAACATCACGCTTTGAAAGCCCGAAGTTGGCGATGCAACATCATCTTGCCACCCGTTTATATTATGATATTATTTTACAATGATCGTAATGAGTGAATTTAAGCATCCGTGGTGACAATGTAAATAATGTTTGATAAAAGAACAATAGCATGATAAACAATGCTTCGCCAGTTTTGTGCAGTGCTTTCGTTAGTCAAAGCTGTTGTTACATAGTCAGTGGTTTCACAATGAGGGTGCAGAAGTTGAGGGTCCGTGTGGCTATGGGCAGATACATATATAATACATTGAGTCAAGAACCTCTGGAACATTATATATACGAGAGTGGCAAGCTCTGAACAGGAGGTGGGGCATTGATTTCTAGCAATTGGTCCAACATTATCACCAGGGGTTAAAGTTGACCCACTAGAATAGTACGACCCCAGTAAACCCGATCCCTGACAAATATAATTAGACCCTTAGAAGAGCGACATTAGACCCATGACAGTTTCGCTCTTCCATTTATTCCCGTGGTAAATTTCAACTCTGACTGTAACAAATTAAATTACAAACTTTGAACATATTACAAAAACCAACATGACCCCACAGGTAACAGACTGAAACCATCTTTTAGTGGCAACTAACGAAGCAAGAAACAAGAAAAACTGGATGGACTCCAGATTTGACCATTTCCCGAATAGTGTTGTACTTTGACATACAGAGAATCGCCCTCCTGCATTTTAACCACAGCACTGTCGCTACTGGTCGAATGCTTGCCATATGTCCAGGTGTAGGCCACCAAAGTTTTAAGGTCACTAAATCTATGACCTTGAACAACGTTGAGGAAAATTTCTCCATCATCACTCTGTGTGTGGGTTAGGTTCACGACGTAGACACCAGCTATAGGCGCAGTGAAGACTCCACTTGACGGGTTGTAGTAAGCTCCATCGTTACATGTGACCTCACTGAAACCTTTCATGATGGGATATTTTGTGCTTAGCTGATAACCTGTAGCCCGGGCTGTAAATCCAATGGGTGCTCGATTCTGTATTGTCTCTAAAATACAAACGCATATTTTTACAGCATTTAAGAGAACTACACGCATATAGGATAATCCTAAACTAGTTCTTGTTTTTCTTTTTCGTTCATCTTTCAAGGGAAGTGTGTGACACCCAGTTATGTACCTCAAAGGTCAGTATGTCAGACTTCAGCATGCATTTGTGTTAATGTTGCTTCCTCTAGACAAATTTCACCCAATGTTATGGGCTATATCTACCCTTTGGTAGACTTTCATTGCTATCAATTATTCTAGGGCAGCAACCTCTTTGCAAATTTCAGCAAACTCTTTGCTATTTCCAGCAACCTCTTTGCAATTCCCCGCATGAATTGAGACATTCCGGAAGATCACAAGGTGTGGAGACTGGGGAGGTGGGGAATCGAACCTCAAGGTCCCGTGTACCAGGCGGAAACACTAACCACTATGCTACTGAGGACACGTTTACGGAACAACAAAATATTGTAACGTGGACACACACATAGGAATAATTACGTGACCTACTTCGATTGCGAATATAATTTCTTTCTATTCGCATTTCCATTGCGAATATAAATTTTTTCTATTCGCAGTGAAATTGCGAATAGTCACTCCGTTTGGCAATACACTTAATGATTACATTTGTTTTAGCATAAAATGAGTTGCACAAATATAAAGTATAGACATACAGCATTTAATATGAAAGACGATAAACAGTTACTTGCCTACCTTTACAGGACGTTGCACTCAACCCCAGAATTCATGACTATTCATTATTTCTTTTTTTTTAAATTTACGTATAGTAGTTGTCATTGCTTTGTGAACGACCGGTACTCATACCTTTGTAAGGGAAACCAATGCAAGGCGGTCTACTGCTAAATCGCCCGCAGGTGTGTTTCAAATGGAGGATTACGAATTGCGTCCGTAACCACTTCGTCACAGACCTGGCTAAGAAGATACATTTGTGATACTTACCAATAATCTGAATCTTGGTTCCTGTCATATGTAAGGCTGCATTCAGCTGAAATATAGAATTACCATACATTGATTTCATAACATATAGTTACGATGCGATACGCATATAAGTGTGCGATAATAACATAGCTGAAAAACATATGTGATGAGTATGGTATAGACACATATGTCCAGATTTCATATTAGAGAAACATTTAAAGATTAAACGGTACAGTCATTTACGTAAGGATTATTTGGTACATATTACGTAAACATTATGACAGACATCTAGCGGTCTTGACAGACGATAGTTCGTAAAACCTCTACATAACGCAAAGCCGTGGTTCTGTTTATAAACCATGTATTGTCCATGCAGCACATTCCCTCTCTCGGTCTGCCTAGTTTACTCCAAAGGAAAGGTAACACCAATACATCTGGAACAAAACAAGCTCCAGAAGCTGCCTGCTCTAACTGTCCGCACGTGGGAGCTTTCATCCTAGACCAGTTACTGACCAAGGCTAGGGCCTGGTTTGCCCTGGCGTAACATATAGTCTTGGTTATAAAGAGACATAGATATGAAAATGTAATGACACAGAAATAATTGTGAACCTTACAACGTTCATAAACAAACGTGAAGATGATGTAGTACAGAAGATATATGAAGATTATAAGTTCAGAAATGTGTTTACCAAAATATATATGAAGTTTATAAGGCAGAATAAATGTGTGAAGATTATATGAGACTGACACATAAGTGACGACCATGTAGTTGAGAATTATATGTGAAAATTGTATGGCAGAAAAATGTATGTGAAGAAAAGACAATGCAGAAAAATATGTACAGATTATACGAAGTTTGTTCAACGAATGGATATCCTCGCTTCAGAGGTCACAGATTATGAGAATTGTATGGATTGTTTGCAGCGGCCAACGGGGGTGCGGGGGAATGGACAGGCTGATAGGCTGACAGGGAATGCACCTCTTGGTGACGGAATACCTATGGACAAGGAGAGGTGGTCGAGCCCCTGTAGGACCAGGTGGAGAAGGCGGAGGGACAGATTGAGAACCCGTATGTGAAAATAATTATATTGCGAGGGATCAGCAGGAGTTCTGGAAGAATCTCAAAACTGAGAGGGAAGACAAGGAGAACTTTCAATCAGATGGCGGCTGGAATTATTAGTAGTGTGACTCTTCACTGGCTGTAGAACGAGTTCAGTGATGTCGGTTCTTAGCTCAACTCAACTCAACTCAACTGTTCAACAAGTATCGGACGTATGGCTGAGGAAAGTATAATCACTCACCTCGATATCTAAAAATCTAAACCCCCTCACAACCCTTCTCATGAATTTTCAAACTTATCCCAGCGGTCCAATCACTATTGGATGCATTTCAGGAAGGGCTCTTGGCGATTGGGGATAAACATACCAAAACTAGTTCATGGAGTCCTGGCCGGATAGCACGCAGACTGATAATTATACACCTGGATGTCTGAAGCCTTCAGTATCCTTCCTGGGTCTCAACATACTTCTCCTAGCGCTCCAGCCACCATTGGAAGCATTTCAGGAAGGGATCATACCAAACATATTTCTTGGAGTCATGGCGGGATAACAAGGGACCTGCTAATTATACACCTGGATTACTGAAGCCATAGTAGCCTTCATTCTTCCTGGGTCTCTACATAATTCTCCTAGCTTTCCAGCTACCAGTGGAAGCATTTCAGGGAGGTCTGTTTTCGAATGGAGTACAAAGCAAACGTCGCAGGGAGTCATGACGGGATAGCAGGAAGCCTGATAATTACACAACTGGATGTGTGAAGTCATAATACCCTTGAGTATAATTTTTGGGACTGCAGACACTTCTCCCCCGCGGTCCAGCCTTGTTAGAAGCATTTCAGAAAGGTTTCTTTGCGAATGGAGAAAGTACAAAGCAAACATGGCGAAAGAAAGTTTCACGAACCAGAGGAATAACCAAGAGCGTTTAGCCAAGAGGGATTGAATAATCGCTATTGTTATAGAGTGAGACGCAAAGGAGAAACGAGTGGCCAACGGGAGTTTGAGAACACATCGCTCATTCTAATCAGATTCTTGAAGACATTATGTGGACCACAGCGACCACTCTGTACTCCATTCCTAAAGAGGCCTCCCGGTAAGGTGTTCGATACTCGTTAAACAGACCTCGCTTGCAATAGAAACGGGTTGCAAAGTAATATGGTACAGACACATACGTGAATATTATATTGTGAGGGTTTAAAGTTTTGAGATGTGAGTTCTAAGATGTCTGGCAAGGACTATTTTGGCTCGAAATGTTCATTTGCAATGTGGACAAAGAATGCTGACGTTACAGGAGGAGGAGGATCTCCTGCAGTGGTTTTGTTTTTGTCCAGCCTTTTCTCACAGTTCTTGCAGTCCTGTTTGCTTCACAAGTGACTACACCCCTGCGTAATTATTTATGCCATGAATTTCGGTCTTTGGCAGCAGTCTCCCATGTGTCGTGATGAATTCCAAAAGCTTTGAGCGATATCTTCAGAGTGTCTTTAAAGCCTTTCCTCTGACCGCCTTAGGAACGTTTACCACAACACAACATGCCGTGAAAAATCATTAAGGAGCATGATGAAGCTTATATGACATATACAGATATGCAAAGATTATAAGATACAGAAACGTATATGAAGATCACATGGTATAGATACTGCAAAGATTATATGGTGTAGAAATATGTATGAAGATGATAAGGTACAAATACGTGTGAATATCACATGGTTTAAAAATGTATGTGAAGATTATATGGTATGGAACCGTAGAGTAAATATGATTGCCAATGGAAACAACAAATGCGAGTATTTAGAGAACAGGAAAGGAGAGTATGTTCTGAAAGGTAAATTAACTGAGGTTATCGGTAAACTGTTCTCAATGTTACATGTACTTATGCTTAGCGGCAGGCAGTTCTCGAAGTTACATTTACTTAGGTTTAGCGGCAGGCTGTTCTCGAAGTTTAATTTATTTAGGCTGTTCTCAAAGTTAAATTTACTTAAGCTTAGCGGCAAGCTGTTTTCACAATTAAATTTACTTAGGTTTAGCGGCAGGCTGTTCTCAAAGTTAAATTTACTTACGCTTAGCGGCAGGATGTTCTCAAAGTTAAATTTACTTACCTTAGCAGTAGGCTGTTTTCAAAGTTACATTTACTTACGTTAGCAGCATTGTGTTCTCAAAGTTAAATTTACTTAGACTTAGTGGTAGGCTGTTCTCTAAATTAAAATTACTTACCGCCTCAAGATGTGATTTTGCAACCGTCAGTTGACCGTTGATTTCTGCTCTCAATTCTTCAAGTCTTATATTCCCCTGGTTAGAGACATCAGCGTCTCTTTTACACAGTTTCTGTTCCAACTGCTTCAACCCCTGTTCCAGTTGATCCTGATGGAGTGTCGGCATGTCACATAGCTGCGCATCCACGGAGCGCTGTTTCGACTCCATGGACTTCAAGCGCCCATCAAGATTTGAGACGTAAGCTTTGTATGTCTGTATAGAATAAACGAAACAAATGATAGAGTGAGTAGCGCTGTGTGTGTGTGTGTGTGTGTGTGTGTGTGTGTGTGTGCGCGCGCGCGCGAGTAAAGTCAAGTCTTAGTAAGATATGACAGTAGACGGTACTACGGGCTTTCAGTTAGCACAGAATGTTGGGTGACGCTCACCAAACACCCCACATTGTGCCAACGGTTTCCGGTGGGAGGAGCGCAATTGGGAGAGTACAAAGCCTTATCCTAGTGCTAGGAAATGTAACCCAAATACTAAATGTCATGGCAGGGCAGATCCCAAGCCTTGGTTGGCAAATAGTCTAGGATGGAGCTCAGACAGGCAGACAGATTGAGCATTGCTGTGCTGCTCCGGCAGCATTTGCAGCATGTCTTGTTCCAGACGTAATGGTGTGACCTTTCCTCTGGAGTAAACTAGGCAGGCCGAAAGAGATCGAGACCACGCTGCATGGGCAACAAGTAGTCTCTATAATTCTATATTCAGCCCAGGCTTTGTGCTATGAAGAGGTATACCTCCGTTTTACAAACTATCGTCTGTCAAGACGGCAAGGTGCCAGTGTGTGGAAGATTATCATCATGTGCCATACCAACAGGCGCAGTCGTCCATACATTTACACATATTTCGGTCCCGGTATTCCGGAGTAAACGTATTGATGATATAAGCCCCATACCCCTAACCCAGTCCATCCAGCACCATATGTTCCTGTCTGCCCCTGCCTTTTCTACCACGATCTTTCCAGTCATCGCAATGTTTCCCAATGTGTCCCTTCCTAGATTATGCCGAAGGAACAGCGCTTGTAACGTTCTTATGGTTGTATTTAATGTACTAGTTTCATTAGCCTCTTCCAGACAATAGTTGTGTCTTACTCTGGCAGTTCAAGGTATTCGCAACATTCGTTTCAGGAACCACATCCCCGTTGCCGTCTTGTTATTCTTAATTGATTCAGTGGCAAACGAAACGTAGGTTGGACCAAACATGGTTCACAATCAAATAAACAAGTATTATAATGTAAATTTCCTTCACTGAGCATTGAAATTGTGAAACATACGACGAAACAAAACAAATAACACGATTACACTCGTACGGCGATGTATCGTCTTTCTCTCCAAATGGGATGTCAAATTTGGCGATATACTATCCTTCTGCACTGAATAAGTTAATGTGTTCTTTCACTTTTCATTATTCTTTTCCTTACAACAGAAAAGGTTTCGTGTACAGTTCCACTACTCTCATTTTGATATTTAATGATAGTTGAGTTGAGTTGGCTCAAGAAGCGACATCATAGCACTGGGAACATTCCTATATGTGCTCTTTCCGTAATTTTAACAGCCAGCAAAGAGTACCAATACTAATGGTACCCGTTGCAATCTGATGATGTGTCCGTGGCTTTCTGCTCGCAGCACTGAGTATCGGCCAGACTACCAACATGATGGTGATAGTGAAGACGATTACGTTGATGATGATGTTGATGATGATGATGATGATGATGATGATGATGATGATGATGATGATGATGATGATGACGACGACGACGACGATGACACGGTATTCTAAGTACTGTTCTTCGAAACATTTAAATTCACAAGACTCAAATGAGGTTAACGTTGCCGAATGTATAAGAGCTTTTGCTCTTAAACATCCGGCATGTTGATAAGGAGTTAATGGGTTCTACTCTTGCACAAGTCAGTTGGACTCAAATGTTGACTTCTTATCTTTGACTTGGGAAGGTAAATTACCAGTACATCTAATGTGGGAATGGGGTCGCCTGATGGCGAGGGGCACTGGTAATAGGGAAATCTAATCCACACTCACAAATCAGTCCAGTGCACTAGCAGTACTAGCACAGGCATGGACTACGCTTGAGTTGAAAGCGAGTTACCAAAGACTGAAAGTACTTACTTGATTTAATTTCGAGTTGTCCATGAGATCGCCATTAACAATCATACCCTGAAGCTCTTTCAGTTTCCTCTCCACATTTTCGGCCATCTCTTGCTTTACATTTGCAATCATCCTTGCTGTGTCAATAAATTGTTGCTGCGTCGTGCTGATCTGTTCTTCACGGGATTCAGTGCAAATTTTCTTTAAATCTTTCACTTTACTTGAAACGGTCTTGTAATTCTCTCTGATTTTATGCAGTTCTTCGTCAGTCTGTTAGAGAATAAAAAACATATGCTGAACACACCATCCATCCAATGGAGGTCAGCATGGCCGAATGGATAAACAGACTCGCTCCTGGCTGATTTAGTGCCAAACAAATATAGGTTTAGACCAAATATGCTACACAATCAAATGAACAGTTATTATAATGTACATTTCCGTTCATTGAACATTTAAACTGCGGAAGATAACACGAAACAAAATAAATAACGTGATGATTCTAGTACGGTGGTGTATCGTCCTGCATTCTAAATGGGATGTTACACCTGATGGTATATTATCCTTCGGCCATGATTCAGTTAAACTTCCGGTGTACTGATGGCGAGGTAGCCAGGACAGTTGGACTAAAATGTTGATTTCTTGTCCTGGACATGGGGACGTACATTAAAAGTACTTCTGAAGTCGGAGTGAGTTCCCCTAAAATGACGAGAAACTCCAGGTAATATGGAAAGCTAATCCACACGCACAAGTCAGTCCAGTGAAATATAATTAGTTAGTAGGACAAGTAGAACCGGCTTTGCTGTATGGCAGTGCATCTTGGAATGTAAATGAACAAATTAAGAAGAAATGAGAAGCAACAGAGATGTGGTTCCTGAGAAGAATGTTGCGAATTCCTTGGACTACCAGAGTAACTAATAACGACTGCATGAAACAGGCTAATGAAACTAGAACATTATATACAACAATAAGAAAGAGACAGCCATCTTTCTCCGGTCATGTGATGAGAAGAGAGGCATTGGAGAACATCGTGACAACTAATAAGATCGAGGGGAAGAGAGGCAGAGGCAGACCAAGAGAAATGATGCTGGATGAATTGAGACGGTGGCATGGAGGAATATCAGCACCAGAGTTGATCCAGAAAACCAAAGACCGAGATCTGTGGAGAGCTATGAACGCCTACGCCAGCTGGCAGGGCACTTGATGATGATGATGAGGAGGAGGACGTGTATGGACTACGCTTGAATTCAAGAAAGCGAACGCCCAAAAAATAAAAAAATAAAAAATTTCCCATGCCAAAGTCATAGACCTTATAGCATCGTACCTCTCGGATTTCTGCTGCCTCTTCTACAACTGATGTTTCAGTGTGACATAACCAAAGGAGACTGTCTCTTACTCGTAGCTGGTATTTTACTGTCGACAATGAAGCACCTAACACCCGTGGAGGAAACATTACTAAATTTGAACGGACGAATGAACGAACTTTATTTTCAAAGGGTCACAAACTGGGCCCTCCGGCCCGTCTTACATTCCGCCCTACCAACCACTCATCTTTCATACATCGATATCTGTTGCGCATGTTACATTCACATAGACCTAATTCTAGCCAGTGTGTATGTTGGTGTATCATCCTTAAAATGCGGACAAGTTTATAGGAACTCCCATCATATACACCAGCATCTGGCAGCTAATAATGCTAGTTCTCTGTTGGCAGATGAGACCCCTCATTCTCTCGTTGTGTCTGTCGTGTCTGGCAGTGGCAATTCTTATTCCCAAGTCCCTCATTGTGAACAATAATATGGTTTCACTAGCGTCAAAGTCCTCCGTTCTCAACATCTTTCCAAGAGCATTAATAACATCAGCACAATCCATCGGCTGGCCATCTGAGGGGTTGCATAGCCAGCAATTATACGTTTATCAGCTCGTTCATTTACCTTAACTCCCGTATGTCCCAAAACGAAGATGAAGGTGACTCTACGGACAACAGACTTGTACAGCGATTCTGCCAACTGTTTACGTACAGAACTTGCCTCGATCTTCTGGAGCATGCTAATTAGATTACTTAGTACAGACACATTGCTACAATTCTGTGAATCCGGCCATATGAAAGCCCGTGTTATTAGCATCACTGATTGTGAGCTCCCTGGGGAGAAGATGGTGGGCCCTTCTTCGTTTTTTAGGATGAAAAGTGCATATTCCCATTTGTTTATGTCTCATGTGTGAGTATCTAGATGAAATGGTGTTCGCGGACAGTGCAACGGAGTTCGTACATGTAAAGTCCTGGCTCCCTTCGATGTATCATCGGTGCCTGGGGCGATGATTACGCCTGACTGTCTGCATATGTTGTGGTGTAGCATGATCTAGTTACATCATAATAGTTCTGTCACTAGATGTGAAATTCCAGTACTGGTTTTGCAGCTCCACTTCTATACAGGGTTTGGAGGAACGACACTGCATCGATGTCATCCGATAGATTCAACCCTTGTCAAGGGCTCAAACAACCTCAGAATCAGTCTGTCGGACATAAATCCTTTGGGGAGCTCAGAATCCACCTAACCAATACTTTAAATCACAATCAATCCCATGGCATTTAGAGGCCGCATACAGCAGGAGGTGTTTAGGCCTCTACCCAGGCAAAATTGGTAGGAAAGAACACCTGACCACGGGTAGATAGAATCCGTGACCTTTGGTGAATTCTGTCTAGAGGCCTTACATATATACATTGCGAAATCGGACACACTGACCTGTGTGGTGCAAAACATTTGAAGCTCTTCTCTTAATAGTAACGAAGAAGAGGGGATAATGTAGAAGGCTAATGTGGAAGTTCTGGCACACCCGTGCCACCAGTAAAAGCGCGGTGGAGGTATGCAGGTACTCCTCTAGACCGCATACATAGTCAGTGCCAGCATGCAAAAACGGACACTAACTTCAGGAGGCCTAACACTAACAGAAAGTACGCCAACTGCCTCGGCAACCATGACGCCAGGTACCTCGGCTGCCCCTGCCACCAAGACAGCAAAGCAGCAATGAAGATTGCCATCAAGACTAACCTGCCCTATAAAGAGGCTAGGAGGCAGTACTAGGCGACCAACCGACTCACAAAAAGTGACAAAGCACAACTGGAAGGCCAAATGAAGGACCTCCGATCAAAGGTCAAAAGCATGGAGGAAGAAAGAGACAAGACGCAAGAAACACAGATAACGGCCGTCCAGCACATCCTGGACGAACTGAAGCAAGTCCAGCAGAAGATTGAGCAGGATGTCGCCCGGATGGCCGCTATAAAGGCTGATACTGAAGAAATGCTATCAAAGATACATCAAGCGAGAGACAAGACAGAAGGAACTCTACAAAAGATAATAGACCTGCTCAAGACCAACCAGAAACACCCGAACCAGAAGAGGCAAGAACACAGACAGAAGAAGAAGCAACAGATGAAGAAGGCTACCCAGACCAAGACCGAGTGGGTAGGGAGGCCATGGAACGACATCGCTCCCCACCAAGATCGAACTGGCGAACACCGAGAAGATTCGAAGGCAACCAAAGACGGGAAAATAGGAGGAACACCAGGAGAGATGACAATTAGTAAAGCTCCCTGAAGGAAACAGCACCATATGACGGGGTGGGACCACAATTACTCCAGGCCTTAACAAGTGCGCGACTCTGTCCAGACATGAAGAACCCCAAAAAGGAAGTAACGAACACAACCCATCAGACGATAGGAAGCTGACAACAAGCAGCCCAATATACGAAAGACAAACTACAAGCTACACAATAATTGCCTCAATTACAGCCAAGTCAACAACTCGAAGGCTGTAAGGAGGTATTCGTACCAAAATCTGGACTGGAGTAGGATAATGTAGTTTTACAAAAATTAAGAAGAGGTTGAGTGCAACAGAGATGTGGCTCTCGGCGAACACACTGGACTGCCAGAGTAAACAACGATTTCCTGAAGTATATTAGTGACAGTAAAACATTACATACAACTTAAAGAAAAATGCTAATATTATTCGCTGTTCATATAATAAGAGGAGAGACGTTAGAAAACATTGTGAATACCGAAAATTTCAGTGTGAGAAGAGGCAGAGGCAGACCGAGAGAAAGGATGCTGGATGGGCTGAGACAGTGGCATAACGGGATATTACCAGTAGATTTGATTTAAACCTCCAAGGACCGGAGTCGATGCAGAGGCATGCATGCCAACGCCAGCTGAAAATGCATACAGGGTGGTACTGAGAATTATAAAGATGTTCTAATCATTGTTTGGTACGTACATTTTTCTTCATGTTGTTCAACACGTAGTCTGTGTCGTGATCTAGTTTGGTGATTTTTGCCTGCATTTCTGTATTCTTCTGGTCCACATATTCGCACAAGCCAGATTGTAACTTCCGTATACAGTTGTTTAGTTTGCTAGTTTGGTTGTCATCGTACTCCTCCAACTTTCCGTCAAACTGTGTCATGATAAAGACAAGGCACAGTAAGCTTAGTAGTGAATAGTGCAATACAAAATATTCCTGCTTACAAAAATAACTATATAACAATCTCGCAACAGGGATATAATAATCATAATAATAATAATAATAATAATAATAATAATAATAATAATAATAATAATAATAAGAAGAAGAAGAAGAAGAAGAAGAAGAAGAAGAAGAAGAAGACAGACAGAGACGCACAGAAAATTCCCTTTGTAGATTTAGACCCGTGGCCTGTAAACCTGCACACGAGCTAGTAACCACTATGCTACTGTCGGTCCGACATGTCTAATGCAGATGCAGAATTATCTTATCCAGATATAACTTACATATATAATTATTTACCACTGGTTTTACATAGGTAGCCGGTCTCCCTGGCCTAGGTGTTAGCGACTTTCTTCGTAATCCCGTATACTCTCGTGATTAACACGACACAATTTTCTGTCTGTCCATTGTATTGTATTATTATTGTTATTTTGCATTTTCCCCAGAAAAAAAAAATTTCCAGAGCAATTAGATGTTTCTCAGCTTGTCTGTTTATTGTCCACGTCTCACATGCATTTAACAGCTTATAGTCTATATAACGCTTTACCAGTCTTTCTTATTATCAATGTAATTGACCGCTATATATATATATATATATATATATATATATATATATATATATATATATATATATATATATATATATATATATATATATATACACACACACAAGTAAATGGGAGTATTCTTCAACAAGTGAATCGATACAATTATCTCGGAACAGTCATAACATCCGACGGGAGATGCCTTGAAGAGATTAGAACAAGAATCGCCATGGCGAAAGTAGCTTTTAGCAAGATGAAAAACATTCTGACCAATAAGAAGATGTCAACTGAAACGAGAAAAAGAGTGTTGATGGGATACATAGAGCCTGTTCTTTTGTATGGATGTGAAACTTTGACAATGAGCAGTCAAGCTGAAAAGCATCTGATGCCTGCAGAAATTTGGTTTCTGAGGAAAATGCAAAGAAAACCATGGACAGGCAGAAAAACAAATGACCAAGTACTACAGGAGACAAATTAAAATCGTACATTGATTAGAGAAATTAGACGCAGACAGTCCAAATCTTTTGGACATGTTATTAGAAGAAATGGATTGGAGAACTTAGTCACAACTAACAAGATCGAAGGGAACAGACCAAGAGGAAGACCGAGAGGAAAATACCTGGCTGACTTGGCCACATAGTATGGACGAGACAAGAACACTAAGCTGATCCACGACTTTGGTGATCGAGTGAAATGACGAGTCATGACCGCCCACGCTTTCAGGCATGACACATGATATCTCGCTTATACATACATTGGCACCTTGCCGTCTTGACAGACGATAGTTTGTGCTTTAAAAAGGCATAATAACTTTTACCTATGGCGGTAGCGAATGTGACTAATAAGGCCAATTCGCGCTGTAAATGTTCGTTCACAGTGGGTGCAAGTGAACACGTGGTCATTTCCATCACCATGCACCAGGGATGCAGTTATGGCCTCTCCATAGCACAAAGCCTGGGTTCAAATATAGAAATCATGTGTTGCCCATGCAGCATGATCCCTCTCTCGGCCTGCCTAGTTCACTCCATAGGAAAGGTAACACCTCTACATCTGGAACAAGACAAGTTGCAGAAGCTGCCGGATCAGCAAAGCAATGCTCTAACTGTCCGCCTGTCGGAGCTTCGATCCTAGACCAGCTACCAACCAAGGCTTAGGGCCTGGTCTGCCCTGCCATGACATTTTGTCTTTAGGTTGCCTTTCCTCGCACCAGGGTAAGGCTGGTACTCTCCCAATTGCGCTCTTTCCGCCCGAAGCCGTTGGCACAATGTGCGGTGTCGGGTTTGGTAAGCGCCGCTCAACCATCGGTTGCTAACAGAAAGAAGGATATATATATATATATATATATATATATATATATATATATATATATATATATATATATATATATATATATATATCGCTTATATATAATGGTGTATATAAGGGTCGTTTATTTGAAACCGGTTCCAATGGCTTTTTTTAAGAACGAATGAAGGAAACAGGTGTGAAAGAATTAAACAAAGCATTCATTTTGAATGAATTATACACCATGAGTTGGTCAGAATAAGTCGCCGTAGGCATTCAGGCAAGCATTCCATTGCTTCGGTAGGCGGCGAATGCCCTCCGCATAAAAAGAGTGTGGTTGCTCACTGAACCAATTGTTACCGCGTTCATTGCGTCTGCATCTGTGTTTGCTTGCTTGCTTGTGTTCGTTGGCTCGAGCTCCAACGCGAAGTCCTGTATGTCGGATGAAGGCATTCTGTTGTCCAACATCAGTGTGATGTCATACAGGACCTGAGGTTTGCATGAATATCCGTTGTCCCATGTCTGGTTTATTGGTGTGCAGACTGGTGGTTCTCGCCGTACAGGCAAACACTCTCAGACTTCGGAGGAATCGGCGATCCTACTGACTTTAGCCAGGACCCCGAAGGACCTGTTGCCAAGGACGCTCGACGAGGACGCGTCAATAGGTCTTGGCCAGTATAGAACCCGGCCCTGGTGCATTGAAAACACCTCTGCGTCCCTGCATCTGTGTGAAATCGTTGCCCTTCAGAGCCTTTTTTAGAGGTCTGAACAAACGAAAATCACAAGGTGACAAATCAAGACTATAGGCTGGATGTTGCAGAATTTCCCACTTCTTCCTTGCTAATGCTTCCTGCACAATCTTTGCAACATGCGGACGAGCATTATCGTGCAACAAAATCACACCGTGAGAAAGCATGCCGGTTCGTTTATTCTTGATGGCTTTTTGCAGTTTGTCTGGTGTTTGCAAGTAGTGGGTAGAGCTGGTGTAGACACCAGGTTCTTTAAAGTCGGCCACCAATAGCCCTTCATGGTAAAAAAATGCGCACAGCATAACCTTACCAGCGGAAACCTGTAACTTGAATTTTTTGGCTTTTGGTGATCCAGCATGCTTCCAATGCATGCTCTCTCTCTCTTTTGCTGCTCGGCTCAAAGTGGTGACACCATGATTCATCGCCTGCCACTATGCGGAAGAGAAATGCATCATCCTCCACTCTGTAACGCAGCAAGTGATGCAAACACCATCCAATGCGTTCCTCCTGTTGGTGGTCGGTCAACATCCGTGGTAACAACTGTGAAAACACCTTCCCATATAGATGTTTCCTACGAACGACCTTTTGAACGTATGCTTCCACACCGGTTCATTTGTACTGCAGCATCAATTTTGGCGATGTTTTTTTTTTCTTTCAACAATATGCGTTTGACCCGGCCGTCGAAAGATTTGTCGTGAACTGACGTACTTCCTGAAACATTTGTGCCCAGTCTGTTGTCTTCGTCACACATTTGTTACCGTACGCTGTCTGCATTCTTCGATGAATGTCCACTGGTCGACATCCTTCAAATGAAAGAAACTGAATCACCGCTCTTTGAGCTTCTTTGGACGGAGTTTGGATCAACCCGGCCATCTTTTAAATAGTCAGAAATAGAACCTATGCATCATGGGACGATAAGCACGTGCTCATTTATTCATTGGTCAGTATTTATCACATGATTATGGCATGATCATGTTCAACGTCCGCAATGAAGCGCGGTGCGGCACGAACGGATTTCAAATGAACGCTCCTAATATATATATATATATATATATATATATATATATATATATATATATATATATATATATATATATATATATAGTGGTCAGGTCTTAGTCAGATATGACTAAGCTGCTACCGTATGACAGTAGACGATACATCCTGCTTTCTGTTAGCGCGGAATGTTGCCAAATGCTACCAAACCCGACACCCCACATTGTGCCAACAGCTTCGGGCGGAAGAGCGCAATTGGGAGGGTACAAGCCTGATCCTGGTGCGAGGAAATGCAAACTAAGATACAATGTCATGGCAGGGCAGACCAAGCCCTAAGCCTTGGTTGACAACTGCTCTAGGATCGGAGCTCCGACAGGCGGACAGTTAAAACATTGCTTTGTTGATCCCGCAGCTTCTGCAGCTAATTTTGTTCCAGATATATAGGTGTTACCTTTCCTCTTGAGTGAACTAGGCAGGCCGAGAGAGGGATCATACTGCATGGGCAACACAGGGTCTATATATTTTAGCCCAGGCTTTGTGCTATGGAGAGGCAATAACTCATCCCTGGTCTTAACCGGTCTCGGAATCAAAGCGAGAGGTAACTGTTATGGGTTACAAGTCCTTGTCAATTGGCGTAGACATGGGGCGCCACGCGTTGCCTCTGACGGTGGGAGACACCTACAGGTGTCAATGATCAGCTACCGCCGGCCTCAAGCTGGGCAGCACCCGGAAAGTTGGGTGCTGATCCGCCACAGTTTGCCTGCTTAAATGGGTGCTTGGGGCTAGGACAAAATCTGAATCGCAGGCTGTAAAACCAATGCACGAGGTACTAATAAAAAGAAAAATTAATACCTCAAGCTACGGCTTGCAATCTGGAACGTAATACCTGTGTGTCCAGGATTTTCCACTGACTTGACAAATATTGACGATGGGAGAAAATCGGCTGTGATTGATGCCGAACTAAATCGTCATAACATTTATATTGCTGGCCTGCAGGAGACTCGCCTCGCTGAGAAAGGGTCTCTCATGGAAAACCATTACACCTTTATTTTTGAAGGGTAGAGGGCATCCAGAAAAAAGGCAACATGGTATGGGCTTTGCAGTGAAGAATTCGCTACTGGGAATGATTGATATTCTAGCTGGAGGTAATAAAAGATTATTATCCCTGCGCTTGGCAACCTCTTGTGGTTTTGCCACCATTATCAGTGCATATGAACCGACACTCGCTTCCTCTGATGATGTACAGGATACACTCCATGAGGAGGTAGACTCTGTGATCAAGGCAGTTCCAAAATCCGACTACATTTATATACTCGGTGATTTCAACGCTCGTATGGGCAAGGACTTGAATTCATGGCCAGAGTGTCTTGGAAAATAAACAACGTTCGCATGATTAAAAATGGGCAAAGGCTGCTGGAGCATTGCACCTGAAATGACCTATGTATTACAAACTCCTTTTTTAAAACTGCATAAAGTCACATGGAAACATCCAAGATCCGGCACTGGCATCAGCTGGACTTCATTATCACGCGGAGACAACATCTGAACCATACATCATTAATTCGAAGTTGCCACAGTGCCGACTGTAATGCGGATCATTCTTTGGTTGTTGCAAGGGTTAGTCTGAGACCAAAGACAATCTACACAGCTAAACAAAAATCTAGCCTTAGGATTAATATTATTAACACTCACGATCCTGAAAAGTGCTTTGAGTTTCAACAGCAACTTGAAGACGTTTTCACTGATACATCAGACAATTTTACAGTAAGTGAAAAGTGGAGTACACTTAAGGAAACTATTTATAATACAGCGTGTCAGGGTGTTGGGGAATAGATTCAGGACGTAGAGAGGACAAGGGACAGAATAGAGTCAGGACATAGGCAGGGACTACAGAGATAACGATAGACAGGACATAGGTAAGGGTGCAGAGATATCATAAGACAGGACATCTACATGACAATAGAGAGATTAGAGACATGACATGGGCGGGGACACAGATATGTCATAGACAGGACATAGACAGGACCAGTCCTAGTTATATAAGGGGACTTAAGTCTACTGGACTCTGTCCTGAAGTGACTAGACGGCATTACACTGAACGACCCAACACAACACGGGCGGACTGCAGTACGACGCGACTGTTGAGACAGCCCGGTTGTCACGAGAGACACGGGGGTAAAGTATCACGAGACCAACCGACCAGTGTGAAAACGTCAGATGGGACTCAGACAGTTTAGAGGAAGGACGTTTTGTGTTTCTAGAGCGAGTGTATAGCTTTTGCTAGTGTGCTAGCTGGCGTTGCCATGTTTGAAGATAGCGATTTGAGAGCAGGGTTTGTGTAATTGCCTGAGTGCTATAAGTGTTTGTAAGGCGGCACTTTGTATATCATGATTTAACCGCCTGGTGTGTGCATTGTGACGATAATCAGGTTCTCCTGAATAAACAGTAATACCACGCGTACGACTGATGGTTTCTTGAGTGCGTGTGAAGAATTTATGAATACCTGTGCGCGTGTGAGACGCTGACACAGCGTTAGGGCTTTACAGCACTGTGGACCATAAAAGGCAGGACTGGTTTGCGGCAAACAAAAAGATAGTGCAGTCCTTCATTGATAAAAAGAAGATGGCTCTTTTAAGAAACAAGGAAAGACCAACACGTAACACTCTGAGTGAGCTGAAGCAAGCTAGGAAGGATGTACAAAAGGCTGTCAGGCAGTGTGCGAATGACTATTGGATCATGTTGTGTGAGTCCATTAAACTCGCAAATGATAAGGGTACATCAGAAGCATGTATGAAGTGTAAGAAGGAATAAAGAAAGACTGTGGTCCAATGATCAAAATAAGTGCACCACTGAAAACCTTGACTGGAGAAATCATCACTAATAAGAAACAGCAGATGGATAGATGGGTAGAGCACTATTTAGAGCATTACGCAAGTGAGACCGGATGATGTCCTCAACGCCATAGAGGCCATGCCAGCTTTTGACCACCTGAACACACTTCCCACCATAACAGAAGTTAAGTATGCTATGAATGAAACTTGCATCTGACAAGGTTCCAAGTAAGGATGGGATTCAAATAGAGGTAATCAGGAGTGGGCAAGACACACTCACACTACAGATCCACCAGCTAATAGAGCTATGCTGGCGAGAAGGGTAAGTCCCAAAGGATTTCAAAGATTCAAGCATCATAACGCTGTAT
Source organism: Cepaea nemoralis (assembly GCA_014155875.1). NCBI lineage: Eukaryota > Metazoa > Mollusca > Gastropoda > Stylommatophora > Helicidae > Cepaea > Cepaea nemoralis. The sequence continues at coordinate 26,134 of JACEFZ010002126.1, forward strand.
AAGAACACGGGCAATGGGAGCAACTGTAACAACTATAGGGGTAACTCACTTATGTGTATTGTTGGGAAAGTATTTGCCAGAATTGTTCTGCGCAGACTTCAAGTCCTGGGAGGTCACATCTACCCCAAATAACAGTGCGGCTTCCGACAGAACCGGTCTACCACTGATATGATATTCTCATTGCGACAGATGCAAGAAAAATGCCGTGAACAGAATCAACCACTGTTTATTGCCTTCATCGACCTCACAAAGACATTTGATTTGGTCAGTCGAGAGGGTCCGTTCAAGGCACTAAAGAGGATTGGCTGCACACCAACTCTTCTGTCCATTGTGGAATCGCTCCACACATTCATGAAGGGTATAGTCAAGTTTGATGGTACAACTTCAGAAAAGTTTGAAATCAAGAGTGGAGTTAAGCAAGGTTGTGTACTATCCCCCACCCTCTTTGGAATATACTTTTCACGTGTACTGAAATATGCCTTTCGTGATCAGGGTGCCGGTATATACATTCACTCACGCTCAGATGGAGGCCTCTATAATGCTCACTGATTGAAAGCCAAGACCAAAATTATGAGGGTACTAATCAGAGAGTTGCTTTTCGCGGATGCTGCTGCAATTACGACCCACTCTGAGGAAGAATTACAAAATCTACCATCTGCATTTTCCAATGCTTGTTCTGAACAAGCATTAAACAAGGTTTAACAATTAACAAAAAGAAGACACAGATTATGTCACAAGGTGCACATGGGGTATAACATTGATGGTACCCCGGGTATCATCAATCTTTATTGACGACGCCGAACTGGAGATAGTAGACCATTTTACATATCTAGGTAAATAGCAAATTATCCCTAGATCAGGAAATCAACATCAGGATTGATAAGGTAGCAACAACAATGCACATGTTAGCAAAAAGAGTCTGGGAGAACAGGAAACATACTGCCAAAAACAAAAGGCCTTGTCTGCCAAGTCTGTGTCTTTAGTACTCTTCTTTATGGCAGTGAAACCTGGGCAACTTACTCACACCAAGAGAAATGTTTGAACAGTTTTCATATGCGGTGTCTGCCAAGAATACTTGGTATTAAGTGGCAAGACAAAATCACAAATACTGAAGTATTGGAAACATCAGGTTGTGTGACGGTGTGTTCCATGCTCAGTCTTCGTAGACTTAGATGGTAGGACATGTTAGGAGGATGGATGATAGTAGAATACCAAAGGACATCTTTTTTGGTGAATTACATATGGGTAAGAGATCACTGGATCGGCCTCTACTACGATACAAAGATGTGTGTAAGCGGGACATGATTGATACTGGCATTGATAATGAACATTGGGAGCAAGTCGCCGCTGAACGTATTGCATGGAGGGAAACTATCAGAAATGGAATAAAGACAAAGGAGGAAATGATTGCAGATAAAGCACACACAGCATAATAACTTTTACCTATGGCGGTAGCGAATGTGACTGAAAAGGCCAATTTGCGCCGATAAATGTCCGTTCACAGTGGATGCATGTGAACACGTGGTCATTTCCACCATCATGCACCATTTTACGTCTCACACGCTCGGTGTGTGACTTATCTGCAATAATTTTCTCCTTTGTCTTTATTCCATTTCTGATGTTTGCCCTCCATGCAACACGTTCAGCGGCGACTTGCTCCCAATGTGCATTATCAATGCCTGTATCAATCATGTCCCGTTTACAGACATCCTTGTATCGTAGTAGAGGTCGACCCTGCGATCTCTTACCCATCTGTAATTCATCAAAAAAGATGTCCTTTGGTATTCTACCATCATCCATCCTCCTAAGATGTCCTCTCCATCCAAGTCTACGAAGACTGAGCGTAGAATAAACCATATATATATATATATATATATATATATATATATATATATATATATATATATATATATATATATATATATATAATGATAAGCATCTGAAGCGGAGATTGGTGGTGAACGAGATTCGGAGTCTCGCATACGGCGTTTAAAATCAGCTGCAGGTGACTTTTAATAATGGTATTAGTATTAGTGTGAGTCGTTCATAAATCAATGGTAAACTACTGAACGTAACCTTGCCTAGTAAAAAGAAAGTCTTAAAAGTCGAGAGGATCGACTTAATCGGCGCGGGCTTCATCCCATATGGCAAAGGTCTCTTTCGGCAGGATGACCTGCCGAAAGCGTCACACAAAGCACGAACTCAGCAGCTCTGGCGACGACCCCCAGGAGTCTGCGACAAAAATGCACTCGTGAACCGAAGTAGCCCGGAATGGAATCCACAGCCTTCGGATCGCGAGGCACACGCTTTGCCTACTTCGCCATGGAAACTGCCTTGCCTAGTAAGTCAAAAACAACCAAAAATTGCCGGGGTTGACGGTGAAGTCTTGTAAAGGACGTGCAGCTAACATTCACACACACACACACACACACACACTCACACACACACACACACACTCACACACACACAAACACACACACACACACAAAGACACACATAATATATATATATCGTCCCATATATATATATATATATATATATATATATATATATATATATATATATATATATATATATATATATATATATATATCAGAGTTGGATCTTAGTCAGATATGACTAAGCTACCGTATGACAGTAGATGACACTACCTGTGTTTTGATGTTAGCGCTAAAAAGGCATAATATCTACAAGAAGACCATGGATAGAGTTATACATCTCCATTACACAATGGGCCGAATTGTGGATACCAAGTGTAGCCTATGCAGCATGATCCCTCTCTCGGCCTGCTAAATTTATTCCAGCGGAAAGATAACACCAATACGTCTGGAACAAGACATGCCGCAGCAGCTGCCGGGTCTAACTGTCCGCCTGTCCGAGCTTCGATCCTAGACCAGTTGCCAACCGACGCTTAGGGCCTGGTCTGCCTTGCCATGACATTTAGTTTTTAGGCTGGAACTTCTCGCTCCAGGTTAAGTATTGTACCCTCTCGTTTGCTCTCATTCACTCGAAGCCGTTGCCACAAAGTGGGGTACTGGATTTGGTTAGCGCCGCCTAACATTCTGCGTCAACAGGTAGTACCATCTAAGTAGGTAGTAAAGACATTGTTATCAAACACAGATACCCACATATTCAAACCTACTTGATTCGTGATATTATCCCGGAGCTGATCTCCATCAACCATCTCATTTCTCATGTCTTCCATCCTTCCATTAATGTCTGTCATCATTGCATCATGGTTCTCTTTTACATCAGCAATCTCCTGCCCTAACTGGTACACTGCATCCTTGATACATGTATGCTCTTCATCGCACTTGGTGATTCTCCTGCTGTGTATCCCTAGTTGTTGTTTGTGTTTGCTTTCCAATTTCTTTATTTTGTCATCGATCTTTGGAAGTACAATAACGGAACGTGAGATATTAAATATAAAATCATGTTAACATTGACTGGAGGTATGGAATAAACATGGGCAGTAAGGAAGTCTTCTCAATTTTCTTTATCTTGTCATCGATCTTTGAAAGTACACATCACGGAACGTGAGATATTAAATATTGTTTTTTAAATGTTAAAATTACGTAGATTTACGAGATAAAGAACAGAGAAAATAAGTTAGAACGTTATGAAACGGGACAACATAAATTGACAGCTCATAGTTTCTATTCAGTGTTATTCAGTGGCAGGATCACCCGGTGTTATGATATGCTCAGGTAGAAGACTGTTAGGTCTCTTTCGTATGCTCGTAGAGCAGTGGTTCTCAACCTTTTTTTGGCCTATGCACTCCTTCACCATATGTTCAGAACGTCATTCCCCCATTTCGTATTTCCTCCCTATAACCCCCTCCCCCACAGTATGCGTAACAGGGAAACTAAATTTAATAATATATACTACAATAAGTCTAGGCATCTACATAAAACGTGATTTGCGAGTCTACATACGTTATAAAACAAATTTTAGAAGGGCGAGAAGTACAGAACTGTGAAGTATGGAGGGAAAAACAATATAAAATAATCGGTTCTTGTATTAACGCAATCTTGAAATAATCTTAATCCCCGCCCCCGGAAACCCTAAAATTCCCCAATGGTGGGAGGATATTCCCCACCGGTTCAGAACCATTGTCGTAGAGTGTAAAAGGTAGATCTGTTGTGTAATATCCTGCACATATTTCAACAGTCGACTTACAATTCCTAATTTAACCGCTAGAGGTTTTTGTCCTGTTCGGTTCAATCAAATAAACAATCTACACTATGGTTGGTCCAATAAAATAAACATTGTATCCTATACAGAGCCGGTACTGTGGCGGGGATAGTGAAAGCGTCTCACAATTTCCCGACATAAAAGTCAAGGCTTCGAAAGCTGCTGCGGGAAATATGGAAGCTGACATATTTGCTGTGATAAGGTTGGTATTACGTTTCGCCCGTTCAGAAAGCAATGGCAAACTATTGAATGCAAAACTGACTTGTAATCGCAAGCAGTCAATAAATTATAGATCTGATTTCTACGCCCTGTAAGGGAGATGCACAAATTAACATTATGCAGATACGGTTCTGATGACTGACAACGCTAGAGATTACAACTGTTGGAGATTGTGATTCCAGAAAGATGCAAAACCGAACTTTCCTAGACCACGAAGAACACAGAAACAATAGTCATATCACAGAAAAAAGATACCACCAAAATGTAATATGGAAATAGAAACATATCATGCATAACCAAGTCAATACATTCAAACATTCGAGGAGAGGTCAGTATAGAAGTATGTATAAGAACATCTGCTCTTAAAATTCCGCTGTGCTGATGGCGAGGTAGCTGGTGCAACCCCTTACACCGGCTAATTGGACTAATATGTTGTCTTCTCTTGCTTGACTTCGGGACGTAAATTACAAGTACCTCAGAAGTCGGAGTAGATTTACCTGATGGCAAGGGACACTGGTAATAATGACAGATAATACACACGCAAAAATCAGTTCAGTGCATTAGGAGAAGTAGCATGTGTATAGACTATGATGGAGTTCAAAGCGAACGAACTCAATTTAAAAAAAAAAGAACATTCGATGACACTCCTTTCATAAGATAGTAGGTCCGTGACAGAGATTAAGAAGTGAATAGGGCAAATAAAATCTCCGTGTCAAAAAATGAAAAGTATATTGTTCAGTAAGTCATTATTAGTGAATGTCAGAAAGACAATAATGGAATATTTTGTAGGCCCTGTTCTGTTGTATGGCAGTGAATCATGGAACGTGAATGAACAAATTAAGAAATGCTTGGGTGCAACAGTGATGTGGCTCATGAGAAGATTGATGCGAATGTTTTGGAAACCAGAGTAACTAACAACCATTGCTTAAAGAGATGATACAAGTAGAACATTTTATACAACTGCGAAGGGATTTCAAATGAAAACCTTAATTGTTTTTGCTGATATTTTTAGTGAATATATTCTGAAAAAGTAACGAAAACCTGTATCATTTTTCGATGCGTTAAATGTACATCCTCCAACTCTGATAAAGTGTTTGGATTCCTATAGAAACATCGACTCTGGGGTCATGACTCGTGTGCGTGACCCGGTAGAGAACTGTCTGTCACGGCGTTGTGACACTTCCTACTCCACTCATACACTTGCTGGACTGACAGGCATGCATCATAAAACTGGACCTTTATTCGCTGATTCATGTCTATAGCTTTCACCCCTTCACTGATAAAACAAAATGGAGTAGGACGCTGCTCCTTTTTGGTGCCTGTCAAAAGTGGGGCGGTCATCTTTAAAGTGTCTGCACCACGATATCACCTGCTTAACACTCTTGACTTCTTTAACAACTATATTGACAGGTTACAAGACAATGGCATGGTTATCATAATTTGTTTCACACTTTTAGGGTTTTCATTTGAAGCCTCGTCGTAGTAAGAAGAGAAGAGAGGTGTTGGAAAACATTGTGATGACTGGAAAGGTTAGTGCTACAAGAGGAGACAGACAGAGTGAAATGATGCTGAATGGAATGTGACAGAGGAGACAGACAGAGTGAAATGATGATGAATGGAATGTGACAGAGGAGACAGACAGAGTGAAATGATGCTGGATGGAATGTGACAGCGGGGTGGAAATCTGAATCCAATATAATGTATCCCGGCCGGTCTCCCTGGTCCATGGTTAATGTCTTTCTCCGTAATCCCGTATATTCTCGTGAGTAACGTAACCTGCGCGAGAATCGGTAGCGGTTCTCGCCGCGTTGGTAACTTATGGGATATGTGAGCCGTTCGCTCAGAAAGCAACGACAAACTACTGAGCGTATTCTTACCTAGTACATCAACAGCAGCTGAAAAATGCTGATGTAGACTGCAACGTCCTGTAAAGCATATGCAAAAAATGTATCTCGAACAGCAGAAACCGAGATATGTGGAGTCACATGCACGTTATGATGATGTTAATGAAACTGGTGTATGACATTGATGTTAAAGGATACATTTTAAGACTATGAACAATACATCTATCAGCCTGCCATCTTCAGTGTCTCTCTAACTGTCTGTCTGTTTGTCTAACCGTCTGTTTGTCTAACTGTCTGTTTGTCTGTCTAACTGTCTGTCTGTTTGTCTAACCGTCTGTTTGTCTAACCGTCTGTTTGTCTAACTGTCTATTTGTCTAACCCTCTGTTTGTCTAACTGTCTGTTTGTCTAACCGTCTGTTTGTCTAACTGTCTGCTTGTCTAACCGTCTGTTTGTCTAGTTGCCTGTCTCATGTAAAGGAAACATTTTAAGAATATGAACAGTGTACCTATCAGCCTGCCAACCTCATTGTCAGACTGTGTAACTGTCTGTTTGTGTAACTGTATATCTATCTGTCTGATGTAAAGGAAACATTTTAAGAGTATGAATAGTAAATCCGTCAACCTGCCTACTATATATCTAACTGTCTGTTTGTCTAACTGTCTGTTTGTCTAGCTGTCTATTTGTCTAGCTATCTGTCTGATGTAAAGGAAAAACTATGAACAGTACACCCATCAGCCTACCAACCTCAGTGTCTGTCTGTCTAACTGTCTGTCTGTCTAACTGTCTGTCTGTCTGTCTAACTGTTTGTCTAACTACCTGTTTGTCTAGCTGTCTGTCTGATGTAAAGGAAACATTTTAAGACTATGAATAGTACATCCATCAACCTACCTACCTACTGTCTGTCTGTCTAACTGTCTGTCTGCTGTTTGTGTGTCATCTATCTGTCTCTCGAACTGTCCTTCTGTCTGTTTGTGTAGCTGCATGTTTGTTCAACTGACTGTCTGTTTGTCTAACTGTATGTGTGTGTCTATTTGTCTGCCTTTTAACTGTCTGTGTAACTGTCTGTCTGTCTAATTGTTTGTTTGTCTAACTGTCTGAATGCTGTCTGTCTGCCTAACTGTCTGCATGTCTGTCTGACTATCAGCTTGTCTGTCTGTCTGACTATCTGCTTGCCTGCCTGTCTGTCTGTCCTCACCCACCCTCTTGTTCATTTTCTCACATTATGAGAAAAGGTAAACAATTGCCATAATTGGTTCACAAGCTAACCTTTTCACATTCAGTCTTGATCAAATATTCACCGTATTTTCTTAGGTTGTTTAATGTAGTTTCTGTCTCTTGTAGCTTTGTCATGATCTCTTCACCAATCTGCAATGAACGGATAAACAGTGATAATGGGTCTTCAAGTAAACAAGTTGGTCAAGAGCCCATTTCCACGCCTTGATGTGACTTGCATACATGGTGTTGGCCCCCCATGTATACAGACCAGTCGACACCCGATGGGTAATGTAGTCTATATCACCCGGACTCACTTACTTCCCAGCGTAGCTTCTGGTGTCAATGTTACACGTTGTTGACGTTAGAACCAAGGTCAGTGTTACAATAACTGTATAGTCAATGAAAAGAGTCATTGCAATACGATACAATACAATACGATACAGTAAAATACGATATAGTGCAATACGATACAGTGCAATTCGATACGGTGCAATAAAATACATTACGGTACGATACAGTCAATACAATACAATACATTATAGTACAATACAGCACGATATAATACGATACAGTGTAATACAGGACATTACAATACAATACAATGCCATAGGATGGTACACTCCACCAAAGTCATGAATGAGGTTTTCCCAGTTATGCACGGAAAATGGACACATAGGAAAGGAAGATACCATTAGTAACGTAAACAACGTCACACAACAACAAAGGATCTTTCTTTGTGTGTGATTCAGAAAAGAGGACGTGTCTTCCAGAGATCCGTATGCGACTTATTCCGAGCGTCAGCGAATAGATTTTTCAGGAGGAGGGATCGATTGGCAAATGGATAATTAAGGCAGAACCCGAAAACCTAGACGTGATACAACTCAGGACAGCGAAATGACAGGTCCACGCCTCAAGGAGAACAATTGGAAGAAGGCAGGGAGTTTCATGAAATGTAAATAGTTAAACGCCGCGCCCACATCTCGGGAGCAGTTTAATAACACATGTGAATCATCCTTTGTTATTTGTTCCACTCGATACAAAATAAAGTACGAGTCCGGTTCCTTCCTTGGAGTCGTTTGATTATTCGTCACACTGTTCAAAGGTGAGTGTTAAGACTGAGTCAAATGTCATTCTATAATACCAATGATAAGGAAAGACATGGCATAAAGATGGGATGCTCGCCGGTTTTTCTTTAGAATCCAATTGTCAACAAGATATTCCCGCAACAGTTGTTAGTGAACAAGAAATGCGCACTAATGGAAAATGAATTGCGCGCCGGAATACAGTGAAACGCACGGAGTCGCATAGGAAGAACGTCAATAGGAAAAGTTAAAAATGTCGGCCGTCATACAAAAGTGTAAAGCGATGCGTTCATAAGATCAAGTTGTAGAAGTAAAGGAGAAAGAAGGTAGGAAATTATATATATAAATTGTGTGTTAGAAAGTATTTATAACGAACAATCATGATGCTGATCGTTAGATCGTTAACATAACCAGTTATTGTACATCTGCACATCATAAATCGAAATGCGAAACGAAAACTGGTGCACATAATGAACACACAGTAGAAAATATCATTCGTGAAGTACAAAAGACAGAACATTATCACACATTAGAAATTAAAGATTAACTGAAGATAGTAAGAAAAAAACATTGAATTAAAGAACATATTTACAATATACAGTCTGAAACGAATAAATGAAGTACACACTCGATAGACTTTACATATTTACAATGAAAGTAGGCCGTCATCGGGACACTGCACTGTAAATTATATTTACAATACAAGGAAGATGAAACAGACAGGTACAACCATTATTGAAACAGCTTCAACTACTGGATAAATACGTAGTGTAAACACGATATACGTCACAAGACTGAACATTTCGATTACGTGTTGGATGATTTTATACGTCAACACTTAGAGATTTCAGGGACATTGTTACACTTCAAACAACGAACTTGAAGACACTGATTACAGTAGGGAGGACATCAACACAGCACATTACATTGCACTAACATTACCTGATCATACATGCCAGCACAGACAGTTAATTGACATATTAATTGCTTAGTTCAGTGCAACAGTTAGGAATGGCAGCATTATTGTCCGGGAGTGCTAACAGAGAACATTAACACCATTTACTGCGTCATTATTATACGGACATAGGAAATATTATCTGCACGTAGGACATGTTTGTTGAGGAAAATCTGGAGATGGACTGCACACATCCAGCTGTCTTTGTCACACCCTTGCCTCCCTCAACATAATCTTTTCAAGACACGGATACTCACCGAATAGAGTTCCCTCACGCCACTTCAAGTTTATCACCAGCGTTTACACATGAAGAAAAGATAGCCATTTTCAAAGAAATATATCTAACCATGGAGTTTGTTTATTACGCTGTTCACCGCCATACATAGGAATTACGTGGTAGGTCAGCGTCGGTCCCAGTTATTCAAAACTCATCGATCATACCACAGCCGACTAAGCACTTCTCTGAAGTCGGCCACGAACCGCGTGGGTTCAGGGTATTAGTGTAAGTTCATTACACTATCGTCAAACGTAAACAGGAGCAACTAACACTGGGTCACATTTCAAGTGTTCTAACTCATACGTGCACAGGAGGATCATGTCAAACTAGTGGGCAGCAAACAACACTTACGTCAACGTTGAACATTCGAACCAGTCCAATCAAGATACATTCTCGCGACACTGGATGGATTTTCGAAAGCGTTAAGGCCAGTATTATTTATCGTTGTCGACTGTCCAACATCTGGTGTATATTAATAAGGTGCTGATTATAAATGTTAACAAAAACAATTATAAGCCGACAGTGTGGGTGGTTGGAATGGGTATTCCTAAAGTAGCCAAGCATGCTTGATTACTTTGGAAATCGTTTGTGTTGACTAGCGTCAGGTCAATATGAAAAGTCAGTTTGTATTGGTCTTGCGTGCGTAAACACACATTGTTGGTATCGTAATTGTAAGTAGTATATAACGTGTTTATCGTGTTGTCACGTCAATTTCAGAAGTAATAATTTTGTCTTTTATGAATGAAAATATGAATTTCCGTCTTGCGTCAATCGTCGTTTGTCAGTATTAGTATTGTTCCACTGTACTTATATATGTATATTTTATATTGAACATATTTTTCCATAATTATTTTTGTGGTTTACATATGTCACGTTAGGTATAATTGTCGTATATTTTGAGTGATATATTCTTGAGTGATCGTCAACTTTACATTATTTGTCTGAATTAAGTTGATATTGTGGTCGAAGTTGATACCACGAGATATACTATCGACTCTGTTCCTAGAAAAACATTATTACAACTTTGTCGATATTCTTGTCTTCTTTTTCTACTTCGATATTTTATTACAGCTAGAGTATTATACAGGTAGGTCAAGATGTCTACACTGCAGGATTACATGGTAATGGGTGAGAATACGGGATTGACTGGAGCAGAACTTAGAGCGTGGGCGAAACAAGAGTTCAGCGACTATCAATTACAGCAAAAAGAAGAGAAACGTCTTCAAGCAGCACGTGAGAAAGAGGAACGATTGGAAAAGCTAGCGGCTGAAAAGGAAGCAAAACGAGAGGAAAAAGAACTAAAAGAACGAGAGATTGCGATCAAGCAAAACGAGATAGCAGCTAGAGAAAAAGAGATAGCTTTGGAACGCGAAAAAAATGGCTGCTGAAAAGGAAAAGCTAATTATGGAAATGCAAAACTGAAAGAGAAACAACTCGTTTTTGATAGGGAAAAGCTTGCAACAGAAACACTCTGGAAGGACAAAGAAGTGGAGGGTAATTTTAAAGTCAAGACTTTGCAGATGGAACATGAAGCTGAGATTGAACGAGAGAAAAGTCGTGCAAAACATAATGATCCAGTGAAGAAGTACCAAGGGCTTTTTCGCAACTTTCAACAAGGCGATTCAGTCAGTTCTTGGATTACCAACTTTGAAGTACTCGTAAAGCATTACAAGGTACCGGAACAAGACATACCAATTCTATTCCACAGGCATCTCGCATTGGAGCCTTTAAAGGTAATTGAGTTAATACCTGAGGACTTACGTACTAACTACAAATACATGAGAGATCGTGTGTTGGCACACTTCAGTCTAGATGAGTCGGGCTTACGTACAAAATTTAAACCACTCACTCCCAAATCTAGCCAAACATTCCTTGACTTTGTTTCTGAGTTAACCTCATCTTTTGATAAATGGACTAAAGCCGCTGATATTGGGTCTGATTACAATAAAATTCGAGACTTAATAATTAGAGATAGACTACTATCTGCAGTACCAAATGCCATGCCTGTATTTCTAGTGGAGAATAAATGCAAAGATCTTAAGGAAATGGAAACGAGGGGAGAATCATATTTCAATGCACATCGAGACATATTCGCAAATTGTACACCGCCAGAATTGATAATAGGAGCAAGCGCTAGATTCCAAAAAGGCAATGGCAAGTTCAGAAAATTTAGCAGTAATAAATATAGAAATAGTCCATACCAGTACTCTAACAGAGAAGGAGACAGACCAAGAAAAGGATACCTATCCAGATGTCAATACTGCAAATTATCTCATGGACATTTGGAAATGTGCGATCGACACCCTGGGTATACAGATTATCTTCGTGACATCACAGCGAGGAAAAGAAGTAAGTATGACTCATTCAAAAGAAGCATCAAATGTTTCTCGTGTCGGGCGTACGGACACCCTAGCAGGTCTTGTCCAATGAAGAATTCTTGGAAGGAAGTGAGTACCGCATACGTATTTTCGAGTAGTGACTCGGATGATCCTAGAAGAGACACACGCAGCTATCATACAACAGTATGATGACAAGACTGACAAGACTTTAACAGACAGTCCTATTGACGAATCAGTCGAGACAATCCATGAAGCCAATGCCGCTAATATTCAAAATGGCAAAATAAAAGTTCACCAGGCATGGGTGAATGGTGAACCTACTACCTGTATCCGTGATTCAGGAGCTTCAATTGTTGGAGTTGATAAGAGACTGATAAAAACAGAAGACTATAGAGGTGAAACAGTTGACTGCAGAACATTTGGAGGAACAATCGAAAGATATAAAATTGTCACAATTACAATACAATCGCCATACTTTGAAGGCACAATAAATGCAGCAGTATTACCTAACCCTTGTGCTGGTCTACTAATTGGGAATATACCCAATGCAAATCAGTTCACTCATGAAGAGGCAATGCAATGGGAGATTGAACACGCGCGAACGAATGCAGTTACAAGAGCTCAAGATCGAAAGAACAGTGATCAACCTTCTCAGACAGACATTGACAATATACAAAACAATATCAGACTGACAACAGACTTACCGGGTGAACAAAAACAAGATCCAACATTACAAACATGTTTTAAAAACGTACAAGGAACCGTCTAAACAAGCTAAACGTGGAAATTGGAAATTTTTTTTAGACAATAATATTTTAGTCAAGACGGTACAATAGGGGTACAACACACTACATACAAACAGTACTCCCAACAAAATATCGGGTAGACGCACTGAAACTCGCTCATGATTCACCATTTGCAGGTCATATGGGTATCGCAAAAACCACCAGCAGATTACTAACACAATTTTATTGGCCTGGGTTTACCAAAGACATTACAACACATATACGCTCATGTACATTATGTCAAATGACCACACAAAAAGGCAAACATCCGAAAGCACACGTTCAGAAAACCGATTTGGCATCACGACAATTTCAGAAAATTGCTATAGATATTGTGGGTCCATTGAACACTACTACTGATCGAGGTAATAGGTTTATTTTAACCATGATTGATCTGTGTACTCGTTGGCCAGAGGCTATTCCTCTCAAACACATCACGAGTAGATCCATTCATTGTTATCAATTTTTAGTAGAATTGGATTCCCAAGTTGCATACTATCTGATAGAGGTAGTCAATTCATATCAACAGCTACTCAAGAAGCAATGAAAATACTTGGTATTCCACAAGTATTTAGTTCTCCTTGGCACCCAATGACAAATGGGGTCAACGAAAATTATAATGGAGTCCTTAAGCGAACTCTAGAAAAAGTAGCAGCGGATAGACCAAAAGATTGGGATATTTTACTACCAGCTGTACTATTTGCGTACCGAGAGGTACCACAATCCAGTACAGGATTTTCTCCATTTGAATTAGTATACGGAGCAAATCCGCGTGGTCCGTTATTACTATATAACGATATGCTTACGAATAAGACATATGATTATCCTAAAAGAGAAGCATACGAAATGGTTACACAGTTGAGAGACAAAATCATTACAGCTTGTCAGATCGCAAAATCTGCACTAGGAAAAGCTGGAGAAAAGTACAGACAGTACGATAATAGGAACGCCAAGACAATAGTCTTGAAAGAAGAAGAAAAGGTTTGGTTATTTTTACCTGATCCTCTAGACTGTTTAGTTACGTCATGGCAAGGTCCATTTAAAGTGATCAAGAAAATTGGTGATGTAGATTATAAGATAGATGTAAATGGAAATCATAAAATATTTCACATAAACATGTTAAAACCATATATCCCACGGGATAACAATACATCACATGTAACGAAGCAGATCCCACATAGAATAGCAGCAGCTTGTTGGGTTATTAATGAACAGCAAGAAGACGCTATCAAACAACAGATTCCAACACCGATAGTTAATAATGAGAGGAGTTGGCAATCTATACAATTATGCCAGGATCAATCGACCCAAGACAAGGAAAAACTTATTGCAGCAATAAAAGAGTTTAGTACAATATTTTCCTGACAAACCGGGACTAAACATCACTTATCAAACATAAGATAACTTTACTCTCGAATGTCCCAGTTAAAGTGAAACCTTATCCAATCCCAATACATTATTTAGAGAAAGTTACTGCAGAGATTTCAGAACTAGATAAAACGGGGATTATAAGAAAATCTATTTCAAACTACTGTTCTCCGGTAGTAATTGTGAAAAAGAAAGATGGTTCATTACGTTTATGCGTGGATTATAGAAAAGTAAATGCATTAACATTATTAGACGCAGAACCAATGCCAAACATTGATGAGTTAATCGAGGGCATGGCAAACTCGAAACTCTTTTCGAAAATTGATCTCACCAAGGGATATTGGCAAATCCCCATGGATGATGAGTCAATGCATATTACAGCGTTCAGTACACCATTAGGTCTATATGAATGGGCATATCTTCCATTTGGGCTACAAAATGCACCAAGCACATTTATGCGTATGATGAGAAGACTACTACATGGAGTTTCCAGTGTAGCGACATATATGGATGATATTTGTGTGCATACTTCAGATATTGACACACACATTAAAATCCTTAAACATGTATTTCAGAGAATACAACAACACGGATTGAAAGCTAAACCAAGTAAAATTGAAATAGGTTTTACTGAGATACAATTCCTTGGTCATAGAATTTCTAACGGATTTAGGAAAACTGATCCAATGGTAGTTACTAAAATTCTGAATATCAAACCTCCAACATCAAAAAAGGAATTAAGGAGTATATTAGGTCTGATTAATTATTATCAAAAGTTCATTCCTAATTTTGCTGATATGACAGCAACATTTTCTGAACTATTAAAGAAAGGTCAGCCTACAAAAATAGTTTGGACAGATGACCATGATAAACTATTACAGCAGATAAAAACATTGTTCAGTGATTATCCTATTCTGAAATTACCTGATGTCACAAAAGATTTCGTATTACAGACAGATGCGAGTTTACACGCTATTTCAGGTGTATTACTCCAATTATATGAAGGAAAGTTACATCCAATTCTTTACTTCAGTAAAAAGTTATCAGAGACACAGAGGAATTATGCTATTACCGAACTTGAAGCATTAGCATTAATTGAAAGTATTGAGAAATTTTCCAGATATCTACTTGGTAGGAAATTTCTTGTTCTTTCTGATAACAAACCCCTACAGATTTTCAAATCTGGTCATCCTAAGAACTCTAGAATTCATAGATGGTCTTTACTCTTACAAGATTATGAATTCGATATCTGTCACATTCTGGAAAGGATAATAATCTTGCGGACATTCTCAGTCGATTATAGAATATACAGTAAGACTGATATATGTTGTAAGTTATTCAGTTATAGTTTATTATTATTATTATTATTATTTTATAAAATATTTGAGAAATTTAATAAAGTTCAATCAAATAGCACCTAATTAATAAATGATGTTGATACAATCGGTGACTTGAAATTAATACTGTTAGGTATATATAGTATAATCAATAGATACATGTGTTGTTAATTTACATTTATTGGCAGAGACATCTACACGGATGCAATAGCCAATAATATGTCCTGCAAACTTGATGGATATTTCGACCGTCATTATTTTACGTGAAAAACTACGGTCAAGTATTTGTAGATGGTGTTGTGTAATGTTATTAATTCTGTCAAGTTTTGGAACATTGGAACATTGGAACATTCGTTAAATCATTAATTAGAATTATTTAGTTACTTAATTGATTCAATTTTGTTATATTAATGTGTTACATAAATAAGTCATTAATTTCGAATGTGTATATTGATAATTAGTATTTCACTTGTAATTAAGAAACATTGAAGTAATTATTTTGTGATTTGGTGATTAGGTAAATAGTTGGGTAAGCAAGGTTTCAGCTGAACTAATTTTATGAAAGCGAACTGGGTTGCCAATCGATCCATTAAGATCTATGAATATATACGGAATTAGGCTGATGGTCTAAAGATATACACACAAGTATTGGACAGTCTAACATATCAAATGGCTCCATAAAATCTCGCAAGACATGGATAGTTACGTCTACCCTACCAGCATATAAATATACATGGAATATATGGAGGAACAACAACAACGACCAAAAATGGAATACTGGGAAACCCATTATTACTCTCGTCCAAAACTCATGGTATGACCTAGAGTGAGGACACACTTGTCTATTAAGACAAGGTAGGGACTAATATGGTTATTAGTTGGTATGATCTCCCATGATCAGCCACACGACGTCTAATGGGGTATTAAACAGGTGGGCGTGCCCATCATATGACATTATTATTTTTTTTTTAGAGTAGATAAAGGGGGAGACTAGGAACTTTCCAGGTTTCGTTGTTAAAGGTTAATGCATATGTTTGCAAAGTAATACATATATCCATAGAAAAAAAATGAAAACATTTTTTTTTATCTAGGAGGGGGCATTATGCCATATGATGGTACACTCCACCAAATTCATGAATGGGGTTTTTCCAGTTATGCACGGAAAATGGACAAATAGGAAAGGAAGATACCATTGGTAACGTAAACAACGTCACACAACAACAAAGGATCTTTCTTTGTGTGTGATTCAGAAAAGAGGACGTGTCTTCCAGAGATCCGTATGCGACTTATTCCGAGCGTCAGCGAATAGATTTTTCAGGAGGAGGGATCGATTGGCAAATGGATAATTAAGGCAGAACCCGAAAACCTAGACGTGATACAACTCAGGACAGCGAAATGACAGGTCCACGCCTCAAGGAGAACAATTGGAAGAAGGCAGGGAGTTTCATGAAATGTAAATAGTTAAACGCCGCGCCCACATCTCGGGAGCAGTTTAATAACACATGTGAATCATCCTTTGTTATTTGTTCCACTCGATACAAAATAAAATACGAGTCCGGTTCCTTCCCTGGAGTCGTTTGATTATTCGTCACACTGTTCAAAGGTGAGTGTTAAGACTGAGTCAAATGTCATTCTATAATCCCAATGATAAGGAAAGATATGGCATACAATACAATGCAATAAAATATACAACACTACACGTCACAAAACAACACAAAACAATACAGTACAGTACAAAACAACACAATACAATACAATATTTTGCACTACAATACAATACAATACAATACAATACACTACAATGTTGTTTGTCCGTCAAAAATGATGATGACCATTCATTTCATCCAGTGGGGTTGAAAGTATGGAGCCGTGAGTTCTAAGATGACTGATAAGGCCTATTTTGGCTCGAAATGTTCTTTGACAATGTGGACAAAGAATGCTTGACGTTCCAGGAGGAGGATCTCATGCAGTGGTTTTTCTGTCCAGCCTTTTATTCGCAACTCTTGCAGTCCTGGTTGCTTCACAAGTGACTGCACACGTATGTAATGATGTACGCCACGAATTACGGTCTTTAGCAGCAATCTCCCAGGTGACAAGATGAATTCCAAAAGCTTTCAGTGAGATTTTCAGAGTGTCTTTAAAGCGTTTCCTCTGGCCGCCTTGGGATCGTTTACCACAACGCAGCTCGCCGTAAAAAATTTGTTTAGGGAGCTTGTGATCTGTCATACGAGTTAAATGACCAGCCCAGCAAATTTGATTAGTAGAGTGTGGATTCTGGGCTTGGACGCTCTTTCTAGAACTTCAGTGTCTGGGAACTTGTCTTGCCATGTAACCTTCAATAGCTTCCCAAGGCAGACTGTGTGGAAGTTGTTTAATTTCCTACCATGTCGCTGATGAGCAGTACATGTTTCACAAGCATATAGCAGTGTGGATAATACAACTGCTTTATACTTCTAGCTTTGTTTGCAGGCTTATTCCATTTCTGCCCCATACATTCTTGTACAGTCTGCCAAAGGCTGCGCTGACCTTGGAGATTCTTGCATTCACTTCATCATCAATTGTGGCAACGTGTGACACACTGCTGCCAAGATAGGTGAATTTGTCCACAACACTTAGACTATGACCATTCACTTTGATATTCAGCACGGTGTGATTATTCCCTGGAGCTGGCTGGTACATAACTATAGTCTTCTCCATGTTGATATTGAGCCGAAAGTTGGCACAAGCATATGAGAAAGCTGAAACATTATGTTGCATGTCTGCCTCTGAGTTGGCATATAGAGCGCAATCATCAAACAGCAGTTCTCTGACGGTGTCGCTGTTAGTTTTGGTTTTGGCTTTCAGGCTTCTGAGATTGAACAACTTTCCTTCCATGCGGTAGTTGGTGTCCATTCAAATGTCATTGTTCTCGAAGGCATTCGTTAGCAGAGCTAAAAACATGAGGCTGCACAGTGTTGGTGCCAGGACACATCCTTGCTTCACTCCATTGGTGACAGGAAAGGGCTCAGACAGTTCACCATTTTCCTGTACTCTTGCCTGCATACCATCATGAAATAGCCGCACTATTTGGACAAACCTTTGTGGACAGCCATCTTTCGCCATAATCTTCCACAGTCATTCTCTGCTGACTGTATCAAAATCCTTGGTAAGGTCACTGAAAGTGGATAACATTTCAGAGTTCTGTTCCTGACATTTCTCTTGCAGCTGCCTTGAGGCGAAAATCATGTCAACAGTTCCTCGTTCTTTTCTGAATCCACACTGACTCTCAGGAAGAAGACCTTGACCGAGATGGGCCGTGAGGCGATTGAGAAGAATTTTGGCGAGTGCTATACACTACAATACAATACAATACAATGGCACCTTGCCGTCTTGACAGACGATAGTTTGTGCTTTAAAAAGGCATAATAACTGTTACCTATGGCGGTAGCGAATGTGACTGATAAGGCCAATTTGCGATGTAAATGTCCGTTCACAGTGGGTGCATGTGAACACGTGGTCATTTCCACCATTATGCACCATCTTACGTCTCACACGCTCGGTGTGTGACTTATCTGCAATAATTTTCTCCTTTGTCTTTATTGCATTTCTGATGTTTGCCCTCCATGCAACACGTTCAGCGGCGACTTGCTCCCAATGTGCATTATCAATGCCTGTATCAATCATGTCCCGCTTACACACATCTTTGTATCGTAGTAGAAGCCGACCCTGAGATCTCTTACCCATCTGTAATTCACCAAAAAAGATGTCCTTTGGTATTCTACCATCATCCATCCTCCTAAGATGTCCTATCCATCTAAAACTACGAAGACTGAGCATGGAATAAATCGTCACACAACCTGATCTTTCCAATACTTGGTGTGAATAAGTTGTCCAGGTTTCACTGCCATAAAGAAGAGTACTAAGGACACAGGCGTGATAGACAAGGACTTTTGTTTTGGCAGTAAGCTTCCTGTTCTCCCAGACTCTTTTTCTTAACCTGTTCATTGTTGTTGCTGCCTTACCAATCCGGATGTTGATTTCCTGATCTAGGGATAATTTGCCATTTACCACTGATCCTAGATATGTAAAATGGTCTACCATCTCTAGTTTGGCGTCGTCAATAAAGATTGATGGTACCCCATGTGCATGTTGTGACATAATATGTGTCTTCTGTTTGCTGATTGTTAAACCAAATTCAGAACAAGCATTGGAGAATGCAGATAGTAGACATTGCAATTCTTCTTCAGAGTGGGTCGAAACTGCAGCATCATCTGCAAAGACAACTCTCTGTTCAGTACCCTCCTAATTTTGGTCTTGGCCTTGAATCTCTGAGCATTGTAAAGGCCGCCATCTGAGCGTGAGTGAATGTATATACCACCATCCTGATCACGAAAGGCATATTTCAGTAGAAGTGAAAAGTATATTCCAAAGGAGGTGGGAACTAGTACACAACCTTGCTTAACTCCACTCTTGATTTCAAACTCTTCAGACGTTGCACCATCAAACTTGATTATATACCCTTTATGTCTGTGTGGAACGATTCAACAATGGACAGAAGAGTTGGTGGGCAGCCAATCTTCTTTAGTGCTTTGAACAGACCCTCACTACTGACCAAATCAAATGCCTTTGTGAGGTCGATGAAGGCAATAAACAATGGTTGATTCAGTGCTCTACCCATCTGTCCATGCCTCTATGGCGTTGAGGGCATCATTCGCTAGTTTGGTCTCAATTGACTAAAGCTCCAAATAGTGCTCTACCTATCTGTCCATCTGCTGATTCTTATCAGTTATGATTTCTCCAGTCAACGTTTTCAATGGTGCACTTCTTTTGATCACTGGACCACAGACTTTCTTTATTCCTTCATACATGCTTCTTATGTTTCCCTTATCACTTTCTATTTGAATGGACTCACATAACTTGATCCAATAATCATTTGCACACTGCCTGGCAGCCTTTTACACATCCTTCCTAGCTTGCCATAGCTCACTCAGAGTGTTACGCGTTGGTATTTCCTTGTTTCTTAAGAGAGCCATCTTCTTCTTATCAATCAAGGGCTGCAGAGACTCGCTGTTTGCCGCAAACCAGTCCTGCCTCTTATGATCCACAGTGCCGTAAACCCCTACGGCAGTTTTATAAAGAGTTTCCTTAAGTAGACCCCACTTTTCATTTACTGTAAAATGTATTGGTGTATCAGTGAAAGCGTCTTCAAGTTGCTGTTGAAACTGAAAACACTTTTCGGGATCGTGAGTGTTAATAATATTAATCCTGGGGCTAGATTTGTGTTTAGCTGTGTAGATTTTCTTTGGTCTCAGTCTAACCCTTGCAACAACCAAAGAATAATCCGTATCACAGTCAGCACTGTGGTAACTTCGATTCAATGATATATGGTTCAGGTGTTCTCTCCGTGTGATGATGAAGTCCAGCTGGTGCCAATGGCCGGATCTTGGATGTTTCCATGTGACCTTATGCATCTCTTTTGTTTGAAAAAAGGAGTTTGTAATACATAGGTCATTACTGGTGCAATGCTCCAGCAGCCTTTGCCCATTTTCATTCATGCGACCGATGATGTATTTTCCAAGGCACACTGAATATGAACTCGAGTCCTTGCCCACACGAGCATTGAAATCACCGAGCATATAAATGTAGTAAGATTGTGGAACTGCCTTGATCACGGAGTCTAACTCCTCATAGAACGAATCCTTCACATCATCAGAGGAATCGAGTGTCGGTGCATATGCAGTAATAATGGTTGCAAAACCACAAGAGGTTGCCAAGCGCAGGAATAATAGTCATTTATTTCCTCCTGCTGGAATTTCAATCATTCCAAGTAGCGAATTCTTCACTGCAAAGCCCACACCGTGTTGCCTTTTTTTTCTGCCTGCCTTCTACAATTCCCCCCATAAAAAGTGTAATTGTTTTCCCTGTGTGGTGACCTCCATATCATGAAGCAACTATGCAATCACTCACCTACACCAAATATACCCATCAAAGACAAACAAGGCAATCAATTGTTATCCGATGACCTTCAAAAGCAACGATGGGCAGAACATTTCAAAGAAATATTAAATAGACCGCAGCCTGACACTGTTCCGAACCTGGATGGAGAAATTACTATGCCCCCACTAGATGCCTCCTGCGAGTCATTCACCATGGAAGAGATTAAAGCAGCCATCAACAAATTGAAGAACAACAAAGCTGTTGGTGAAGATGAAATCTCAGGAGAAATGCTCAAAGCAGCAGATGAGAACACCTTACAAACGTTTGTTACAGCTGATCAATGAAATCTGGCAAAGCGAATCCCCACCACAACAGTGGAAAGATGGTGTAATTTTCAAACTGCCTAAAAAGGGCGATATGTCTGATTGCAATAATTGGCGTGGTATCACTCTATTGTCAGTACCAGGAAAACTTTTTTGTAGCATGCTACTTGAAAGATTGAAAAAAGCGATAGATGAAAGGCTCAGAGAAGAACAAGCAGGCTTCAGACCAAAACGGTCATGCATAGACCACATTTTCATCCTCAGAATAATCATTGAAGACTCCGTAGAATTCCAGTCGAAATTAATCACCAACTTTGTCGACTTTCAAAAAGCCTTCGACAGTATCCACCGTCCTTCACTTTGGAATCTACTTAACATCTATGGTTTTCCTACCAAATATACCAACGTCATAAAATCTTTCTACAAAGAAACACGTTGCTGCGTAAGAACAGAAACAGGCAACTCTGACTGGTTCTCAGTCGAAACAGGAGTGAAACAGGGTTGTGTCTTGTCACCGATGCTTTGTGGAATAGCTATCGATTGGGTCATGCGCAAATGCACAAACAACACAAATATGGGTATCCATTGGGTTGACAAAATTCTAGAAGACCTGGACTTTGCCGACGACATAGTGCTTTTGAGTTCAACACACCCGGATGCCCAAGAGAAAATAAACCACCTCCAAAATGTTTCAGGGCAAATTGGTCTCCAAATTAACACCACAAAAACAAAGACTATTGATCTTACCAACAGTTCAGATGACACCAAATTGAACAGCTACGTTCTTGAAAAAGTCAACAGCTTTACATACCTAGGAAGCAAAATGACATCTACAGGGGACTCAACACCAGAAATATCATCTAGAATCGCACTGGCATCTAGTGCCTTCAATAAACTGTCAAACATCTGGAAGTCAAAGACACTCAGCAAACACACAAAACTTAAAATCTTCAACTCTTGTGTGATTCCAGTGTTAACGTATGGATGTGAAAGTTGGAAATCAACGGTAGCTTTAGATAAAAAATTTGACAATTTTGAGAACAAATGTCTTAGAAGACTTCTAAACATCCACTGGACAGACTTCAGAACCAATTCGCAAATAAGACAAGAGACTAAGCAAGATACAGTATCCACTTTCATAAGAAGACGCCGTTGGAACTACATCGGCCATGTACACAGAATGGACAAGTCAAGACTCCCCTACCAAGCCCTCATATGGTCACCAGTAGGGAAAGGAAAACGGGGAAGACCAAGAGAGACCCTGCGTAGAACCATCATTAGAGAAGGCTCATTCAATGGCCAAGTGAATATCCAAGATCTACAACAGGTAGCAGCGAACCGCCAAACATGGAGAGACAGGACTTCTGCCCTATGCGCCGCCTTAGGCTCAAGAGGAAAGACTAACTAACTAACCCTTCCTCGGCGAGGCGAGTCTCCTGGAGGCCAGCAATATCAATGTTAAGACGACTGAGTTAGGCATCAATCACAGCCGTTTTTCTCACATCGTCAATATTGGTCAAGTCAGTGGAAAATCCTGGACACATGGTTCTCACGTTCCAGGATGCAAGCCGTAGCTTGAGGTTTTTAATTTTCTTTTTTTATTTGTACCTGGTGCATTGGTTTTACAGCCTGCGATTCAGATTTTGTCCTAGCCCCAAGTACCCATTGAAGCAGGCAGGCTGTGGCGGATCAGCACCCAATTGGCCGGGTGCTGCCCAGCTTTAGGCGGGCGGTAGCTAATCAGTGACACCTGTAGGTGTCTCCCTGCCTCTCATTTTGATTCCGAGACCATTTAAGACCAGAGATGGAGTTATTGCCTCTCCATAGCACAAAACCTGGGCTAAAATATAGACATCATGTGTTGCCCATGCAGCATGATCCCTCTCTCGGCTTGCCTAGTTCACTCCAGAGGAAAGGTAACACCCCTACATCTGGAACAAGACAAGCTGCAGAAGCTACCGGATCAGCAAAGCAATGCTCTAACTGTCCGCCTGTCGGATTTCGATCCTAGACCAGCCGCCAACCAAGGCCTAGGGCCTGGTCTGCCCTGCCATGACATTTTGCTTTAGGTTGCATTTCCTCGAAACAGGGTAAGGCTTGTACCCTCCCAATTGCGCTCTTCCGCCCGAAGCCGTTGGTACAATGTGGGGTTTGGGTTTGGTAAGCGCCGCCCAACGTTCGGCGCTAACAGAAAGCAGGTAGTACCGTCTACTGTTATACGGTAGGTCAGTCATATCTGACTAAGAACTGACATCAATTAATTTACACAATTAACAATTAACACGCCTAAACAACACAACACACAACACAACTCATCACAACACAATACAATATAATACAACACAACACATCACAATACAATACAAAAGAATGCGATACAATACAATATCATACAATACAACCATACAATACAACACGATACAATACAACACTGTAGAATACAATACATTACACTATAGCACAATGCATTAGAATACAATACAATACAATACAACACAATACAATACAATACAACACAGCACAATATAATAGAACACGATACAATACAACACAATACAACACAATACAATACAACAAAATGTAATATAATACAACAAATACAATACTATACAACACAACAAAAACACAATACAATACTATACAACACAATACAATATTATACAACACAACACCACACAATACAATACAATACAATACAACAAAACACAATACAATACAATACAACACAACACAATACAATACAATACAATACAGCACAATACAATACAATACAATGCTATACAACACAATACAATACTATGAAACATAATACAACACAACACAATACACTACAATACAAATACAACACCACACGACACAATACAATACAACACAATACAATACAACACAATACAATACTATATAAAATAACACAATACAATATTGCACAATACAACACCACACAATACAATACAATACTATACAACACAAAAAAGCACAACACAATACTAAACACTACAATACAATACTAAAAAACACAACACAACAACACAATACAATATAATACAACACAATATACAATATAAACAATACAATATAATACAATACAAGACAAGACAATACAACACAATACAATACAATACAGCACAATATATTAGAATACGATACAATACAATACAACACAATGCAAAACAATACAATACAATACAAAATAATACAATACTAAACAACACAACAGCTAACAACAGAATACAATACAATACAGCACAACACAACACAATTCAACAAATACAATGCTATACAACACAACACAATACACTGCAATACAAATACAACACCACACGACATTATACAATACAATACTATCCAAAATAATACAACACAACACAATACAATACTACAAAACAACTCACAACAACACAATACAATATAACAAAACACAACAAACCACAATACAATACAATACAATAATACAATACATTACAACAATGCAATACAATACAATACAACACAACAGCTAAGAACACAATACAATACAATACAATACAAATACAATACAATGTAACATAATACAACACGACACAATACAATACAACACAGCAAAATACAATGCAATACAAATACAACACAACACGGCACAATACAATACTATCCAACACAATACAACACATCACAATACAATATAATACAACAGAACACATCACAATATAATACAATACAAAACAAAACAAAACAATACAATACAATACTACACAACACATCAACACATCACAATACAACACATCACAACACAATACAATATAATACAACAGAACATATCACAATATAATACAATACAAACCAAAACAATACAATACAATACAATATAATACTACACAACACATAAAAAAAACACAATACAACACATCACAACACAATACAATATAATACAACAGAAAATATCACAATATACTACAATACAAAACAAAACAAAACAAAACAATACAATACAATACACCAATACAATACAACACGATACAATACAATACAACACAACACAATAGAATACAATACAACACAATACAATGCAATGCAATACAGTACAACACAACACAACACAATACAATACAATAAAACACATCACAACACAATACAATAGAAAAGAATACGATACAATACAATACAATACCATACAATACAACAATACAATACAACACGATACAATACAACACTGTAGAATACAATACAATACACTATAGCACAATGCATTAGAATACGATACAATACAATACAATACAATAAAACACAACACAATGCAATACAATACAATACACGACAATACAATACAATAAAATACAACACAATACAATACAATACAATACAGCACAATATAATAGAACACGATACAATACAACACAATACAATATAATACAACACAATGTAATATAATACAACAAATACAATACTATACAACACAACAATACACAATACAATACTATACAACACAATACAATACTATACAACACAACACCACACAATACAATACAATACAATACAACAAAACACAATACAATACAATGCAATACAACAAGACACAATACAATACAATACAGCACAATACAACACAATACAATACTATACAACACAACACAATACAATACAATACTATGCAACATAATACAACACAACACAATACAATACAATACAAATACAACACCACACGACACAATACAGTACAATACAATACAACACAATACAATACAAGACAATGTTGTTTGTCCATCAAGAATGATGATGACCATTCATTTCATCCAGTGGGGTTGAAGGTATGGAGCCGTGGGTTCTAAGATGGCTGATAAGGCCTATTTTGGCTCGAAATGTTCTTTGACAATGTGGGCAAGGAATGCTTGACGTTTCTGGAGGAGGATTTCCCGCAGTGGTTTTTCTGTCCTGCCTTTTCTTCACAGCTCTTGCAGTCCTGGTTGCCTCACATATGACTGCACCCTTGCGTAATGATGCACGCCACGAATTTCGGTCTCTGGCTGCAGCCTCCAGGTGTCATGATGAATTCCAAAAGCCTTCAGTGAAATTTTCAGAGTGTCTTTAAAGCGTTTCCTCTGGCCACCTTGGGAGCGTTTACCACAATGCAGTTCACTGTAAAAAATTCGTTTAGGGAGCCTGTGATCTGGCATGCGAGTCAAGTGACCAGCCCAGCGAATCTGATTCTTCATCAGTAGAGTGTGGATACTGGGCATGGATGCTCTTTCTAGGACTTCAGTGTCTGGAATCTTGTCTTGCCATTTAATCTTCAGTAGCTTCCTTAGGCAGACTGTGTGGAAGTGGTTTAATTTCCTAGCGTGTCGCTGATAAACAGTCCAGGTTTCACAAGCATATAGCAGTGTGGATAATACAACAGCTTTGTAGACTTTTAGCTTTGTTTGCAGGCTTATTCCAGTTCTGTCCCATACATTCTTGTACAGTCTGCCAAAGGCCGCACTGGCCTTGGAGATTCTTGCATTCACTTCGTCATCAATTGTGGCAGCTTGTGACACAGTGCTGCCAAGATAGGTGAATTTGTCCACAACACTTAGTCTATGATCATTCACTTTGATATTCGGCACAGTGTGATTATTCCCTGGAGCTGGCTGGTACATAACTACAGTCTTCTCCAAGTTGATATTGAGCCCAAAGTTGGCACAGGCATGTGAGAAAGCTGAAACATTATGTTGCATGTCCGCCTCTGAGTTGGAGTACAGAGCGCAATCATCAGCAAACAGGAGCTCTCTGACGGTGTCGCTGTTAATTTTGGTTTTAGCTTTCAGCCTTCTGAGATTGAATAACTTTCCATCCATACGATAGTTGATGTCTATTCCAATGTCGTCGTTCTCGAAGGCATTCATCAGCATGGCTGAAAACATGAGGCTGAACAGTGTTGGTGCCAGGACACATCATTGCTTCACTCCATTGGTGACAGAAAAGGGTTCAGACAGTTCGCCATTTTCCTGTACTCTTGCCTGCATGCCATCATGAAATAGCCGCACTATTTGGACAAACTTTCGTGGACAGCCATATTTTGCCATAATCTTCCACAGTCCTTCTCTGCTGACTGTATCAAAAGCCTTGGTAAGGTCAATGAAAGTGGAGAACATTTCGCAGTTCTGTTCCTGACATTTCTCTTGCAGCTGCCTTGCAGCGAAAATCATGTCAACAGTTCCACGTTCTTTTCTGAAGCCACACTGACTCTCAGGAAGAAGACCTTGATCGAGATGGGCTGTGAGGCGATTGAGAAGAATTCTGGCGAGTATCTTCCCTGCAATTGAAAGCAAGGAGATGCCTCGGTGGTTGTCACAGGATTGGCGGTTTCCTTTACGTTTGTAAAGGTGGACTATTGACGCGTCCTTGAAATCTTGTGGCATGGTCTCGTTCACCCATATGTTTGTAAAGACTTGGTGAAGCTGCTCTGTTAGGACCGGCCCACCTGCCTTGTATATCTCTGCTGGGATGGAGTCAGGACCAGGTGCCTTGCCGCTGGAGAGTTGCTGGATGGCTTTGTTTACTTCCACTATGGTTGGCAGGTCATCAAGTGTCTCATTGGTAGGAACTTGAGGAAGGCAGTTGATGGTTTCATCATCGAAGAAGGAAGTTGCATTTAAGATGTTGCTGAAATGCTCTGCCCAGCGTTGAAGGATTTCTTTCTTATCGGTGATCAATGTTCCCCCATCTGCACTGAGGAGGGGAACTATGCCTGGTGATGTAGGACCATAGACCGCTTTCAGTGAGTCGTAGAAGTTTTTCATATCATGTCTGTCAGCAAAGCCCTGAATTTCATCAGCTTTGCTGCTCAGCCAGGAGTCCCGCATGTGCCGAAGTTTCTGCTGCACTACTCTCCTTGAAGGCATCTTTTTTTGATGTTGACTTTGGGTCATTCAAATGTGCCTTGAGGAGCAGATGTTTCTCGGCCAGCAATTGGTTGATGTCTTCGGAATTTTCATCAAACTAGTCTTTATGCTTTCGGGGGGCTGGACCCAGGATTTCCATAACAGTGTTGTAAATTATGTCCTTTAGGGCTCTCCATTCTGTTTCTGTATCCTGTTGAGCTGCAGCATTTGGCTTGAGGCGGTCTTCCAGCATATTTTCAAACGACTGCTGCATTTTCTTGCTGTTTAGGCGGGTGACATTTAGCTTTTTTTGCATTTCCACCCCTTGAGGACGCCGTGGTGGCCTGATGTGAATGTTTATTTTTGAGACAATGAGACGATGGTCTGTCCAACATTCGGCACCACACATGGATTTTGTCACTCGGACGTCTTGTCTGTCACTCCTCCTGACAATGACATAGTCAATGAGGTGCCAGTGTTTCGAGCGAGGGTGCATCCACGATGTCCTATTTCTCATGGGGAGACGGACAATTGTGTTCGTAATCAGGAGATCATGTTCGGCACATGTCTGAAGGAGGAGGAGTCCACTGCTGTTACAATTTCCGACTCCATGCTTTCCAATAATGCCACTCCAAGAGGTGGTGTCCGTGCCTACTCTGGCATTGAAATCCGCAAGGAGTATAAGTTTGTCTCCTTTGGGAACAGATGTTAATACATTGTGCAGGTCCTCATAGAACTTGTTCTTGACATCATCTTCGTTGTTCATAGTTGGTGCGTAGGCACTCACAATGGTTGCATGCTTCTTTCCATTCAGCAGGGGCAACTTCATGGTCATGAGCCTGTCGTTTATAGCCTTTGGAAATCCAACTAATTTGCCGACCAGGGCCGACTTAATGGCAAATCCCACACCGGATTGGCGTCTTTCCTCGCTTTTCCTTCCACTCCAGAAAAATGTGTAGCCGGCACCTATTTCACAGATTTGGCCTTCTTCTGCAAGTCGTGTCTCGCTCATGGCTGCAATGTCGATGTTGTACCAGCCCAGCTCTCTCCCAATCAGTGCGGTTCGTCTCTCTGGACCCGACGCGCCGTCTATGTCAAGTAGGGTGCGTACATTCCAAGTTCCAATTGTTAAGGGAATATGGTTTACTCTTTTAGCTTTGCTTGTTTTTTCTTTGTTTGTATGTCGACCGCAGTTAAGGGTACCCACCAACCGCGGCTAGCTGGTTAGGTAGTGATGGAGCAGACAATGTTTAGGGCACCTTTTCTAGCCCCTTCCACATGCTATGGAGGTGAGCAGTGTGTTCCTATAGAGGGCTGCTCAGTCGCTCAGAGGGCTGCCGAATCCCACTGCTGCTCCGGTCAGTAGAAGACGACCATATGGCCTGAGCCGCCTGTGTGCAGGTCTGCGACTACGGCTGCCAGCGTACCCACGCCTGCCGCTTCGCCGCTCGCCCATCGCCACAGGGCTTGAATTTGATATGTGACGTTGGATGAAGAATGACTTGCGCGATGACTTGGATTAAAGTGAGGAAGAGTTGCGCAATTCGTCGACCTCACTCTCTCGCCTGAGTCCATCTGAGTCCAGTGGCAAGACAAGTCGAGACGACTGGAGACGAATACAGATGCAGTGGATGACCAGGGCGCTCTATGTGCCTTGCCGTGCTCATTACGTTCTACAACGCTTTGCAGGTAAACGCCTTCTTGCCCGTTGAATCAGGAATGATTTCTTCCGCACAGTCTGCCGAATCCTGTCTTCACATGCTGGGTAGGCATACCCTAGGTTATCTCTTGGTTTGACACCAAATCGGATACCCATGCCTGGTTTAGCCAGCCTCTCACAGCTGTTGCCCGGGGGGTGGCCGCTGTCGCATGCTGACAGCTACTAGGAGCCACAGGCACGAGCTGGGTGTCAGGCTTAGACCAGTGGGGGATTGGTCCTGAAAAGGACATGAGAGTCATCCTTACCAAAGATGCTACCAATGCCTGACACCCCGTACCCCCCACACAAGACAATACAATACAACACAATACAATACTATACAACATAACACAATATAATACAATACTATACAACACAATACAGCACAACACAATACATTACAATACTAAACACTACAATACAATACTAAAAAAACACAACAAAACAACACAATACAATAAAATACAACACAACACGATACAATACAACATAATCAGTACAATACAATACAATACAATACAACACAAAGCAACACAATACTAAACAACACAACACAATATACAATATAAACAATACAATATAATACAATACAAGACAAGACAATACAACACAATAGAATACAATACAGCACAATACATTAGAATACGATACAATACAATACAATGCAATACAATACAATACAACACAACACAAAACAATACAATACTAAACAACACAACAGCTACAACACAATACAATACAGCACAATATAACACAATACAACAAATACAATACTATACAACACAACACAATACACTGCAATACAAATACAAAAAACCTCCCGTGTGTTGCCGGGGCCCATAAGGGAAGCAAAGAATAGCAACACTGCAGCCTACCACGCATGTCGTAAGAGGCGACTAAGGAGGCTTGATGGTTCCGTCGCCCTGCTACTGAGTGAGTGCGTGGCGCGACACTGTGAGCTGTGAGTTTCGTGTGAAATGCTTTTTAATCTGCCCGTGGTTTTTTGGAACGTGACTGCATGTTCAGAGCGATGGCGGAAGGCTATGTCCCAGAGTTGACCGGTTTTTGCCTTATGCAGAAATGCGTGGCTGCTGGGCTTCTGGTTGACTGCCACTACCGTCGACGATGAACTGTATTTCGTGGACTGTGTGGGTGAACATCTAGGAAACACCCAGATGGGAAAATGACTGCTGATTCCATCAGAAATGAACTGGATGTTTTGTGGGGGACTATTGTGTTGACATTCTGGCGGCGGCATTATGCACAGAGATCTGTGCGGGCTGTTGTTTGTCGAGACTCCTGTCTTTTCCACTTTTCACATTGGGCAGTGGGGAGCATTTTGTGTGATATTCACTGGCACAGGAACGGAGCATAATGGGGACGACCCGTTGCTGTGAAGTTGGAACTGCGACTAACTAACTAACAAATCCAAAACCACAGGACACAATACAATACTAACAAAACAACACACAATAACACAGTACAATATAACAAAACACAGCAAACCACAATACAATACATTACAACAATACAATACAATAAAACGCAACAGCTAACAACAGAATACAATACAATACAATACAATGTAATACAATACATTACAAATACAATACAATATAATACAATGCAACATAATACAACACGACACAATACAATACAACACAGCAGAATACAATGCAATACGAATACAACACCACACGGCACAATACAATACTATCCAACACAATACAACACATCACAACACAATACAATATAATACAACAGAACACATCACAATATAATACAATACAAAACAATACAATACAATACAATACAATACAACACATCAACACAACACAATAGAACACATCACAACACAATACAATATAATACAACAGAACATATCACAATATAATACAATACAAAGTAAAACAATACAATACAATACAATACAATACTACACAACACATCAACACAACACAATACAACACATCACAACACAATATAATATAATACAACAGAACATATCACAATATAATACCATACAAAACAATACAATACAATACACTACAATACAGCACGATACAATACAATACGATAGAATACAATACAATACACTACAGCACAATACATTAGAATACGATACAATACACTACAATACAACACAACACAATAGAATACAATACAACACAATACAATACAATGCAATACAGTACAACACAACACAACACAATACAATACAATACTATACAACACAACACAATACTATACAATTCAATGCTATCCAACACAATACAACACATCACAATACTATACAATACTATACGACACAACACAACACAATAAAATACAACACAGCAGAATACAATGCAATACAAATACAACACCATACGGCACAATACAATACTATCCAACACAATACAACACATCACAATACAATGCAATGCAGTACAATACAATACAATACAATACTACACAATACACAACAACACAATACAAAACATCGCAATACAATACAATATAATATAATACAACACAACCCATCACAACACAATACAGTACAACACAATACAATACAATAGAATACTACAACACAACACAATACAATACAATACAATACAATACACTACAATACAATACAATACAATACTCTTTATGTGATAGATGGAATGAGATAGGAAACACTTATTGAGATATCCATGTACAGGTAAGTGATAGAAATAAACACACTTACATACACGCTCACACATAAAC
Source organism: Cepaea nemoralis (assembly GCA_014155875.1). Lineage (NCBI taxonomy): Eukaryota > Metazoa > Mollusca > Gastropoda > Stylommatophora > Helicidae > Cepaea > Cepaea nemoralis. Next base: position 59,257 of record JACEFZ010002126.1, read on the forward strand.
ACACATTAAACAGGTGTAGACGATTTACACCCACCTGGGTATTCTGTTGGGCAGCAGGTCCTTGTTCCCCCATGAAGTTACCTCTCTTCGTGATCTCGTCACATTGATTGTTCAGCTGCTCTTGTATTTGGTGAGACTGCTGCCTTAGCCTCATCTCTATCTGGGCTGATTTGTTTTGTAGCTGTTCTTCAACGTAGATGTTTTGCTTGTTTTGTCTCTCCTCTATCTCGGCTGAATGTTTCTTCAGATGTTTTAGTACGTAGTTCACCACCTTGTTGATTTCCTCTCCAATTTGCTTCTGCATGTTTTCTTTGACTTCATTCAACTGCTTGTCAAACTAGTATTTGCAGTAAACGAACTTAGTCAATATGTGGCAAATATAGATAAGTAGGTAAGTAAGTTAGTGAGTAATTAGGTAAGAAAGTAAATATGCAAATGATTAAGTATGTAAGTGAGTAAGTAAGAAAGAAGTGAACAAGTAAGTAAATACATATGTCAGTGAATACGTTAAGTGGCACCTATCCGTCTTGACAGATGATAGTTTGGTAGATTGTGCTTCAAAAAGGCTTAATAACTACGACCCATGGCGGTGGCGAGTGTGGCTGATAAAGCCAATTCGAGCTGTAAATGTTTGTCCAAAGTGGACGCATGTTAAAACATGGTCATTTCCACCATCATGCACCATCTTACGTCTCTCACACTCTGTGTGTGCTTTATCTGCAATCATGTTCTCCTTTGTCTTTATTCCATTTCTGATAGTTGCCCTCCATGCAACACGTTCAGCGGCGACTTGCTCCCAATGTGCATTATCAATGCCTGTATCAATCATGTCCCGCTTACACACATCTTTGTATCGTAGTAGAGGCCGACCCTGAGATCTCCTACCCATCTGTAATTCACCAAACAAGATGTCATTTGGTATTCTACCATCATCCATTGACATCCTCCAAAGATGTCCTATCCATCTAAGTCTACAAAGACTGAGCATGGAACACGTCACACAACCTGATCTTTCCAATACTTCAGTATTTGTGATTTTGTCTTGCCACTTAATACCAAGTATTCTTCGCAGACACCGCATATGAAAGCTGTTTAAACGTTTCTCTTGGTGTGAGTAAGTTGTCCAGGTTTCACTGACGTAAAGAAGAGTACTAAGGACACAGGCTTGGTAGACGAGGACTTTTGTTTTGGCAGTAAGCTTCCTGTTCTCCCAGACTCTTTTTGCTAACATGTTCATTGTTGTTGCTGCCTTACCAATCCTGATGTTGATTTCCTGATCTAGGGATAATTTGCTATTTACCTCTGATCCTAGATATGTAAAATGGTCTACTATCTCCAGTTCGGCGTCGTCAATAAAGATTGATGGTACACCATGTGCACCTTGTGACATAATCTGTGTCTTCTTTTTGTTAATTGTTAAACCAAATTCAGAACAAGCATTGGAGAATGCAGATAGTAGATGTTGTAATTCTTCCTCAGAGTGGGTCGTAATTGCAGCATCCTCCGCAAAAAGCAACTCTATGATTAGTACCCTCCTAATTTTGTTATTGGCCTTCATTCTCTGAGCATTATGGAGGGTGCCATCTGAGCGTGAGTAAATTATATAACGGCATCCTGATCACGAAATTCATATTTCAGTAGAAGTGAAAAGTATATTTCAAAGAGGGTGGGGGTTAGTACACAACGTTGCTTAACTCCAGTCTTGATTTCAAACTCTTCTGAAGTTGCACAATCAGACTTGATTATATCCTTCATGCCTGTGTGGAACGATTCCACAATGAACAGAAGATTGGTGGGCAGCCAATCTTTAGTGCTTTGAACAGACCCTCACGATTGACCAAATCAAATGCCTTTGTGATGTCGATGAAGGCAATAAACAGTGGTTGATTTTGTTCACGGCATTATTCTTGCATTTGTCGCAATGAAAATATCATATCAATGGTAGACTGGTTCTGTCGGAAGCCGCACTGTGATTCGGGGTAGACGACTTGATCTCCTAGAACTTGAAGTCTGCGCAGAACAATTGTGGCAAATACTTTCCCAACAGTACACAGAAGTGTACTCTATAGTTGTTACAGTCGCTTCGATCGCCCTTGTTCATGTCCAGCATTATGATGCTTGAATCTGTGAAATCCTGTGGGACTTGTCCTTCTCGCCAGCATAGCTCTATTAACTGGTGGATCTGTAGAGTGAGTGTTTCTTGCCCACTCCTGATTACCTCTATTGGAATCCCATCCTTGCCAGATGCAAGTTCATTTCCATCCATCCATCATGTGCCATGCCGGTAAGCGTGGGCGGTCATGTTTTCCATCTAATCGATCACCAGAGTCGTGGATCAGCTCTGTGTTTCTGTCTCGACCATGCCACGAGACCAAGCCATCCAGGTACTTGCTTCTAGGTCTTCCTCTTGGTCTGTTCCCTTCGATCTTACCAGTTGTCACCAAGTTCTCCAATTCATTTCTTCTCATAACATGCCCAAAAACATTTGACTGTCTGCGTCTAATGTCTCTAATCAGTTTACGATCTTCGTTTGTTTCTTGAAGGACCTGTTCATTGGTCTTTCTGGCTGTCCATGGTATTCTTTGCATTTTCCTCAGAAACCACATTTCTACAGCCATCAGATGTTTTTCAGCTTGACTGCTCATTGTCCAAGCTTCACATCCATATAAAAGTACAGGTTCTATGTAGCACCTCAACACTCTTTTTCTCGTTTCAATTGACATCTTTTTATTGGTCAGTATGTTTTTCATCTTGCTAAAGGCTACCTTAGACATGGCGATTCTTGTTCTAATCTCTTCAAGGCATCTCCCATCAGATGTTATTACTGTTCCGAGATAATTGTACCTATTCACTTGTTGAAGAATATTCCCATTTACTTGTATATTACATTGTGGTATTTCGTTCTTCCTAGTGACGACCATAATCTGTGTCTTTTTACAATTTAATTCTAACCCTCGTTGTTCACTGTGTGTAACAACTGCATCTACTAAATGTCTCAGGTCCTGTTCATTGTCTGCAATCAAGACTGTATCGTCTGCATATCTAATGTTATTGATGCATCGTCCCCCAATGTTGATTCTTTCCATATCTTCAATATTTCTGAAAATATTTTCACTGTACAGGGAAAACAGATCTGGAGACATTACACATCCCTGTCTCACACCTCTCTTAATAGGCTGATATTGGCCTACTTCATTATCAACTCTTATGGCAGCTTGTTGTTTCCAATATATGTTTTTTTTTACAAGTCTAAGGTCTTTTCCATCAATTTGTAGATCTTCAAGCATCATTATCATGTTGACATGTCTCACTTTATCGAAAGCGTTTGTGTAGTCAATAAAGCAAAGGTGTAGATCTTTGTTTACTTCTATAGATCGTTCAATTACGGTTCTCAGTAAATACACAGCATTTACTGTACCCTTTCCTTCTACAAACCCACATTGTTCTTCTCCTATTTCAGGTTGTATTTTCTTCCTAACTCTTTGCATGATAATTCTTAGCAAAATCTTCTTGATGTGACTCATTATACTAATTGTTCGATGTTTATCACATTCCAAGGCTCCTGATTTCTTTGGGATTGCAATAAATACAGAATTACATAATTCATGATGTATATTTCCAGTATCATATATTGTATTAAGCAGACTGGTAACTTTATCTATTCCATATTCTTCTAAAGCATTAATCATTTCTGTTGTGACACTGTCTGAACCGGGGGTCTTGCCAGATTTCATATGGTTAAGAGCATTCTGAACCTCCATCTTCAAAATTGCTGGTCCTTCATTATTATTTTGAACATCGTAGTGTTCGTCTCTGTTGTCGTCATAAAGGTTTTTCACAGTAATCTGACCATACATGTAAAATCTGATCTTTTTCTATTATGACTCTTCCATCTTTTGTCTTTAGGCAGCCTGCTGATGTACGTGTTCTTTGATTAGTAAGCTCCTGGATTCTTTTGTGCATTAGTTTCGCATTTTTACTGTTGTGTTGTTTTTCAATTTCTTCGCAGTTTTTCTCAAGCCATGTTTCTTTTGCCTCCCTACATAAGGTTCTGACTTTTCTGTGAATTTCTTCATATTTAGCAGGATTATTTTTGTTCTGTCTTCTTGTTTCCATTAGTTGTAAAATTTCTTCAGTCATCCATGTCTTACGGCCCACTTTCTTTAATTTTGGAATAGTTTTTTTCTGCTGCACAACTGATTGAATTCTTCAGCATTTCCCATTGATCATCTACATCTTGAAATAGGATCTCTAGATCAGACAATAAATCAAATTTGTTCTTTACTTCTATGTTAAAATTATTTTGTATTTCTTTGTCAGTTTTCAATTTGCACAAGTCATATTTAGGGTTTCCTGCTATATACTTGACTTTCTTTAACTTTACCCTCAATGTGCCTGTAATTAATCTGTGATCACTGTAACAGTCTGCATTTGGAACTGTTTTGACGACTGTTAACGCATTTAGAAACCTTCTGTTAATCAGGATGTAATCTATCTGGTTTTTAATCCTGCTGTCTGGACTCCTCCATGTCCATAATCTTCTAGGATGCTGTTTAAACCAAGTGTTTCCTACAACCATTTCTTGTTCTTTTGCCCATTCTACAAGTCTGTATGTCAAGTTCATTTATAGCGCACTTAACTTCTGTTATGGTAGGAAGTTTGTCCAGGTGGTCAAGAGTTGGCAGGGCCTCTATGGCGTTGAGGGCATCATCCGCTAGTTTGTTCTCACTTGAGTAAAGCTTTAAATAGTGCTCTACCAATCTATCCATCTGCTGATTCTTATCAGTGATGATTTCTCCAGTCAATGTTTTCAGTGGTGCACTTCTTTTGATCATTGGACCACAGGCTTTCTTTATTCCTTCATACATGCTTCTGATGTTTCCCTTATCACTTGCGATTTGAATGGATTCACATAACTTGATCCAAATGTCATTTGCACACTGCCTGGCAGCCTTTTGCACATCCTTCCTAGCTTGCCATAGCTCAATGAGAGTGGTACACGTTGTTCTTTCCATGTTTCTTAAGAGAGCTATCTTCTTTTTTTCAATAAAGGGCTGCAGTGTCTGGCTGTTTGCAGCAAACCAGTCCTGCCTCTTATGATCCACAGTGCCGTAAACCCCTACCGCAGTTTTATAAAGAGTAAGTAAACAAGCATAAGAGTAAGACAGTTAGTATTTATATGAGTAAATAAGTCACACAAATGCCTTAAAATATCAGACAGCATAGAAAGAATGATATATGCGAAAACATGAAACAGCTGGACAGTAAATATTATAAGTAGCGCCAACTGCCTTAAAATATCAGACAGCATAGAGGAATGCAGGGACATGATCGCCGATGACCGCATCAGACTGTGCATCCGAAGAAGAGACAATAATGTTTAAAAGCTGACTGATGCTTTTCTATCAGATGTTTAGAAGATTTAGTTACTAATTACCTCTTGTCTTAGTTCATCCTTCTCTTTCTTCAATTCTTCTGTTTCATGCTGTATTATCTTAAACTTGTCTTCATGTGCATGTATGTTTCGAGAATGTTGTTCTTGAAGTTGAGCTATTTGCCGACGTATCTGTAGAATAATATACAGTTATTGGTAGTATGTTACCGTTATGCTTGTACCTTAAATATCATTAAACATTGTAGAGACAGACAGACAAACAGACAGATATATTTTTGAGATGGAGTTGAATTGAGTCTAGAACCGAAGGGCAATAAAAGACATTCCCATACTTGTTTCGCTATACTATAAGAAGACAAAACACTGGAATGCATGGCAACTGGGAACATTTGTGGAACGAGAGACCTAGAAAGGTAACTATGCTATTCAACCAATTTTATTCGATGAAGGTTTCTGAAAGAGGAGACACCATAATGATAACTTCACAAAACCCACAAAGAGACCAAGACTCAATGAAACTTTTCACACACATCAGAAAGAGGCAGTCATCATTTGTTGGCTATATTATAAGAAGACCAACAAAAATAAATCACGTTTCTATGACAATTGAACAGACTTGTGGAAAGAGAGACAGAGAAAGGTAAGGAGAAATATTCTTTAGAGCTTTGTATGTGTGACATAATCACCAAACATCATTTTACAGTGCGTCAACATTTTCACACCAACACAGAGAACGACATACATGTGACCGCACGATTGAGAATCGAACACCAACTTGACACTCGAGATGGACAGATGTCAGCTATTAATAGAAGGTACAGCGTCTCCAACTAGAAAGATTAGTGGAAGGAGCGGGTCACGTGATATAACTTTGACCTGCGAGAGCGTTCATTTCTTCAAAACCCCGCACTTCTCAATCTTCAGCCCTGACGGACAGTCAGAGAGCAAATGTGACCTGTCCTTTACATGAAATAACGGCAGTTTGATCCGAAACCCGAGGTAAGCTTGTGAATCCTCAGGACAATGTGATACCCAGATGTGTGTAACAGAGGTATCCAGTGTTTGTGCGTCAAAATTAAATGTATTACTTATAAAATAAATCTCTGAAGTGTAAAATTGTCGACTGCCACCTTCTGGCTACACCGAGCCTTTCCCGGGCACAATTAACAATCTCACACTTTATCAAAACTGCAAACTCTGAAGTTATTCACTACATCTGTTAGCTGTACTATGTGCATACTACAATAATCTATCACAGAAAACTGTACGAGGTGAGAATTTCAAATGCACTTTGATGCATTTCATCAAAACTGTTTTAAAATGCTTTCTGCAAACACAAGCCAGTTTGTGCACACGAACCTTAAAAACGAAGTTATTTCTGTCTATTCAAAATCTAAGGAGCTGAGAGAAGGATTATATCTTTCCTTTCCTCTTTACGAATTGAAATAATAGGGTTTGATAGAAAATAATTGTATTTATGTGTCAGATTTTCACTCAGACAAAGCACTTATTAAATGCATTGCTTTAAAAGGTTATGCTGCACAGACGCCATCTGTGACAGACGGCCTAGTTAATCTGTCCAGACCAAAAGGTAAACAAAACCTCGGTCTATTGCCAACTGTTGATCGCCAACAGAAGGGACATGATGTGCACTGCTAACAGAAAGAAGAAAAATAAATTAATATGAAGAAGAAGAGAGGTGGATTAGGAGGGGTACTTTATGTAACAACCTCTTACTAACGTATTGTTGTCATGATTCTGTATGGATTACATTTTGTAACAAATACACATCAGAAATGCTGTATGTTGGACATGAATAACAATAAAACACTTGATGAGTTAAACTCATATTAGCTGATGAAGATGGGGGGGGGGGGGGGGACAAGTGGTACAAGCTATGAGAACCCCAGTCAACAGAAGTTAACTCAACACATTACATTACACAGCACTCCACACAACACCACAACAACAGCAGGTAAAAAGAAAATGATTTATAAGAAGAAGAAGAAGAAGACAAATAGTTAATTTGGAAGGTAAAGATAAACATTTATATACACAATGCATGACACAATGAGTTGATGAAGATGTTTAATTGTATGTCATTTATAAAAATGCATCTTATCCTTGTCTTGGTGTTGCATTATCAGCTTGACTTGAATGCTCCAAAGAACAACACATCATCACTCCTATCTATGTCTGATTGTACACTTCTCAATGAACCACAGGTACACTGAGAAAATGCATGCAGCAGGTACCAGATGATAGCAGGTGCATCCAGTGTAATAATCTCTGACCCCACACAAATTAACACAACACCACTTCTTCTGATGTTATCCTTTCTGTTATGTTGTGTTCACACTTAATAACATGCTGGAAACATTACATTGGTAGGATTATACATGCCTCTGTAAATTTTACACAGTGATGTTCTTGGTGGCAACCTGACCAGAAGAGGGAGGCAAATAGAGAAAAGATGGCCCACACACATGAGATGGAAGATAACCTCAGGCCTTGAGCAGAGCAAGGGCAGACTTCAGAGTAGCTTCACTGGCAAGTACTGAAGCGGATCCATCTATCCATGGATCCAGGCTTAACCCATATCTACCACTCAGAGGTGACTGTTCTCAATGCCAACAAACACAATCCCTGTCAGACACAATGATTTGTTTAAACCATTTGAACCTCATGCCACACTATAATGTATAACATTACATTATTTAGAAGAAGATTTACAACACTTAGAATCATCATATTGATTATTGTTTATTGATTAGTTAGTTAGTTAGTTAGTTAGTCGACAGATCATCCTCATTGCACATCGAACCATTCAGTCCATAAGTGCTCGGATCCCCTCCTCAGCAAATCCCGCAACGTGTAGCGGCTAACGACGCCAGTTCTTTGTTGGTTTATAAATCTTCTTTGGCTTCCTGCATAGTGTTCTTGTTTGGCCACCCCTCTTTTAATTTGCTGCCCTCGCAGTCTGGCCATTGTTGTAGATTCACAGTCATCACTTGGTTCTCGCAAAAGTCTTACTTCTCGTAGAGCATTCAGAATGTCGGCCTGGTCCATGGCGCGTCCGCCCTCCACAGTAGCCTCACCTGCGAGCTTGTCAGCCCGCTCATTTCCTTGTACTCCCGCATGCCCTGGCACGAAGATGAAACTAATCTTTGCCAGTCGAGACCGCTCCAAAGGCAGCAACCATTCTCTTCGGATCGACCCCTCCTCTATCCTCTTGATCATGTTCATTGAGTCGCTAAGGAAACAAGCCCTAGTGAATGTCTGTGTCTCGAGCCATGTTATTGCTTTACTTACTGCCATGACTTCCATGGTCAGGCTACTTGTGGTTTCAGTGAAAGCACCAGAGTCCTCCTTCACAATTCTCCCTCCGGCCCGAGCTGTAAAGGCCCATGAGCTTCTCACATGTCGGACGACCGACCCATCTGTGTAGATGACCGCGTCACCGTCTAGCGAATTCTCGAAAATCAACGCTTGTACTTCAGCCTCAACAGCAGCCGGATTTTCTTGTCTGCATTTTCTATCTAGTTGGATGCAAACTGAAAAGGATGTGCAGAAGTCTGTTGGCACTTGCACCCACTCCTCGCCAGGTTCTAAGTCCTCAAGTGAACACACCTGTTGAAGAATGTCTTCGGCTTGACCCATCCACGACCGTCCTCTTTTTAACCTGCTGCCCTTCACCTTCCTAATTTCACTATGCAGTGGATGTTGTGTGTTTGCGTTAATTCTGAGGTAGGCGCGTGCCCTGCAACCTTGTATTCTCTCTTCAATGGTTGGAAAATCAAGAAGGTAGCGCATCGCCCTGCATGCTGTATCTCTTGTACATCCAAGAATAATGCGCATAGCTTCATTCTGTATCCTTTCCATCCTTTCTATCTGCTTATGGCTGAGAGTCAGGATTGCCATTGCATACTCCAAAACAGACATGACCAACCCCTCGTACAGAAGACATAGATGGCGCTGCTCACAGTTTGCTGCCGCCATCACCCGCATCGCTGCCAAACCCCGCTTGGCCTTTGTTATCACCTGGTCTATGTGCACATTATAAGCAAGGCTTCGATCAAACCGTATCCCCAGGTAATTCATTGCCTGCGTTCTTTCCACCGTCTCTGAACACAGCATTACAGTTGGTGTTGGAGTGTTGACAATATGATTATTCAACGAGAACCAAGTCACTGTTGCCTTTGTTGGGTTGACCATTGCCCCAGCTTCATCACACCAAGTACTTATGCGATTGAGTTCGGTTTGTAGTTCCACAGCAACCTCCTCTCTATCCTTACCCTGACGATACACTAAAACATCATCGGCATATGACAATGTCCTGCCAGGTCCAGTGATCTGCTCACTGGTGATTCTCACTGTGTAGGCGTTGAACAGTACCGGAGATAATGGTGATCCCTGTGGTAGGCCAGGATATATTGTTGTTGGTTCCGAAGTCCAACTGCCACATCTAAAAACTACTTTCCGTTGGAAGAGGGCTGCAGCGATCCAACTAAGGAGGAATGGACTTACGTTTAGTTCGAGAAGCTGAAACATTAAAAAATCCAGTGGTACTCTGTTGTATGCGTCCTCAAGATCAATCGCTGCAGCAACGGTTTCAGTGCCTGAGTGGAAACCTTCATAGACATCCTGGGCAAAGACTGCTGCATTGGTCCAGGTTTCTCTCTTTGGACGGTACCCACCCAGGGTGGGTGGGAAAACACCTTGCCTCTCTAGTTGGCTTGATATTTTCCTGGCAATTACCTTCTCCAGCAGCTTGCCTATTGTATTCTGCATGGTTATAATTCGATATCCCTGAATTTTTTTGTGGTCTTTGTCAGGCTTCGGCAAGGGAATCAGATAGCTGTGTAACCATTCCTCCTTGATGCTAGCACTCCCTATACTGTTGTTGTACATGTCTGCTAGTTTCTCTAGCTCATTGTCGGTACACCTATTTATGTCGTCGTATCTTATGCCATCAGGACCTGGAGCACTGTTTTTTGATCGTCGAAGCACAGCCTTGATTTCTTTCACTGTCACTGTGTCTTCATCCGAAGTGTTCTGGGCCTTGCATCTGTCTGAGGTGACCTCCTTGGCCAGATTTCGGCCTCCCATGTCTGTCTGGTTGCTCTGCTCAAGGTAGCGTTCAAAGAGGGCTTTGCCCTTGTCCTCGTCAGTCCTCTGCCAGATGAGGTCAGCACCTTGGAAGTCAGAAATGCTCTTATTCTTGACTACACCACTCATGCTTTTATGTAGTCGCCAGAACAATTTCAGTGACTTGTCTGTGCTTACTCTTTGACACACCTCTGCCCATTTTTCGCTTTTAACAACCTTGACCAGTTTTTTGAAGTAGCTTACTTTTGTGTGCATCTCTCTTTCTAAGTGCAAGCAGGGACTAGGATGACCAGCTCTGTTCTTCTTGGCATTTTGCCATCTCCTTACAGCACTACGCTTATCCACCCAAGCCTTCTCCACCTCGAAACTCCACCACGGTGGCTGCTCCCAGCTTTTTTTCCTGCCCTGAAACGTTCTGCGCTTGTCACGTCTTATTTTACTCACCACATCTTGCCCTGTACTGTCATACTGGAAAGTCTTTACCTTTAGCTTGTGCTGCCTGGTTCTGCCTTTCTCCACCAATATGCTGCAAGGGTGGTGGTCGCTGCCATGGTGTCCTAGGACACCCCATCTACACACTGTAGTGAGTGAAGGTGAAACTAGCGCCAGATCAATAGCACTGTCCTCATCGCCCGGACGGCTTGCTGTCCTGGTGACACAGCCACTGTTGATACAAACCAGGTCGATGGTTTCCAGTGCAGTCTCGAGCTCCTCCCCCTGTGTATTGGAGGAAGTGTTTCCCCATGATCTGCCTTTAGCGTTGAAGTCACCACAGAAAATAACATTTCTCTCGTGGCCTAATATGCCACTTAAGCACTGCCACTTCTGGGCGTCCACACTGGCATTGCGGGCATAAACATTAACCACCACGAATGGTATACTGGAATGAACTCTCAACGCCTGTATTTGTATATCGTCACTGTCCCAACTGGACATGTCTAGCTCTGACGCCACCATGCTGTCGCGAACGAGAATCGCCATTCCCAGATGTCGTCTGTTGTAGAAACATTTGAAGCCGGCAATTTGGAGTAGCTGATCGCCCAGTCTCGTCTCCTGGAGTGCTACAATGTCGTTCCTGTAAACTAGGGTTTCTAAAATAGAGCCCCGTTGTTTTACACTGGCACAGTTCCAATATAGAATACGGATATTCCTGAGTCCTAGTCGGTGACACTTGAGTCTAAAACGCCTCAAACCTCCACGCTTACCTTGCTTCTTTTTCCGTGCGCGGCTACCACGCCGCTTCGGTATGTTGACTGCTGACCGCACGAAGAAAACAAGTTGTTCCGCCATGTTGAAAAAAAAACGTAAACACAGACTGAGAACACCACACACGCTGCTGAAAATTAACTCAAGGATGGCTTCGCTCGATGCACGAACTCCGTAGCACCCGCGCAGATCTTGAGTAGAAACTCCTGGTTTTACATCCTGGCACACCAATTACACGCAAGAGATGAATAAATTCATCCCCTACGCGAAAAAGTTAACGAACACAAAACAACGAACACAAAACAACACGACCGTCCGTCGCCATCTTGAAACCGGAAAATATGTGTATGAAACAGTTGAACTAAACCCTGGACACGTTCGTGGTCGAGGGCTCTAACCACCCGTTTATTGATTGATTGGTACTGATGTGCATTTTCCCATTTGACAATATGACATGATGAACATTTTGCCCAAACAATTAGAGATGTAACAAAGAGCCAAAAGAAACAGGCCAGTCAATAAATGACATGAACAGGAACTGAATCTTATATTAATGTGTCAGTTCAACCTGTCTGTTAATTACCTGTTTATTTGTGTAAACAAGATGTCAATGTCTACCAGTATTTGTTAAATAATTTATTTAGCAAAACAAAATAACTCAAAGTGAATTATCTAAAGGGAAATATCTCTTGACTGTTCTAGACCCATGCTACATTTCACCTGATTCATACTGAGGAAGTCTTTCAGACATTTCACAGAATATCATGGGGGTTCGAGAGCTATTAGAATCCTGGTGAAGGGGCAGAGTCAAATCTAGTGTTCACTATTCCCTAAAGAGGACCATTAACTCCTAGACAAACAATTAAACTGAGCCTGTAATACTTCAAGGGTCGTATTCTTGATTTATTTACATATTGGAAGAGGATGGGGCCCAGCTTCTAAAACCAGAATATGGGTAATGCACAACAGTGATCCCCAGTCCCTTCAGAATATACGACAGTATGATGGCACGAACGGCTGTAAGTTCACGATTCGATATATGCCCTGGTATATTGCAAAATGTGGAGAAGCATAATTGCCTACGCCAGGCCCTTTGATTCGGAAGACTGTCAGTATTTTATTGTTCATGATCCACGATTATAATCTAAACTACAAAATTTAAAAAGAAGAAGAAGAAGAAGAAGAAGAAGAAGAAGAGGAGGAGGAGGAGGAGGAGGAGGAGGAGGAGGAGGAGGAGGATAAGATGTAGGGAGAAAGAAGAAGAAGAAGAAGAAGAAGAAGAAGAAGAAGAAGAAGAAGAAGAAGAAGAAGAAGAAGAAGAAGAAGAAGAAGAAGTTGTAGTAGTTTGAAATATTAACCTCATTTGGTGAAAAAAGGCAAAAGTATCGACATCACTGCACCCTGTTTTATCCCGCATGGCTGGATCTCTTTCGACAGGGCAGCCTGCGAAATCGTCGCACAAAACATGAACTCCCTAGCTCCAGTGACGACCCTTAGTAGTCTCCGATAAAAACTGCACTTGTGAAAAGAATGGCCCGGAAACGAATGAACCAACATCCTTTGGAGCGCGAGGTAGGTAGCGAAATACTTGACCACGGAATGTGGAGACTATACCAGGCAAGGATGTATGCGGAAACACTAAACAGCCAGCCAGTAAATAATGTAAGTAGTACCAACTGCCTTACAATATCAGATAGCATAGTAAGAAAGATGTATTCTTCTTCTTCTTCAGCTTTCCGAGCCATTGAGGTTCTTTGCTGCAAATACAATCCGTCTCCATTCGTCTCTCTGGTTGACCTTCTCTTGCCAGTCGTTGATTCCAAGTGCTTGTAAGTCTGTACATGTATTATCTCTCCACCGTCTTCTTGGTCTACCTCGGGGTCTACGGTCATTTATTTCCTGAGTGTAAGCGAGTTTTGTTTCCCTATTATCTTCCATTCTTTCTATATGCCCCAGCCATTGTAGTCTATTAGCCTTCATGATACCAGTGATTAGCGGGGACTTAAACAGATCATAAATGTCTTTGTTACTTCTTCTTTTCCACTCTCCACTTTGTGTATCCCTAATGGGTCCAAAGATGCGTCTTAAAATTTTGTTCTCAAAGGTTTGTAACAAGGCTTCGTCTCCTTTCGTTGTACTCCAGGTTTCAGAGCCATACAGCACAACTGGTCTGATCAGTGTTTTGTATATTGTGATTTTGGTGTTACGAGATAGCGCCTTTGATTTTAGTAGATGTTGTAGTGCATAGTATATCTTATTTCGAGAGTTGATTCTAGTTTGTATTTCTTCCCTTATGATGTTGGAGCAGTTGAAGATTGTACCCAGGTATTTGTATGTTTCCGTTCTTTTAATGGTCATATTATCTATTTGTATATGGCCAGAGTTTTTAGCCATTCCGTCTCTTGAAATTACCATATATTCTGTCTTATCTTGGTTGATAACCAGCCCCATCTGTTGGGCTTTTTCCTTTAAGTGAGTCAATATTTCCAATGATGTATGCTGAAACATTAATCAGCCGGACAGTAAATACTATAAGTAGAGCCAACAACATTACAATATCAGATAGCATGGAAAGAAGAATCTTCTTCTTCAGCGTTCCGAGCCACTGAGGTTCTTTGCTGCAGATACAATCCGTCTCCATTCGTCTCTCTGGTTGACCTTCCCTTGCCAGTCGTTGATTCCAAGTGCTTGTAGGTCTGTATATATATTATCTCTCCACCGTCTTCTTGGTCTACCTCTGGGTCTACGGTCATTTATTTTCTGAGTGTAAGCGAGTTTTGTTTCCCTATTATCTTCCATTCTTTCTAAATGCCCCAGCCATTGTAGACGGAAATATTAAACAGCTAGGCAGTAAATATTATAAGTAACGCAAACTGCCTTAAAATATTAGATAGCACAGAGGGATGCAGTGTCATGATCGCCGATGTCTGCACCAGACTTGGCACACGAAGAAGAAACAATAATATTTAGAAGCTGAGTGATTCTTTTCCTTCATGTATTTAGAGCATTTATTTACTAATTACCTCTTGTCTTAGTTCATCTTTCTCTTTCTTCACTTCTTCTGCTTCGTGCTGTATTAACTTAAACCTTTCTTCCTGTGAATCCTTGTCTCGAGAATATTGTTCTTGAAGTTGAGCTATTTGCTGACGTATCTGTAGAAAAATTGACACCGTTTTAATGGAAGTATGTCACCTGTATGCGTGTACATTAAACAGCATTACAAGCTGTACAAATAAACATACAGACATGCAGTTTGGAGATAGATTTGAATTGCGTCAAGAATTGACCTCACAGTACTCGAGACATTCCCATTCGTGCTCTGTCCTCACCTTCAGCAGGCAGTGATGAGTCCCAATATTAATGAAACCAGTAGATTATATGTTCATTTGTGATAGTTTGTCCATTATCGTGTAGCATGCCCTTTGCATCTTTCCCATTGCACCATACGATTGTAAGACTGGACACTCTCTAAACAAGCTGAACAGTCCATAAATGCATTTGAATATAAATGTTATAGACGAGTTCTAAAAATATTTTGGATAAAGAAAAGAACAAATGCATCCATACTTCAAGAGTTGAATATTGAAGACGTTTGGCTGTTAAAGACGATAAAAGAAAGACAATTCAAATATTTTGGTCACTTGAAACGTCACGAAAGTTTGGAGAGAACAATAATGGAGGGGTATACGCCTGTGAAGAAAGGACGAGGAAGGCCAAAGAGAAGATGGGTGCACGATGTGCCGGATGATCCCCAAATGGGTGTATCAGAAGCGGCATATCTTGCTTACGATCAAGAGGTTTTCCGGAAGGTTGTTATGGGAGCGAGGTTCTGCAAAGGACGTGCTACAGAATGAATGCCCTTTGCAGAACATGGCTCTCAACACGGCACGTAGAGAAGCCTCTCGATCTCTGCCAATTGCCCCGCCTCGTCCACCCGCATGCGCAAGGTGTCTTCAATGCCTGTGTCCATCTTCGTGCTGGCCAACCCCTGCAACGTCTTCCATCACTGTTCTCTCCCAGCCACTGTGACGTTTACTATTACCAAAGCATTCCAGTTGCTGTTGATCAACCTGTTTTCTTCCATGTTAACTTAAGGTTTGGTTGACTTTATGTATTTTTTCTCTTCTTCGTCCACGATATTCTAAGAATAATTTTTTAAGATTTGAGCCCAAAAGGATCAATTGTCTATAGTTTGCTATTAGCTTTTGTAGAGGACATATTGATAGTTATTTCAATGCGTTGATATTAAAGCTATTTTCAACAGCTACTGTTTCTTCTACTATTACAACTACTACATTGCTACTATATTACTATTACATTGCGACTAGAAAAATTACAACTAATGGTACTAATATTCCTATTATAACTTTCACTGTGTTCGTTATCAAACTCAGAACTACTTCTGTAACAACCACTATCACCATAACCACTACCACTACCACCACTACTACTACTACTACTACTACTACTACTACTACTACTACTACTACTACTACTACTACTACTACTACTACTACTACTACTGCTGCTGCTGCTGCTGCTGCTGCTGCTGCTACTACTACTACTACTACTACTACTACTATTACTAGATCAGATTTTACATGTATGGTCAGGTTATGTGAAAAACCTTTATGTTGATAACAGAGAAGAACAGTGTGATATTCAAAATAATAATGAAGGACATCAATTTTGAAGATGGGGATTTATACTGCTCTTAACGATATACACCTGGCAAGGCCCCCGATACAGACGGCATCTCAACAGAAATGATTAATGTTTTAGAAGAATATGGAATAGATAAAGTTACCAGACTGCTGAATACAATATATGATACTGGAGATATATCTCATGAGTTACGTATTTCTGTATTTATCCCAAAGAAATCAGGAGCCTTAAAATGTTATCAACATCGAACAATTAGTATAATGAGTCACATCTATAAGATTTTGCTAAGAATTATCATGCAAAGAGTTAGGAAGAAAATACAACCTGAAATAGGAGAAGAACATTGTAGGTTTGTAGAAGGCAAGGGTACAGTAAATGCTGTGTACATACTGAGAACAGTAATTGAGCGTTCTATAGAAGTAAACAAAGATCTACACCTTTGCTTTATTGACTACACAAAGGCTTTCGATAAAGTGAGGTATGTCTACATGATAAGGATGCTTGAAGATCTACAAATTGATGGAAAAGACCTTAGACTTGTAAAAACATATATTGGAAACAACAAGCTGCCATAAGAATTGATAATGAAAAAGGTCAATATCAGCCTATTAAGAGATGTGTGAGACATGGATGTGTAATGTCTCCAGATCATTTTTCCCTATACAGTGAAAATATTTTCAGAAATATTGAAGATATGGAAGGAATCATCATTGGGGGACGATACATAATAACATTAGATATGCGGATGATACAGTCTTGATTGTAGACAATGAACTGGACCTGCAACATTTAGAAGATGCGGTTGTTGCACACAGTGAACAACTAGGGTTAGAATGAATTGTGAGAAGACACAGATTATGTTCGTTACTGTGAAGAAGGAAATATCACAATGTAATATATAAGATACAAGTAAATGGGCATATTCTTAAACAAGTTAATCGGAAGCGTCATAACAACAACAACAACAACAACAACAACAACAACAACAACAACAACAACAACAACAACAACAATACTCACTGTAACAAAACGGCCAGTGGCCCATGTCCTCATGCCTTCTTTGGGTTTGGGAACAGAGGGAAACCCCTTTCGGGAACCCTCAGTTCACTTAACCGCTCAACTCCCTGGGAGGATTACTGTACACCCGATCTTCTTAAGAGAACTATGAAACATCATACCTTCTTCGGGAAAACCCAATGGCGTGCCTTGCACGGAATAAGCACTCGTGCAATTTGTTGGGCAATCACGGAACGTCTCAACAACCGTTATATCCTGCATCATGTCTAAACAATTTAAAGATTGGGACAGATTAGGTGCAGCATTCTGGTGGTAGAAAGGTAAGAGTGGGTTTTAATTAGTCCTGCCAGACCTTGGCCTACAAATCTCTGTTGTCTCGACTGGTGAGACGAATTGGCGAAAAGCCAGTCATGCCATATCGGGAGGGGGTTGACAGTTGGCCAATCCAGCTAAGCATCTTATTCTTGGCATAGCCTTGGAACTAATCCGAGCAATATATTTCCCCAGATGATTTCGCTTGTTCTTGGCAGCAGATGGGCGGGTGCTATCTTTCTTCCTACGGCCTGAACTCTGCATAGTGTCATCTTTCATTTGAATATAAACATGACATATCTACGGTATGCCGGAAGGAGGGGAGGGCTCCATGGGAACGTGTTCCATCCATCTATGTTCTGTCGTCTTGAGGCGGAAGAGGGTCTACACTGTGCTATCTCTTTCAGTCTTTTAGCAGATAGGGTAGCCCAGTGGACCGAATAGTTACTGGTCGTTAAGATGATGCCAGAGATATAAATAGACCTCTTTATCTCACTGGAAAGAACCTGAACTCATCTAAACATACTTGTTATGCGAGGCACTGCCTGTGCATTGCGGCGACGGCTCAGACGAGAGCAGCGGCCGGAAGGGGTAGTATCTTCTTTCCTATTCTTGCTAGGGATAGGGAACTACACTTCGTTCCATACAGACCCACTACTATAATATTCGTTAAGCGGGAAATACCGAACCGTATAAGCCAAAAGAGGCTATTCAGTAGGGCACGGAAGATGGGTCCCGAGAACACTGGGTATGATCTACACGTTCCCCTTCATATATTAAAGGAGAGGAGGGAAACACTTAATTACCCACACAACACCACAAGAGCTTTGTCGTGAGAAAGGCAGGGTTTGCAAGTGAGAGGGAAGCCGGGAAACGAATGTGCCCAGTAATAATAAAGGCATGGCATGAGAGAAGGGAGTGAATCTTGTATGCAAAGAGTTCCTAGGGTAACCAACAGGACCTATACAAGCTGGAGGTCTAGTCAAGCAGGGACGTAGCCAATCCAGTGGCTACCTGACATGTCAGGCCCATTCACTAAGGCCTCCTATCTAATTGATTAGGTGAGGTAAAAAATGTCAACTTTATTGAACTGAGGCCCTTTTGGTCCTCAGGATTGTGGTACTTGAGTCAGCCCGGTCGCTCACTAATCTCTGTCCTCTCCAGGGTCCTCCTGGAAGTGATAGGAGCAGAAGGGATCTGCAAGGCCACGAGATAGTCACCTTACGCCATTCTCAGGTGAACCATGGACTTTCAGGACGGCCCCAGGCCAATGACTCCAATAAATGGATAGAGGTCCGATTAGTCCTGAACGAGTGGCATTCTTCAGTACCAGCTCAATGCAAATCACATCGTCAACATAGGAGTAGCTGACCCTATGTTCCTGGCTGGACCTACGCCTAATTCTCAGTCATAACCATCCTTGTCAGTGACAGTGAAAGGCACATACCCATTCCCTATTCACGAACTGTTCCCCTTGTATCAATTCCTACCCAACATCGTGCCAAGTGATATCATGGGGCTTCGCAGAACAATATACTGAATATGTAGAGAGGTCCACTCAAACCTGGAAGCCTGGTTCTACAGCGGCCTGTTGTTCGCACAACCTACCTGGAAGGAACTGAAGGCATACTCGGTGAGGTGTATGTGGACTGACATGACAGTGTCGTAATCTTGGGTCTATGATGAACATAATTATGATACTCTATGTCTGGACGAGAATTCTCCTCAGTCTGTTTGTAGATGCTTATCTGTTTTTAACTGCCTTGATATTTTCCTGTGCTTTCCTGTATTAAGTTATTAAATTGCAGTTATAATTTATTCTGACGAACGCAATGTTATATGTTGTCAGCCAGAAAGACACCTCAGGGAGTAGGCCCCGAGGTCAAGAGAGAGAGAGTGACAGTGAGTCCGGGGAACGGAGGAGGGTTGGCAGGCAAAGACCTATCCCAGCCAAGGCTAAAGAATAATATTGAAGCATTGTAACAGGGGTATTTGGGACCCTCCACGTAACTTGTTACACTCACTCTCTTTCCTACATTGTATCATTCACACATCATTCAAGGCTAACTGAAAACGGTAACAAAATAAAAGATATACATTATAAAGGCATCGGGGTAAAAATGAAAAATCAATACTACACGACTCAGTAATAGTAATGGCTGGTGTGGCACTTGTTATTAACTATGATGAATATACTGGCCTACCAACAGGGGACTGGCTGTTACACTATGGTTTTTTTTTTGTTATTATTATTATTATTATTATTATTAAGGGGGAAAATCATCAGTACTGAGATAGTATTGTAATAATTTGCGTTTATATGTATAGGGATTGGTGATGCCTTTGATTTCTTGTGGAAGATTATTCCACAGCTGAGCTGCAGAGTACGTTAAGCTTGTTTTGTATACATCTATCCTAGGCTTCGGAATGTGTAATATATTGATGATTGATTATCAGATAGGAGATGCCTTGAAGAGATTAAAACAAGAATTGCCATTGCGAAGGTAGCCTTTTAGAAGAAGAAAAACATACTGACCAGTAAAATTATATCAATGAAACGAAAATAAAAGAGTGTTGAATTACTACATATAACCTGTACATTTGTATGGATGTGAAGCGTAAACAATGAGGAGACAAGCTGAAAAACATCTGATGGCTGTGGAAATGTGGTTTCTGTTGAAAATGCAAATAATACCATGGACAGACAGAAAAAAAAAATGAACAAGTCCTACAAGAAACAAATGCAGATCGTAAACTGCTTAGAGACATTATAGTAGACTGTCAACATTTTTGGGGCATGTTATGAGAAGAAATTACTTGGAGAACTTGGTGACAATTGGTAAGGTCGAAAGGAAGAGACCAAGGTGAAGACCGAGAAGTAAATACCTGGATGGCTTGGTCACGTAGCATGGTCGGGATAGAAAAACGGAGCTGATCCACGTCTCTGGTGATCAAGTGACACGGCGAAACATGACTGCCCACGCTTATCGGCATGGCACATGATGGACAGATGGACAACTATTACTGCTGCTACTATTACTACTACTACTACTACTACTACTACTACTACTACTACTACTACTACTACTACTACTAGACATGCGACTATTACTGCTTCTACTACTAATACCACCACCACCGCCACCACTAACACTACTGCTACAACTCCTACACCAACCACTACAACTCCTACTCCTATAACTACTACTAATGCTGCTGCTGCTGCTACTACTTCTGCTACTACTACTGCTAATGCTGCTGCTGCTGCTACTACTTCTGCTACTACTACTACTAGTGCTAAACTACTACCGCTGCTGCTATTACTACTATACCACTAAACAAATACTACCAATACGTGTACTACTATTATTACATTACCACTACTGCTACTATTTTTGTTTACTACTACTATTACTGCTACTACTACTACTACTACTACTACTACTACTACTACTACTACTACTACTACTACTACTACTACTACTACTATTACTACTACTACTACTACTACTACTACTACTACTACTATCACAATCATATACACTACAACTACAGTCACTTCTACTTCTGCTAATATTAGTACTGTATTTTGTTATTGGCCGGCTTCCTGGCCTAGAGGTTAGCAACTTTTCTCCAGAATCTCGTATACTCTTGTAAGTAACGTGACGACGGTGAGAATCAGCAGTGGTTCGAATCGCGTCGGTAACTTAAAAGTAATGGCAAACTACTGAGCGTAATCTTGCCAAAAAATCAACAATCAGCTGAAAGATGCTGATGTTGACAGCGTTGTCCTGTAAAGGATATGCAAACATATTTTGTTATTGACATCCACGCTGTGATATATTGATACTTAAGTAATAATTATATTTGTGTTATTCAAAACTTTGTTTGAATTCTATGTTATGTTATTTATAGTGACTACTATGTCCGAATATTTTTATTATCTTATATCCGATGTAATTTATATGTGGCTTCTAGGTGAGGAGTCTTTTTAAAGAGATTTCTATGCAATGATACTTCCAGTGACTCCTATGTCAGATTTTCATTTAGTGACTTATATGTGACTCTAGGTCAGGATTTTTGGGTGAATTCTATGTGACGATATTTCTAGTGTCGAGGTCTCACTTATAATCACAAAGGGACTGTAACATAGTGGACCAATTTCCCCAGTTTGCAGCCAAGAATAACTACTTTTCTGGGAATTGAAGAAATGAGAGGAAGCGACTGGCGTTGCCTAATATGCTAACGAATACCGTAGTTCAGAACGAGGCGGAATTTGGTGCCGGGGCTGAAAATAGAATGCGTTAGGAAGCTATTCCCTGGCCAGACCAGACATAGTCACTTGTGTCTGAACGTGCCCCACAAAAAGATGTAATTCTAACGGGAGCGGGTGTTTGTGCCCATTTTTGCCTCCTTTTGCTGATGGTAAGAAATATTGCTTTTTGAATGTTAATATCTGTATGATACGATAAATATAATACATGTAACTTATGTATTTTGGTTGAAGTTGGTAACTGCAACATTACTTCTGTAAGACGAAAGCCTGAGGTTCAAACTTTGCATCTCGAACGTCTATACCACTGTACCATAATTCTCTGCCTATAATTCTTATGATGCTATGATTGCTGATTCATATTCTGGTGAAAGATATCTTGATATATCTGCATATTCTATGCAGAGTCTATGCAGAGTTAACTATATCTTCATATTCAGATCAATATTCTCTAAATAAGAGACTGGTCTTTACTGAGACTTCTAGTTAACTATGGATGTACTCAAGAGTGCATTCCTTGGATTCACAACTTGTACACATTCATATTGTGTGTGGATCTTTATGTCATCTGTTTCATGAATGTGCCGGGGAGGGGAAGTTAATGGTGTTTGTATGACGTCAGGGGGTGGGGAGAGAGGGACAACCCATTTCTCCAAATGGTTTGTCATGGCCTACATACTCATATACAGGCGGTAGGTCGTGCAGTGTTGCTTGCCATAATAACAAGACATTGGAGCAGAGTTTAAACCCCCGACTTCTAGGAGTTAGAAGAGTAGACAGTTTAGTCAGAGAAAATCCCGGTAATGTTCTAGAACAGATTGTTGTACTCTCATAGTGTGGGTGTTATCATGTGTAAGGGAGAGTATATATATTTTTGGTATCTTTGTTGTCTTGTTCGTCGGTGTGTCTTATCGTGAGGGGTAGGGTCAGATTAGAAGACCGTCCCAAATCCCCGACTAGTAGACGAATAGGTTACACGCAAACAAGTAGATACCCCACTCGTCAGACGAGGGTTCCCCTCTCAATTTATATCCATTTGTTTTTCTCTGTGCGTCCATGAAAATATATGTTGCCATGATGTACAGTGCTTGTCGTTTTCAATCTTACAGGCGCTGGAGGCAAATGGCGAGGGACATTGGCGGAGTCAAAAACTATTGGCTTTTATATGCAAAGTAGGCGAAACAGAATCTTTATACAGGTTTGGTCATTGAAGTAAGGCTTGTCGAGGGAGACAACTCATTGTTATCATTCCGGCCGCTGCGAGAAAGTCAAATCAGAGTTACTTCCTTTTTTTTTTTGTTGGCCATCGAATGTTTTACACAGCATGGGCCAAGTGCTGTAGGATCATCTTTTCTCACTATCTACGTCTGAGAGATGTACCCGGTATTCTTCCTGTAGTATCATGGAAGTTATGTCTGCAAAAGCTTATGGACGGGTATTGTACTTCTCATATGGGCGGGCGTGGAACCAGCTACGGCACTCCTTTTTTGTTTTCATGTCGCTCAAAGACCTGTTGGATGTATCTTTGTCTTGGATGAAGCATGCTAACCATATAACTCTTGGGATGCCGCCTAGAGATTTTCCACCCAGCTAGGACAGAACGCTTATGGAGAGTCTTTTCACCAGCGTATAGTATGATGGCGAATACTACCCTTTGGTGTGAGCCCCTTTTAAATGCAGACCCATTTTCCTCTCAAGACCTAAGCAGCTTTGGTAGTCCAGAATTCACGTCAACAACAACATCATCATGTGTGTCAGGAGTCCTTTAGGAACAATCGTAGACAGTTACATTTGTCTGTCAATTATGTACCACCAGAAACTGGATTACATCAAAGTCATTGATTCCATATCCACAATCACGGTGTTCTGCATCCAGAGAACCTTTTTACAGTAATACAGTATGGTGTTTGGTCCATTCAGGATGGGATGAACCCATCGATATCAACAGTAGACTACGTAGAGAATTACTATAGAACTGTAGAAGCGTCTTCATAGGACTTTTTCCTGTGGAGAATAGAGACAGTTGTGAGAAGCCCAGTGTGGGGTGATTATACATTCTCCTGATTCAGAGGATTTACTTATTCAAGACTTAGTAAGGACAATGACACAATCACCAGTCAGATCCAAGATTTATGATCTGTCTTGTTTTTACTTATAGTAGAGATCATGTAGTAATGTATATGTAAGCTGGTTGATGTTATTGAAAGTAGTCAACGGTAGTCCCGATATGGATATTCGGGAAGTGAGACAGAGGAGGGGGTGAGGTTTTTAGTTTAGAAGTTAATTCCCTGAATGTATAATGTATTTGTTTTGGTTATTATGTTTTTATAGATTGTAGCAGAGATAGAGTCTCGTAACTCTATGTTAGAGATTCTATTATTAAAGAATATATATATATATATATATATATATATATATATATATATATATATATATATATATATATATATATATATATATATGACCAGGAGAGTCCTAATTGTCGTGTGACCAGTGTTACAACGTTTGTTATTGTAGAGAGATGTGCCACTGTTATTCATGTACAGAGAACTGAAGTGGGAGGTCAGATAACACATGGACTCATATGTTCTACAGAAAGAAAACAGCTTAACAGAGATCCATGGTGACTTGGCCGGTTCTCTTCCTTGTTCTTCAGGAGGGTAGTCTTGTCATAGTAGGGTGGGCTGGGGTCCATTACTGTTCAGTCCCAATCCTTACATCAATAGAGCAAAGCTACTCTAAATTCCTGGAGACTACTAATCAAGAAACAGACTCGAACAAAGATCTTATATCGTGTATCCGGGCATTCTAACCCCTAGACCCATATTCTCAGATAATCTATATTTAATATCCCACAGGGACCTAATAGGAGACACAGAAACAGGGGAGGGAATAGCAAACACTCGAACATTCGAGATCGATTAGCCAGACCACCAACGGCCAGATACAACCCGCGGGAAGCGTGGAAAGTTGAGATC
Organism: Cepaea nemoralis; assembly: GCA_014155875.1. Taxonomy (NCBI): domain Eukaryota; kingdom Metazoa; phylum Mollusca; class Gastropoda; order Stylommatophora; family Helicidae; genus Cepaea; species Cepaea nemoralis. Next base: position 84,212 of record JACEFZ010002126.1, read on the forward strand.
CACGATATACTCGCAGCGGCAAGCACTCCGTGTCCACCCGACGAGAGTCGAGAGGGCAGACGGCCACTGGACACTGACTGGACTGGAGCGGGTGTAACTCTTAGTGGGAGACACATAGGATAGACTTAGAATCTTTAAGCTGTGTATTAGTTTAGCGATGAATAGATGATGTTGTGTGTAGAGATGATTTGAATGCTTTATATGATATATATGTAATATGCTATTGTGCGACACGTTTATTCGTTTGATAACAGATATCGTAATAAACCATGATGACAATAAATGAACCTTGAGTTCTGTCGTATCTGCACTCGCACTAATCTGCCTGTCTGAACCCGAGTCTTTCTATCCCTATTTGTAAGACGCTGACACTAGTGACTTCTAAGCCAAGATATTTTGGGGGCTTCTATTTGAGCAAAGCTTGTTTGAGAGAATATGTTTAGTGATTTATATGTCCGGATATATTAATGATTTCTCATCCAGTGCCTTGCCTGTTGGCGTGGGCGATCATGCCTCTCAACAAATTGCGATCTCCAACGGCATGGATCACTTCGTGTGTTGAATCCCTTCCGTGTTATGACACAGGATTGTCAAGAATATTCTAAAGCTGTCTTCCTCTATCTCTCTTACCGATAATCTTTCCGGTTGTCACATCATGGCCCATTTTTTGTTTTTTAATAACGTGGCAAAAAAAACAACCAGGACTGCCTCTTTCTGATATTTGTGATACGTTGTCTTCCCTTAAAACTCCCAGACTGCTCATACTGGCTGTCAAATTAATTTTCAGTATTCTTCTACAAACTCACATTTCCAAGGCTTCTGTGTTAGGATATTTTAATAAGGTCTATGTCAGTGGTTCTCAACCTTTTTTGGCGCATGCCCGCCTTTACCATATGTTCAGAACGTCATTCCTACCCCTATCGAATGTCCTCCCTATAAATCCCCCCTCCCTCCACAACTCTTACACAGTATACTGAAAAATGAAATCTAAATTTAATAACACATACTAGAACAAGTCTAGACATCTACATAAAACGTGATTTACGGGTCTACTTACGATATCAAACGAATTTCATTAGGGCGAGAAGTACAGAACCGAAAAATTTAGAGGGAAAAAACAATATCAAGTAGCAGGTTATTGTATTAATGCGATCTTGAAATAATCTTAATTTCCCCTTCCGCCCCCCCCCCCCCGGAAACCCTAACCCCCCCCCCCCCCCCCCCCCCACCGGGGGGGGGGGGGATTCCCCACCGGTTGAGAACCACTGGTCTATGTAGTATATTTTTTTTTAAATTGACTTCTATGTCATATAATGTTTCAGTGACTTCTATCGCATGTCTTTAAAATAAAAAATTTTTTTTTTAGTGATTTCAATGTCAGGTTAATGTTTATTTACTTCTATATGACAAAGTTTATTAGTGACTTCTATACGAGGGCATTTTGTTAGTGACACCTGTAAGATGTTTTGTTAATAGTAACAAATTCTTTGTGATATTAATTTAGTGGCTACAATGTGAGAAACTGTTGCTAGAATAATATGTATGTGTAGTATATTAACATTGTATGGTCGAAACAAGAATACCGAGCTGATCCACGACTCTGGTGATCGTTTGAGATAGCGAAACAAGACCGCCAACACTTATCGGCATGGCACACGACGATGATAATAGTAAGTAAATGGCACACGACGATGATAATAGTAAGTATAGTATAGTATAGTATAGTATAGTATAGTATAGTATAGTATAGGATAGTATAGTATAGTATAGTATAGTGAGGTAAATTACAGTAGAGTTAAGTAAAGTAAAGAAAATTGAAGTTATGTAAAGTATAGTAAAGTAGTAGTAGGCCTCTTTCAGTCCTGAAGGACTTTAGAGTTGTGCCGCTGGGGAGGTACCTGACAGCACCGCTGGTGACTGTATAGTCCAGGGCTTTGCTGACAAACATGATATGAAAAACTTCTACGACTCAATGAAAGCGGTCTATGGTCCTACATCACCAGGCATAGTTCCCCTCCTCAGTGCAGATGGGGGAACATTGGTCACCGATAAGAAAGAAATCCTTCAACGCTGGGCAGAGCATTTCAGCAAAATCTTAAATGCAACTTCCTTCTTCGATGATGAAACCATCAACTGCCTTCCCCAAGTTCCCACAAATGAGACACTTGATGACCATAGTGGAAGTAAACAAAGCCATCCAGCAACTCTCCAGCGGCAAGGCACCTGGTCCTGACTCCATCACAGCAGAGATATACAAGGCAGGTTGGTCGGTCCTAAAAGAGCAGGCAGCTTCACCAAGTCTTTACAAACATATGGGTGAACGAGACCATGCCACAAGATTTCAAGGACGCGTCAATAGTCCACCTTTATAAACGTAAAGGAAACCGCCAATCCTGTGACAACCACCGAGGCATCTCCTTGCTTTCAATTGCAGGGAAGATACTCGCCAGAATTCTTCTCAATCGCCTCACAGCCCATCTCGATCAAGGTCTTCTTCCTGAGAGTCAATGTGACTTCAGAAACGAACGTGGAACTGTTGACATGATTTTCGCTGCAAGGCAGCTGCAAGAGAAATGTCAGGAACAGAACTGCGAAATGTTATCCACTTTCATTGACCTTACCAAGGCGTTTGATACAGTCAGCAGAGAAGGACTGTGGATGATTATGGCAAAATATGGCTGTCCACAAAAGTTTGTCCAAATAGTGCGGCTATTTCATGACGGCATGCAGGCAAGAGTACAGGAAAATGGTGAACTGTCTTAACCCTTTCCTGTCACCAATGGAGTGAAGCAACGATGTGTCTTGACACCAACACTGTTCAGCCTCATGTTTTCAGCCATGTTGAATATGAGATCTATACGCCAACTCAGAGGCGGACATGCAACATAATATTACAGCTTTCTCACATGCCTGTGCCAACTTTGGGCTCAATATCAACTTGGAGAAGACTGTATTTATGTACCAGCCAGCTCCAAGGAATAATCACACTGTGCCGAATATCAAAGTGAATGATCATAGACTAAGTGTTGTGGACAAATTCACCTATCTTGGCAGCACTGTTGTCACAAGCTGCCACAATTGATGACGAAGTGAATGCAAGAATCTCCAAGGCCAGTGCGGCCTTTGGCAGACTGTACAAGAATGTATGGGACAGAACTGGAATAAGCCTGCAAACAAAGCTAAAAGTCTACAAAGCAGTTATATTATCCACACTGCTATATGCTTGTGAAACCTGGACTGTTTATCAGCGACACGCTAGGAAATTAAACCACTTCCACACAGTCTACCTAAGGAAGCTACTGAAGATTAAATGGCAAGACAAGATTCCAGACACTGAAGTCCTAGAAAGAGCATCCATGCCCAGTATCCACACTTTACTGATGAAGAATCGGATTCGTTGGGCTGGTCACTTGACTCGCATGCCAGATCACATGCTCCCTAAACACATTTTTTACAGCGAACTGCGTTGTGGTAAACGCTCCCAAGGTGGCCAGAGGAAACGCTTTAAAGACACTCTGAAAATTTCACTGAATGCTTTTGAAATTCATCATGATACCCGGGAGGCTGCAGCCAGAGACCGAAATTCGTGGCGTGCATCATTACGCAAAGGTGCAGTCATATGCGAGGCAACCAGGACTGCAAGACCTGTGAAGAAAAGTCAGGACAGAAAAACCACTGCAGGAAATTCTCCTCCAGAGACGTCAAGCATTCTTTGCCCACAATGTCAAAGAACATTTCGAGCCAAAATGGGCCTTATCAGCCATCTTAGAACCCACGGCTCCATACCTTCAACCCTACTGGATGATACTACCACTCCAATTCTTTCATCACTATTGTCTTCAGCCAGGGGCTGCTCTTTCATTGTGGACCCAGTGTCAGTCTCGTCTGTATGTTCTAATGTATGGGCACCTTCTACCGCCTGTGCATGATACAAGAAGACACACACTTTCTGTCTCATCACGAATATGTTAATTTGTTCAACAAGTCGCTTAAAAAGTCGCTTAAAAGTATACGGGGTCGAATTCATTGCACCGGGTTTTATCCCATGGGGCTCGGTGTCTTTCCGCAGTGAACTTTTGAAAGGATCGCACAAAGCACGAACTTCGTAGCTTCAGCGACGACCCCGATGAGTCTCCGGAAAGAATGCACTCATGAACCGAAGGACGCGGTCCGGAATCGATCACACTCTTCGGAGCCCGAGTCAGAAGGTGTTCAACAAATATTCAGCAACTACTGTTTCATCTACCTGTATTACCAGCTTATCAAGACCAAGATTACTAACACGAGTACTATTAATACTTTTGCTACAATAACAATCACCATCACCAACAACTACTACTAACTCGTATTATTACTACTACTACTACTACTACTACTACTACTGCTACTACTACTAATACTACTACTACTACTACGACTACTACTACTACTACTACTACTACTACTAATACTACTAATACTACTACTACTATCACTAATATTAATACAACTACAATAGATACAACAACAACAACTACTATTACTACCTATACTTCTATTGAAACAACAACAACTACTACTTCTATTACTCTACTCATTGGCACCTTGCCGTCTTGACAGACGATAGTTTGTGCTTTAAAAAGGCATAATAACTTTTAACTATGGCGGTAGCGAGTGTGACTGATAAGGCCAATTTGCGCTGTAAATGTCCGTTCACAGTGGGTGCATGTGAACACGTGGTCATTTCCACCATCATGCACCATCTTACGTATCAAACGCTTGGTGTGTGACTTTTCTGCAATAATTTTCTCCTTTGACTTTATTCCATTTCTGATATTTGCCCTCCATGCAACACGTTCAGCGGCGACTTGCTCCCAATGTGCATTATCAATGCCTGTATCAATCATGTCCCGCTTACACACATCTTTGTAGTAGAGGCCGACCCTGAGATCTCTTACCCATCTGTAATTCACCAAAAAAGATATCCTTTGGTATTCTACCATCATCCATCCTCCTAAGATGTCCTATCCATCTAAGTCTACGAAGACTGAGCATGGAATAAACTGTCACACAACCTGATCTTTCCAATACTTCAGTATTTGTGATTTTGTCTTGCCACTTAATACCAAGAATTCTTCGCAGACACCGCATATGAAAGCTGTTTAAAGTTGTTCTCTTGGTGTGAGTAAGTTGTCCAGGTTTCACTGCCATAGAGAAGAGTACTAAGGACACAGGCTTGATAGACAAGGACTTTTGTTTTGGCAGTAAGCTTCCTGTTCTCCCAGACTCTTTTTCTTAACCTGTTCATTGTTGTTGCTGCCTTACCAATCCGGATGTTGATTTCCTGATCTAGGGATAATTTGCTATTTACCACTGATCCTAGATATGTAAAATGGTCTACTATCTCTAGTTCGGCGTCGTCAATAAAGATTGATGGTACCCCATGTGCACCTTGTGACATAATCTGTGTCTTCTTTTTGCTAATTGTTAAACCAAATTCAGAACAAGCATTGGAGAATGCAGATAGTAGACATTGCAATTCTTCCTCAGAGTGGGTCGTAACTGCAGCATCATCTGCAAAAAGCAACTCTCTGATCAGTACCCTCCTAATTTTGGTCTTAGCCTTCAATCTCTGAGCATTGTAGAGGCCGCCATCTGAGCGTGAGTGAATGTATATACCACCATCCTGATCATGAAATGCATATTTCAGTAGAAGTGAAAAGTATATTCCAAAGAGGGTGGGAGCTAGTACACAACCTTGCTTAACTCCACTCTTGATTTCAAATTCTTCAGAAGTTGCACCATCAAACTTGATTATACCCTTCATGCCTGTGTGGAACGATTCCACAATGGACAGAAGAGTTGGTGGGCAGCCAATCTTCTTTAGTGCCTTGAACAGACCCTCACGACTGACCAAATCAAATGCCTTTGTGAGGTCGATGAAGGCAATAAACAGTGGTTGATTCTGTTCACGGCATTTTTCTTGCATTTGTCGCAATGAGAATATCATATCAGTGGTAGACCGGTTCTGTCGAAAGCCACACTGTGATTCGGGGTAGACTTGATCTCCTAGGACTTGAAGTCTGCGCAGAACAATTCTGGCAAATACTTTTCCAACAATACACAGAAGTGAGATACCCCTATAGTTGTTGCAGTCGCTCCGATCGCCCTTGTTCTTGTACAGTGTTATGATGCTTGAATCTTTGAAATCCTGTGGGACTTGTCCTTCACGCCAGCATAGCTCTATTAGCTGGTGGATCTGCAGAGCGAGTGAGTCTTGCCCACTCCTGATAACCTCTATTGGAATCCCATCCTTACCTGGAGCCTTGCCAGATGCAAGTTCATTTATAGCACACTTAACTTCTGTTATGGTGGGAAGTGTGTCCAGGTGGTCAAGAGTTGGTAGAGCCTCTATGGCGTTGAGGGCATCATCCGCTAGTTTGGTCTCACTTGAGTAAAGCTCCAAATAGTGCTCTACCCATCTGTCCATCTGCTGTTTCTTATCAGTGATGATTTCTCCAGTCAAGGTTTTCAATGGTGCACTTCTTTTGATCACTGGACCGCAGGCTTTGTTTATTCCTTCATACATGTTTTACTCTACTACTACTATTACTATCTCTGATATTAATACAACTACAATTGATACAACAACAACTACTACTACTATTACTATCTCTACTTCTATTGAAACAACAATAACTACTACTACTACTAATACTACTATTACTACTACTATTACTACTACCTCTGCTGTTTGTGTATAGACTGTTGCCTGTTGTCAAATTTAGACAATTACTTACTCTTGTGTCCATATTTATGTTTGTTCCCATGGATGACTCATTAGTCGGTTGTGGTTCCTTACTCATTGAGTCAACACCAGTCGTTCCAGCTGGTTGTTGTTGTACATGCTCAACTGCTATCGCAGATTCTGCTTTGACATCTTTGTCCTGGGTAATAAGATCACCCATATTCTGTTATGTAACATACATGCAATTTACATCTAGTGTATGTAACAGTCTCACTTATTTAATATTTGATTTCTTAGTTTTAGTTTTTCTATTTCTAGGAGTCCCTCTTTCAGTACACATATCTCTTTATTCTTCTATCGTCTACCCGTCGTCCATACGCTCATCTACATAACTATGTATATCTAAATAATATATTCGTACTACATATTTTATCACACAATGCATACATGTATGCACACCTGTCCGGATGATGTTCCGTCTGCCTATAGGCTTGCTTCTATCGCTATCTGCGCGTCTCTTAAACTATATTTTTGACTAGATTACTATCGGTCTGTCTGTTTACTGTATGTCTCTCTAAATATGTTTCTGTCTTTCTAAATGTTTGTCTGCCGCGTTTCTGTCGGTATATCTAAGTGTTCGGCTGTCTGTCCAATGTGTGCAAGCAACAATATAGTCTCCTTGATATTTCTGTCAAAACCACCAGAATTTTGTGGACTACAATATTTAAATCCAACGCTACTGGCATTGCAGGCTATCTATCATCTAGTTCCTGATATACACGTCCTTCTCAACAATTTATTGTTGGTAGAGCACACACGGCTCTCTCAATAACTTACTGTTGCTAGAACATACACTACTCTCTCAATAACTTACTGTTGGTAGAACACCCATCATGTTTGTGTTATATTTATTACATTAGCCAGCATGGTTGTTGGTACAAATAAAATGGGTTTTTTTTTGGTTAGTATCACAGATGCCAATCTTCAATTTTCTCCGCCCAATAAATTTTTCACAATGTCTTCAGTACTCATATTTGGTTGGTTGTGAATGCAATTAAATTATGTAAGTATCTCTTCTGTGATGAGATTTTTGCGAGTGCAATATTTGTATCTACATTGTTACTTTACAAATCATTTGTATTTATGATGCATAATTTGTGTATAGAGCTTTGCCTGTTGTCAACCATGGATAGTTACTTACTATTGTTGTCATGTTTTTGTTATCCCACGCGGATGTCTGACTGTTCCGTTGTGGGTCTTGATTCATTGAGACTCTACCAGGCGTCCCATTATTACTTTGTTGTTGTTGTTGTACAGATACTGGTTTGTCATCTTTTCCCTGGATAAAAACATCACTCAGATCATGATGTGTCACACACACATGCGTTATGTCTAATCTACTTAACAGTCTCACATATTTAATATTCAATTTCTTCACTTCTTTTCTAGCTGTAATTCTGTAAGCCTATATGTCGCTCTGTTTTTTTTTTTAAAGTGTCACTATCTATTCTTGCATCGTCCATTCATCCGACCGTCCTTTCATCCGACCGTCAGTTCATCTGCCTATTTATGTATACGAGGGGGCTTGAAATGAAAACCCTAAATATGTGATAGAAATTACGGTAACTGTCATATGGTAAATGACAGGCGTGTAGAGTGTGAACCGATGTGCATACACATCAGTGAACAAAAATAGATAATAGCAAAATAAAGCACGGTGTAGCATGATGAACGCTACGTCACCAAGTCGCATTGATTAACAACACGATTGTCACTTAGACACACTTTAGCTTCAGCCTTCAACCAGAGCAGACACGCCGCAGCGCTACACGTACACCAGTACAGACGATTCACTAGGATGCTCTAACACTCTCACCGATTGACAACTAATAGTTCACTCAAACTAACACATCTACGATTAGCCACAACACTCCTAAACTGCAAGACATCGATTTCGGGTGCTGAGTCATTTTACGACGGCCTCTTAGTCTTGAACGCGGACCGACCATGCTGGGAGATCCTGATGGCTTGACTGGCGGTGGATGTTAGCATCAGTCTCCAGACACACACACCAAGGAGTACGTGGTCACAACACGGGCACTAAGAGTGGAATGATATTGAGGGTTGTGGCGGGAGTGCGTTGCATCCAGTGAAAGGTAGAAAGTCCCGAGTGCTGCCGGCTGGGTGGCGTACTTGTCAACCGTGTTATAACATAATCTTCTGATGAAATAAAAATCATCTGATCATAACTCTACGGTGATTTCCTGAGTGCACGTCCTTTGCGTTGCTGTGATGATTTGGGATGTAGTGTGCTGCCCCGCAGGCACTGACGGTTGATCTAGAGATCCGATTGGTTATCATCATACCCTGGACATTCGAACGAACCAGCCAACACTGGCAGAGCATATTACCACCCCTAAACCACCAAATGTGACATGGGTCGCTCGTTAAAGAAATGGTGGATCATTTGGATTATCGTCAGGGTGTCAGGTCGACAGATTCAATGGCTGTGCCGTCCTTAAACTGAGTTCCCAGTGGTGAAGCATATCGTTTACGGCTCGCTGAGAAACACAAGTCATCTAACAGAAGTCACCACACATTTTCATGACACACTCAATGTTTGTTTCGGATCACACCGATCTGTAACGGCTGTAGGTCATATGGCGTATCCGAGCTCATTGCTCATCTATCATCAGTGTCTTGCTAAACACGTTGACTGCGGGGTCGGTCACTACCTGAAAGTCATCGAAGGTACAGTATCGGTACCAGCCGCTGCCTCTCATTAAAAGACCTGCTCTGCCCAAGGAGCTTCGTTATCGCCGCCTCTCACTAAAAGACCAGCTCTACCCAAGGAGCTTCGTTGTTGCCACCTCTCACTAAGGAGCTTTGTTACCAGTTGACGTCTATTATTACGATACAAGCTATAACCAGAGAACCACGTTGTTCTGCTTGCCGCCGCATCTCGGTACGATACCTGCTCTGCCCAGAGAGCCACGTGTTCGTCGCTGACAAACGCCTCGTGTACTCAAAATCAACGCTAATATCAAGTACACATTTGAAGTCGACATCTTTCGCATTCTTCTTCGTTTGAAGGACATCATATACATCGTCAGAATCGAAAATTCTTCATTGACTGACGATCTTTTTATTAATATCAGGACTGTCTTCACTTCGGATCACTGGACGTGAAAAGGGACATAACACCTGGTCTACGGCTTCGTGGAGGATCTCCATAAATAAGTTAAGCCATTGCTTGTGGTTGTTCACCTTCTGTTGTTATAGTAGGGATATTGTAATATAGACACATTATATTATTTTCTTCTGTCATTCAGCTGTGCTCAAGTGACGTCATTCTTGATTCTACGTCACTGTGTCAAATTTATGTGTGTTACTCTGAACTAAAGCTCTATCATTTATCAATGTTTCTTGTGCTAGTATTTTCTTAGTGGCAAACTTACACTTAGCACAATCGCAGCACATATTCTATTTCTGTACTCTACTAGTTGACATATTCAACTTTGTAAGTTCGATTATTCTTATGCTATATAACATCTGATTTAATAAGGATACACATTATGTCGTCGTTACAGGAGTTTGTCGCTATTGGAAAGGATGCAGGTTTCTCAGGACCAGATCTTTTGGCCTGGTCAGAAAACAGTTCGCCGCATTTCAGGCACATGAAAGAGATGAAAGAGCCGCAGCTAGACAATTGGAACAAGAGAAACTTGATGCACAAAGAGAACAAATGGCTGAACAAGAAAGACAAAGAATATTCGAAAAAGAAAGGATAGCTGATGAAAATGAGAGAATTGCATCTAAATTAGCTACCGAGAAAGAGAAGACAGCTGTTGAAAATGAGAGAATTGCATCTCAATTAGCTGCTGAGAAAGAGAAGACAGCTGTTTAAAATGAGAGAATCGCATCTCAATTAGCGGCCGAGAAAGAAAGATTTTGCTGGAAACGCAATTGAGAGAACAAGAATTAGCTTTCAGTCATAAAAAGTTAGCAACTGGAAAACTGCTGAAAGAAAAAGAATTGAAGAATAATTTTAAAATAAAACAGCTTGAGAAGGAAAAAGACGAAGAGATAGAAAGACGTAAAGTAGAAGCTCACTCCACAGATGCCATTAAGTAGTACAGTGGCATTGTTAAGAACTTCTCTAATAACGACTCCATATCCGCATGGATTACTAATTTTGAGGTGATCGTAAGGCATTACAGCGTACGGGAATCAGAATGGCCGGTACTGATTCATAGGCACCTCAGTGTCGAACCTCTGCAGGTTGTTGAATTAATCCCTGAGGAACTGCGCAATAATTATTTACACATTCGTAATCGCTTGCTATCACACTGTGCCCTTGATGAGTTTGGTTTACGTGCTTCTTTCAAGGATCTATCGCCTAAGTCTGGTCTGATGTTCCTTGATTTCTCTTCTCACACACAAACAGTCTTTGGTAAATGGTTGCGTGCTGCTGAAGTTAATAACGATTTCAATAAACTCAGAGATTTGATGATCACGGACAAACGTATTAGTGCTGTTCCGTCATCAATGGCTACGTTTTTTTTTAGAACAAATGTTCGTCTATTAAGAAAGTTGTGGAAAAAGGTGAATCTCATATTAACGCTCATAAAGACATTTTCGCACACTGCTCATCACCTCTTGTAGAAACAGGCGCATGTGATAGATTTCCCCACAAAACGAAGACACATGGCCATAGGGCAAAACAAGTTAATAAATACTCATCTCTAGTGGTTAAGCAACAACAAAACAAATATCGTTCTTACACTACACACGGACGACATGCAATCATTGCAAAACCAAACATGTGTCTCTCAAAATATGTGATCAAAACCCGGATTTTGACAACTATATAAAACAAAATTAGCTGTCAGAAATAGGGATAAATTTAACACATATCAGAACCAAATGCAGTGCTTCAAACGTAAAGCATTTGGGCATTGTTTTACTATGTGTCCGTTAAGAAGGGTCTATAAAGAAGCCAATATGGGGATACTGACATCAAGTAGCAATAGTGACTCTGATGACGTCACTCACGCAAATACTGCTGAAATTGCTTACTACCCCATCGATACATCGTGTGAAACATGTCGCGACTTCCATGAGGATGGAAGCTTAACATGTGGTCACCATGTCCCTGTACAAGAAACGAACGCGGTAAAAATTACGAACGGGACCTTGGTAGTACAAACAACCATTGTTAATGGACTAACATGTAGTATGGTTCGTGACACCGGCGCTAGTATCGTTGACACTCACAAGAGACTGATTAGGGACACCGATTATACTGGAGAACATGTCATTTGCAGAACATTTGGTGGAAGAAGAGAGAAATTTAGGATTGCGTGGGCTCACATCGAGTGCCCGTATTTTACCAGCAGAGTTAAGGTAGCCGTCCTACCTTATCCCTGCGCTGATATTCTTCTGGGAAATATCCCTAATTTACAGGACGTTTCTCAGCATGACATAGCAAAATGGGAATCACAACATTTGCTGGCCAATGCTGTCACTCGATTACAAACTGCTAGAGATAATCAGTTAGTTAAAGATTATACTTTGGCTTTCCCACAAGCAGTATCACACATAGTAGCAAAGCCTGAAGACTTTAGGACATTACAATCCGCTGATACCTCTTTACATCATTGCTTCACCTTACTGGACCATCCACCAAAATTGTCTAAATTTGGTAAATGGTCGTTCTCACTGCACAATGATATACTAACAAGGATATATGAGAAGAATAATACCCAAATATCTCAAACTGTGGTTCCAACACAATTCCGACAGAAGGACATCACACGATATTCCTTTTGCAGGACATATGGGCGTTGCAAGAACAACCGCCAGGATGTTATCGAATTTTCACAGGCCAGGATTTGCCAAAGACATACGTGAATACGGTCGGTCATGCAGCGTATGTCAAAAGATGTCGCAAAAGGGCAGACATCCCAAAGCACCTGAGCAACAGACGGACCTATCGTCCCGCCCTTTCGAAAACATTTGCTGTTGACATTGTTGGACCTCTCAACACTATGACTGAGCGAGGCAATAGATACATTTTAACAACAGTTGACACTTGTACTCGCTGGCCAGAAGCTTTGGCACTTAAGAGAATTACCTCAGTTGTCATCATTAACGCTTTTCTCTTACTATTCTCAAGGATAGGATTTCCTTTATGTATTTTGTCTGATAAAGGTTCTCAATTTATTTCCGGAGCTACACAAGCTATCAGTAACATGTTAGGTATTAAACAGATGTTCAGCTCTAGTTTTCATCCTATGTTAAATGGTATTATAGAAAATTTAAACGGGGCACTAAAAAGAGCCTTAGCCAAAGTCACAGCTCAACGTCCAAAAGATTGGGAAATTCTTTTGCCAGCGGTATTATTTGCTTATCGAGAAGTGCCGCAGGCTAGTACAGGTTTTTCACCTTTTGAATTAGTTTATGGTGCAAATCCATGAGGTCCCATGCAGATACTGAATGAACTACTGACTGGGGTAGTTCAAGACCAACGAACCAGAGAGGCATACGAACAAGTCACCAGCCTCCGTAATAAAATCATCAGGTCATGTACAATAGCAAAGCAAGCATTACATGGCGCATGCAATAAATATCGCCAATACGCCAATCGATCAGCAAAAACGATCTCGTTGGGGGAAGGGGACGAGGTGTTGTTATTATTACCTGATCCCATCGAAACTCTTTCTATTTCATGGCAGGGTCCTTTCAAAATTATAAAGTAAATATATGATGTTGATTATCAAATTTTGGTAAAGGATAAAGCTAGGATATACCATATCAATATGCTTAAACCATATCATTCTAGACAACCTGATACGTTAGCTGAAAGAAATGATCAGGACATACAAAATACAGCATTATGTTCAGTTATCAATTAAGAAGCTGAGGATGCTATTCCGCAATCTATCCCTACACTTATTGTACCTAACACAGGTAGTTGGAAATATGTTCTTATAAACATGAAATTATCGTGTACAGATCATGAAATGTTTAGACAATTATTAGAAGAGTTTGGTGATTTTTTTTTTCGGATTCACCTGGTAAAACGTCGTGTATCCAACATCACATTCAATTAACCTCGCAAATACCAGTAAGGACCAAACCGTATCCGATTCCATTACACTACCAGGATAGGGTTATCCAGGAGATTATTGAGTTAGAACATGCAGGTGTTAGTCGCAAATCGTCTTCACACTACTGCTCGCCTCTTGTAATTATTAATAAGAAAGATGGTAATCTCCGCATTTGTGTTGACTATCTTGAAATGAAAACCCTAAAAGTGTGATAGAAATTACAATAACTAAGCCCATGTCTTGAAACCTGTTAATAGTGTCTTTAAGAATGTCAAAATAGTTAAGCGAGTGACATCACGGTGCAGACGAACACGGTGACGTCATAATAACAGTTTAAAGAAGGCCATTCCACTTTTGACATTCATCAAAGACGAGCAGCGTTCTCTTATCCGTTTTTTTGATCAGTGAAGGGGTGACCCTATCGGCGAATGAAGGTCCAATATGGTGTTGCATGCCTATCAGCCCAGCAAGTGTATGAGCTGTGTAGGACGTTTCAAAACCGTTCAGTCTGATGAAGAGGAACAGCAGTGATTAATGAGTGGTTACTCATGCGACCGGGATTTTTATCTACAGGAACATAAACACTTTATTGGTGCTCGGATTCTTGCATTGAACGCAGTGGTGACTGCATCTCGTCTTTAGTTTTTCAGATTATATTCACACACACACACACACACACACACACACACACACACACACACACACACACACACATTAATGGTTTTCAGTTGAAGCCCCCTCGCATATATATATATCTAATATATCCACATTATCTATTCTATCAAACAATACACATATATGTGTGTTTGTGTGTCTGTCCAATTGTGTTTCATTCTGGCCGTCTCTCTGCAGGTCTATCTGTCCTCAATATCTATATCGAATCCCCAGTGCAGTAAACATCTGGTATGATAAATTCACCTTTATAATGGATGTAGTCTTTAGTAATGCGAGATAAATCATATTTCTAGGAGACTTCAACATAGACACCAACAAATCAAACAAAGCATAGGAAAAACATAATAGAGTCATATAACTTCCAACAGTTAGTCAAACAAGCCACTTGTAATGTTTGCATATCCTTTACAGGACATCGCTGTCAACATCAGCATCTTTCAGCTGATTGTTGATTTCTTGGCAAGATTACGCTCAGTAGTTTGCCATTACTATCTGAGCGGCCGGCTCACATACCCCGTAAGTTACCGACGCGATTCGAACCACTGCTGATTCTCACCGTCGTCACGTTACTTACGAGAGTATACAAGATTATGGAGAAAAGTCGCTAACCTCTAGGCCAGGAAACAGGCAAACAAGCCACTAGAATAACAAAATCATCTGCAAGACATGTACATCACATTTATATTACATGTGCTGACAACATCATATAATGTACTGCATCTATTAATGCAATGAGCTATCAATACCTACTATGTTGCATCTGGTCGAAAAAAGGTACCAAAACTACAAAACACAAACACATAAGTATAAAATATAGAAATTATAAAAATTCCAATCAATATGTCTTTTTACAAGACTTGCTTAACCCATCTCTGGACTATGTTTATCAGATTCTTGACTCATATGATGCTCTGGACCACTGGCTGAAGACTTTTCTAAGTGTATTTGATAAGCATGTTCCATTTAAGAAAAAAGAAGGGCAAAAAGAAAATCCTAACCTGCACAGTTCGCGGCGACTGCACTAGCCAGGCGGCCTTTATTCCTCAGGCTCAAAGACCCCTCTGCCATACACCGCAAGGTACTATATTGGCAGTAAATGACAGTTTTTTTTGACAGTTCCATTTAAGAAAGTTCGAGTTAAACATTACACTAAGCCCCCGTGGTTCGCCCAGAGGCTAGTTGAAATTATGAGAGACCGGGTCAGGGCACATAAAAATAGAGATCTAACCATGTACCGTAGTCTGAGGAAGAAAGTTCAATATGTTATTCGATTGATCGATGAACTGATTGATTGATTGATTGATTGATTGATTGATCTAAGAACCGACATCACATCATTCGGGGCATTCCCATAGGCGCTCCGTCCCCATATATGTTATTCGAAAAGAAGAAAAAAAACTATTTTAAGAACTTAATCATAGATTTTGCGGCATGGAGAAATATCAGCAGCAGAGTTGATCCAGAAAACCAAAGACCGATATCTATGGAGAGCCATGAACGCCTACGCTAGCCGGCACGGCACTTGATGATGATGATGAATCATAGATACAACCAACACCAAAGATATATGGACAGAAGTTAATACTTTGACAAACAAACACAAGTCATCACAATCATTACCATCAAATCTGGTTGCATGTGTTCAATTTAGTAATTTCTTTCAATCCGACATAAACCAACTGAAGGCTGAAACATCAGACTCTCCTCACGACATATCTTTATTGTCATAATTTTGTGAGAACAAATGCTATAGAGACATTCCCTCCAACATACCGCTAATGACGACTACTGGAGTATTTACTCATCTCAGTAACCTAATAAACAATAACTCATCAGGACTAGATGGAATAAGTAATCGTATCCTTTGCTACGTTGCACCGGCGATTTGAGAGTCACTTACTTTTATATATAATCAATGTCTCACAAAAGTCACTTCCCATCAGCTTTTAAAATCGCTATTGTGTATCCTAATTTAAAAATTGGTTCATTAGACGATCGTCTCATAACTTTAGGCCAGTTTCCATATTATCATCAATATCAAAAACCACTAGAAAAGCACATTCACAAGACAACTTTAGAATACTTAGTTCGCCACAAACTAATAGTTGACAGTCAGTTAGGGGTTTGGCCAAATATTCTTGTCATACGGAACTAACAAACATGATAGAAAACTAGCATCAAAATATTAACAACAATAGTGAAGAAGAAATGCAACACCTTTAAGATGAAATAGAAATGGCAATAGCTCAAATTGGATCACAAGAAATAAAAATAATGCTAGGAGATTTTAATGCAAAAGTAGGAAATGGAAAAATAGAGGATATATTGGGGAATTACGGTTTAGGTACACGAAATGAACGAGGAGAGAAACTAATAGAATGGGCACATATTAATTATATGATAATTGGAAACACATGGTTTAAACACCATAAAAGACGAATATACACAAGGAAAATCCCTGATATGAAAATACGCAACCAAATTGACTGCATACTTATTAATAAAAGATTTAGAAATGCATTAATTAATGTAAAGACAATGCCTGGTGCTGACGGTAATAGTGATCATGTACCACTATGTGGACAAATAAAAGTAAGATTAAAGAGAGGGGAAACAATGGTTAAGAACCTGAGACTTAATAAAGAGGTTCTGAAAGTAGATAAAGAAATTCAAGAACAATACAGAGTGACTGTGAAAAATAGGTACAATGCAATAGCTAAAATACAGAGAATAAATGATCAATGGTAAAATGTTAAGGGACTCCATTCATCAAACTAGCAAAGAAATATTACCGGAGAGAAGCCAAAAAGCTAATAAAAAATGGATGAATGAAGAAATCTTAACGCTGATGGACAAAAGGAAACAGAATAAAGATGACAAACAAGAGTGTGCTAAGATAAATAAAGAAATAAGAGATAAATGTGTGAAGGCAAAAGAAAGTTGGTTAAACGAGCAATGCAAACAAATTGAATTAAATTCCATTAAAGATAAAAAAAAGTATGCACAGACAAATC
This sequence comes from Cepaea nemoralis, assembly GCA_014155875.1. Classification (NCBI taxonomy): domain Eukaryota; kingdom Metazoa; phylum Mollusca; class Gastropoda; order Stylommatophora; family Helicidae; genus Cepaea; species Cepaea nemoralis. The sequence continues at coordinate 101,740 of JACEFZ010002126.1, forward strand.
AGTGAGCTTACAGGAAGAAAAATAAGAATAAATACAGGGTGTTTGAAATCAAAAACAGGAAAGATATTATTGGAGGAAGGTGCTATAATGAAGAGGTGGAATGAGTATATAAGAGAATTATATAATGGAGAAAGGGAAGAATTAACAGAAGAAAGTAACTTAGAAGGCCCACCTATTCTAAAAGAAGAAGTCGCTGACGCTATGAAACATACGAAGAAAGGAAAGACAGCTGGGCCAGATTAAATCACAGTAGAAGAATTAGAAGTATTGGGAGGATTTGGCGTAGATATATTAACCAAAAAGCTAAATGATATTTACAACAGTGGATATTTACCGAGCGATATGGTAAAATCTGTATTTATAGCAATATCAAAGAGACCAGGAGCAATTGAATGTGACGATTTTCGTACAATTAACCTCATAAACCATGTCACTAAGCTTCTACTCAGAATTGTAATGAGAAGAACAAGAAAGAATATAAATATGGAAATTAGTGAAGAACTGTAGGGTTTTATGGAAGGAAAGGGTACAAACAATGCAATATATATATATATATTACGAACACTAATAGAAAGGTCAATAGAGAAACAGAGGGACATATATTTATGCTTCATAGATTATACTAAGGCATTTGATAAAGTAAAACATGATAAGCTGATTAAAATGTTGGAAGATATCAACATTGAAGGGAAAGATTTAAGAATAATAAAGAATATATACTGGAACCAAGTAGCAGCAATTAAAATGGGAAATAAAGAGGGTAGTTACGAACAGATAAAGCTAGGAGTACGACAGGGGTGTGTCTTGTCACCCGATCTCTTCTCCCTATATAGCGAAGTAATAATGAGAGAGATCAAAGAGAAGCCCGGAATACTAATCGGAGGATATAATATAAACAATATACGCTATGCATGCGACACAGTATTGGTGGCGGATAGTGCAACAGACCTACAACAATTGTTGGACATTGTAGTATCAGAGAGTGCACAGAAAGGACTCTCCTTGAATATCAAGAAAACAGTAACAATGGTGATATCAAAGAAAATGGGGACAATAAAATGTGACATACAAATAGAAGGGAAAATGCTCAACCAAGTGGATAATTTTAAATACCTAGGGGCACTTATAACATCGGATAGAAGATGGACAACGAGATTAAGAGCAGAATAGGGTAGACAAAAGCCGCATTTAAGAAAATGAAGAGTATCTTATGCAATAACTCGCTGTCAATGATGTAAGAAAGAGAGTGCTAAAATGCTATATAGAACCAGTTTTGCTGTATGGCAGCGAATCTTGGAATGTACATTAACAAATTAGGAAGAACTTAGAAGCAACAGAGATGTGGTTTTTAAGACGAATATTTCGAATTCCTTGGACTGCCAGAGTAACTAACAAAGATTGCCTGAAAGAGGCTAATGAAACTAGAACACTCATCATCATTGGCACCTTGCCGTCTTGACAGACGATAGTTTGTGCTTTAAAAAGGCATAATAACTTTTACCTATGGCGGTAGCGAGTGTGACTGATAAGGCCAATTTGCGCTGTAAATGTCCGTTCACAGTGGGTGCTGTGAACACGTGGTCATTTCCACCATCATGCACCATCTTACGTCTCAAACACTCGGTGTGTGACTTATCTGCAATAATTTTCTCCTTTTTT
>JACEFZ010002127.1:0-69265 GCA_014155875.1 Cepaea nemoralis
ACCAAATGTTTTAAGAACATGCGTTCTTATCCATTCGGATGTGCTGACCTCCCAGTTATCTGTTTTTAATCCCAATCCTCACATCCTACCTATTGTAATTATTGTTGGAAGAATCAAATTGTAGCTGGATGAATGCCAGAAATGCTATAGTGCAGACCTGGAAAGTGTCTAGCAAATAATGTAGCATTGCACTTATTCTCACAATAACAGGCCTGTGAGAACAGTCAAGCAATGCTGTCTGATTAATTATGGTATCATTTACATAATGACAAGGAATGCAGTGACCAGTTCTTTCCTCGCCAGCATAAACTCCCTGAATAATCTCACGATTTCATAAGACTCGGTTGATTGATCCTAGAGCTGTTTGTGAAAACCATATCTCATCTGGGGATTAAATGCTAGACCACAATGTAGGCAAGTCAGCCCACTAACCACTGTGTCACCATGGTTTTGGGCAGAAACTAACAACTATAAAATCATGATGGGCGTGTCACAGTAAGAATTAAACCAAGGAGTTCTATAGTAAGTAACACAATGGTCATTACTGTGATGTGTGTGGCCAGGTGGTTTATCCTGCTTGCGCTGAAACTTCCTGTGGCAAACTACTGAACTTAAACAATGCCTAGAAAAATCAACCTGGGGTTGATCACAACACCTGCGAAGGACATGCATTCTCTCTCTCACGCACACACAGAGAGAGAGAGAGAAAATTGAAGAGGCAGATGTATTAATTTTAAGTTTTTTTTAACGCTACCATGGTACTGTGAGCTTTCTGGTCAACAACAATCATCAACTGATATCTTGCCGAATGCGACAGCGTGGAGGGGATCTGGCCGATGCTCGACGCTCAGAGGAAAGGCGAGACGCACATATAATCAGATTGTTACTGGTACTATTGGGGTTGGAACTCTTCGCTGGCTTCTGAGGATGGGGACGGAGCTCTTATGGGAATGTCCTGAATGCTGAGATGTCGGTTCCTAAATCAATCAATCAATCAATCAATCAAAGGCGTGGGCAATCATGCCTCTCCATATCACATAATCTCCATCAGAACATATCAATTCTGTGTGCAATTTTTCCATACCGGCTCCGTGGCCGAGGGGTTAGCAGCTTTCTCCGCTAACCCCGAATACTCTCGTCACGTGACGCGACGAGAATTAGCAGTGGTTCGAATCGCAAAAGTGACTTATGAGAGTATGGAGCCGGTCGCTCAGAAAGTCGTGGCGTGCTGATGAGCGTAATCTAGCCTAGGAATCAACATACAGCTGAAAGATGCTGGTGTTGACCGCAATATCCTGAAACAGGATGGAAACGCGGGAAAAAAAAAAAAAAAAAAAAAAAAAAAAAATTTTTCCATGAAGATAAAAGACTATCAAGAATTGTCTTGCTGTCATTCTCTATCTGTCCATCCCTCTTTTTCACCCAATGACTGGGATTTATTGCATAAAATATAGCTTTCTCTTATCCTAATTTGTTCTTTATCTCTGATACTTCTCGCATCTGTTGTTATCCATGCACCCGGATTTTCTGTACTTGCCACAAATATTGTCATCATCATTCAGTGCCTTAAATTAAATAGACATTGTTTGTTACAACAGATCTCAGCCCATGGTGTCTGGAAGAGTTTTATTTATACTCCATGCCACCGTCTTAGACCATCCAGTATCATTCAATCTGTCTGCATCCCTCTATTATCATTCATAATACCCATCTCATTAAATGTAACACTGTCGCTTTCTTTTGGTGACATATGGTTTAGTTTCTTTAGCCTCCAGACAATCATTGCTTGTTACTCTGGCTGTCCAAGGCTCAGAAACCACATCTCCACTTCCCCCAAGCTCTTCATGAATCACAAATGAGCTTTGGAAGAGAATTTGACAAATTCCAGCGAGGAAAAGATCCCGTCGCTGGATGAGGGACACATCGAGAAAACTTGAAAGTCCTTCCTCTGGAACCCACAGAGAAAACAAAGTTGAGGAAGACCTAAAAACACACAAGAGAAGAGAAACAGATAAAAAGGCATAATATGGGGAGTTCATGGAGGAAGATAGCCAAAGATAGGACAGCTTGGCTGACAGCGTATGCTCCAATGGCGAATAACAGATAGGGGAAGAAGAATGTTTCCTGCTTTAAGAAACAATTCAATATTTTAATTCTGTGAACTTACCAACTTAGAGACCGACAGAGGAGGACGATTGGTCCTGCTCATAAACAGCCTTTTCAAAACCACCTTGTTGAAGTTGGAATTTGTACGTCTTGCCAAGAAACGATATAACTGCAATTAGAAATACTCTTATTAAATACACAGGGCAATGTATTATGATTCAACTTAAGTATGGTAACGGTAGTGACATAGCAGACATAACTGTGGGGATGTCAAGTGTTAGGCTCTTACATACTCTAAGACTCTAGGCCATGACAGGTGGGCATAACATTTTCCTTCATTATCACCTTTCCTTCCCAGACAATTCTTGGACGAGTGGTACCCATTTTGATGAGGCTGTGTTGACCCCAGAGCTGTCCTGTTTAGAACAAAATTCTGCCTCTGCTGGGGATTGAACCCAGACTACTGTGTTGACAGGCAGGAGCAATAAAAGGACAAGTACACAAATCATAAAAACTGTCTGTCATTGCTGCCTTTAGCACCTTGTGGGTAGGGTTCATGATTGGTTGTATTTTACTTTTCTATGAGATGGAGAAGCTAGAGCCAGGCCACCCTTACACCACAAACACTACTGAATGTATAAGACTAGATAAATCACAAACAGCCAATAAATGTGGTTTATTGTGACATCCTGCAAAGGACATGCAATTAACTTTTTAACACTTGATCAATGGGGGAATGTGGACCCAAATGGGAGCTGTGATAGCTCAGTGGATAGCCCACTTGCCCATGGACCCAAATCTTCAAGGCAGGTTTGTTTAATTGACCTGGACTCCCAGGTAGAGCCAATCTAAGATGGAAGCCAGGAAATGTCCTGGGAGGTCAAGCCGGCCGGTATGCTACTGACATTACCCACTAAATGCCAATTCATTTATAAACGGCTAGCGAGCAAAAGAGATCATTCCCAGCCACAGACCATGTCCAGCAACAGTATCACACGTTTAACTGGGATGACTCAGTCATGCCAAATTTAATGTCGCATGCACAGTAATAACATTGCCACCATGGCTTGATTGTGTACCAGTTTACTAAAAGAATGTCTAAATATTGACGGTATAAATTCAACCATGGTTAACACTTTTACCCATTATACTCCGCTGAGGATAGGCTCTCAACTCACACCAATCCATCTTATCCTTAGCAACCTGCTGCAATTCCCTCTCCATGATCTAACCATATTTTTCATGTCTTTAATACTTTTCGTGTGCTTTAAAGGTCTCAACTATTTCATTACCCTATGGATTCCAGACAGTGATGATATTATTATGATGGCATAAAAGCGGAGTTTGTTTTTATTTGAATGCTTATGAAACCTAAATGGTGCCTCACTAATTGTGACGTTGCCAATACCGATCATGTTTTAATGCATGGCAGCCATGATGGTTCATACAGCTGGGTGCACAATAATTCAAAACTCTAGACTAGATATGTGCTAGTTAGATATTGTAGTAAAGATGAAATATAATGTACATTTGTTAAAAACAATTAGAAAAGCTTGTCATGTGACCAACTTTGTCAAATAGTCAACAACTGAACACACATACAGTTCAAGGAGGTGTAATGACATAATGAAAGCCACCTTATTAAACTCTTCTTCATCTTCTGCGTTCATCCGGAGAAGTTTTTCGGACGTGATTGCATTCTGTTTACAGCAGTGCTGTGTTCTTGTGCCGCTAGGCCGACACATCAGACTACTGCAGGTGTTTGTTGACCGGGTTAACCTTCCCAGGTAAACTTTAAAAAAAAAAACCCCAGAATTGATTGGTTCCTGGGTGTCTCCTCATACCAGATAACCGATGACCGTGTGAATGAGTTATACATAACTGGGTAGTGAACATAGCAAACCTCTGGGCACAGAGATCTAGATGTAAGCTTGTTGCAGGGTCTAGGTTACGAATGAGACCTGATTGTTTTTTACACTTATGAACGTGCCAAATTAGATCTTTCTTAAAATGGTTACGAAACATGTTAACAGCCTGACATTACTGAGCCTTGAACGGCAAAATGACACTCATTGTCCATTGATACCCCAGACATAAAACTTGGGCTTCTGAAAGACGGCCCCAAATTATTCAGCATAAGAAGTATCCTTTACAGGGCCTCATTAGGCGATATAATAAAAACATTAAACACTATGAAAATATAGAACTGAGAAAATGGAATTACGTACCAATAATATTTCAGTTATATGTGGAAATTGTGACACAAAAGTTGTAAATACTTTCCAAACACATGTTCTTTGTGAAAAAATTGTACATATTGGAAGGAGCATTCAATGTGTTGTTGATCACTTCCGGTTGAGTGTGTTGGTGGGTTGCTAGACTGATCAATGGATGCAATAAATATTTCTGGGCCTAGAGGGCCCTCACTGTCGTCGGTGCTACAAGATATGCATATTCATTGTTGAAGGCAGTGAGGGCCCTCCGGGCCCAGAAACATTTATTGATCCATCGATCGGTCTAGCAGACGACGATACTCTCAAACGTAAGTGATTGACAACACATCGCCCCGGAAATGACCTTTTAAAGGCCCTATAAGATAAGGGATGCATATAATTTGGGGCCATCGTTCGGAAGAGTGCCAAAACTTGGAATCACCTGTGGTGCTGGATATAAAGAACACAACCATGTAGTTAGTACTATTGTTACTTATGACTAGGGCTGTACCGGATTCAAATTTTTGAAATCCGGCCGGAGCCGGATTTGGCCGGATTTATGAAGTGAGATCCGGCCGGAGCCGGAGCCGGAGCCGGATTTACAAATAAAAAAATAAAAATAAAATAACATAGTACATCACTTGACTTAGGTGAGTGGAGTCACTCGACTGTTCATTACTGCAGTTCATTACTATAGACATGACAATGATGACATATAATCATATTAAATCATTTAAATGTAAAATAATTACATTCACAGTAGAATAAGTAATTAAGTAATATTAAGTTCCATAAGTTCAAGATGAAACATAATACATAAGCACATAATGCTAATTTAGTAATTTTAATTGTTAGTTTTCAGTTTCAGTTTTTAGTTTTCACATTGTTTTCAGTTGGCAAATTATCAGCTCAGTTACAACTCACAACAGTACACTGAACAGATTGAATTTATTGAAATACATTCATTTAGTAATTTCACTATTTCAGTCAGTCTTCATTATGGCTGTGAAGTTGAACTCTCAGAGTCAAGAAGAGACGAGTTGTATTTCAGGAAAATCAACGTCTCCGCATTTTCTGGTAAAAGGCTACTATGGTGGTCAGTGATAATGTCTCCTGCAGTACTGAACAGCCTTTCCGATGGCACACTTGTAGGTGGTGGTGCAAGAAATACCTGCGCCAGTCTAGCCATGCTTGGAAATCTTTGCTTATTGGCATGCCACCATGAAACTGGATCTGACTGTCGAGTTTGAAGTGGCTCTGACAGGTACTGTGTCACCTCAGTGTTAATGCTGTTGCCTTCGGAACTTGCAGAACGATCTGCGGTGGGATTTTCCTCGACAATTGTGTCAAAACAGCTCCATAGGCTGGACTCGTACTGTGTGCCAGGCTCACAGAAGTCAAAACACTAGTACTACTACTACTACTAATAGTAGCTGATGGATCCTGTGGACTGACTGTGTTTGCTGAATCAATAATGGAGTTAGCTGCTAACAGCAGATGGGCTCGTGCATCACTTCTACCACGTTCGGAGAAGAAGCACAGCTTGAATCGAGGATCCAGTAGTGTGGCACAGGTGTAAATACTGTTGGATTAATGTCCGCAAATCTGCTGCTAACAGCTTCAAGCAGGGCTGCTTTCATAGTTTTGATCCCAGCATCACTACCTTCTTTCTAGAGGAAAGCCATGAGTGTTTTCACTAATGGGATCACAACTGATATTGATGCCTGAGCTGCACTTATTTCACGTGTGATTTCTTCAAATGGTGCCAAAGTAGCTACCACATTCTCCGTGACTGCCCACTGTTGTGCCGTTAGCCCAGTTACCGAATCAATTTCAAAATTTTCAACACAGTACAGGCTGATGCTGCGCCGTTGTTCTAACAGACGTCGTAACATATAGAACGTTGAGTTCCATCGTGTTGTCACGTCCTGGATAAGCTGATGTTGTGGTAGGTTTAATTCATTTTGAAGTTCATGCAAACGACTGGTTGCTGAAGAAGAGTGTTTGAAATGTCCTACCAATTTTCTTCCAGTACTGATGATGCCAGCAACATACTTTTGACTCAAAAGACCATCACGCACACACAGCTGCAGTGTGTGTGCAAAACATCCAACACTTGAATAGCTGCCATCACGAAAGCATTTGGCAATGTTGAATGCATTGTCTCTCACAACAACATGGCACTTCTCACGTGCAATTGACCACTCATCCAGCATCATTTCAAAATGTGCAAGCAAGTTTGTGGCCGTGTGATGTTCATCACATGCAGTACAATGGAAGACTACACTGCGGAGAACGAAGGAGTCTGTTAACCAATGGCCAGTGAGGCCCATAAATGACTGAGTGGTGTGTTCAGCTGTCCACGTATCTGTTGTGAATTATATGTAATCAGTGTCAGATATCATTGCTGCAATTTTTACCTTCAGACGTTTACACATGTCAGGAATGATATGTTCAGCAAAGTACTTTCTTGAAGGCAATTCATACCTTTTTTCCATTGTATGCATCAACTCTCTGAAACCTGGTCATTCCACTACTTGAAAAGGCTCCATATCTATGGCTATCATTCGGGCTACGGCAGCATGAATGCATTTAGCATTGGGACTGTTGATGTCCCAAATTTTGGCCCGGTCCCATGCCTGCACAATTGACTGCTGGGTACTGCTGCTTGCTTTGTGCAAACACGGTCCCAGATTCATCATAGATGTGGTCGCCAATACACTGGCCTTCAGTGATGTTTTCTTTTCCATCATCTCGTCATAGCTTTTCTTGTGCATCGATCGCAAATGGGTCTGCATTGATGATGTTGAGAAGTCTTTGGGGCGATCTGATCGTCCACGCGATAACTGTTTGTCACACAACTTACATATTACCTTCGCTGAATCATCGTCTTTAACCTTGAAGTAATCCCAAACGGCGCTGTATGACTTAGATTTTGATGCCATTTTATTTTATAGGCAAGACCAAAGAAATTTACGAAAATAAATATTCAAGTCCCACAAACTCATGAAATAATGCACCATTAAAATTCAAAATGAGTGTTTTTTTCTTAAAATTCCTATTTACATCAGCGAGAAATAGTAAACCGAAAGTGCTACTGTGCTATTGCCTAAAATTCGACAAGGCCTCATGAAACATGTACAGAAAATTCACGTGACTAGGCAACACAAATCCGGCCTAAATCCGGCAAAACTGGACCGGAGCCGGAGCCGGAGCCGGATTTGTAAAAATGGCCGGATTCCGGATTTGCCGGAGCCGGAGCCGAAATCCGGTACACCCCTACTTATGACTTTTTTTGGTGCATGCTCGCTTTGAACTCAAGCGTAGTGATCCATACACGTAACACACTACTTCTAGAAATACTGGATCGAATTTTGTGTCGATTAGCTTTCCCTCTATGGGAGGCACTATTCGCAATGGAATTGCGAATAGAAAAAAATTATATTCGCAATCGAATTGCGGGAAGTAACAAACATGGCACAGTGTCTGCTCACTAGTCAATTTTAGTTTGGGCCATTAAGAAGTCCAAGAAGGTGGTTAATTTAAATAGGAATGTTCACTGTTGCGAGTTTAATTCTGCCGATTTTTCCGTAATTTTTAATCACGAATCACTCTTCTTCTTACTTCTGTCCGTTCTTTTGACATCCCGTTTTATTTTTAGATTACGTTAGTCCTGTTTAAATATCAAGAATAATTTTTCAGAACAGGTATCCCCAATACAAATAACGATCCCTACAAATAATTCTGTCCCCAGGCGAGTTCAAGAATTGTTAACTTTCGTTTCTGTACACTTTACTAGGCATCCATGTTTGTTTACGTTACCGTCCTACTATTTATGTCCTGATAATATCGCAGCAGTGACGATTCTCTTAATTTGACACTTTCTATGGCCTCCATTGCATCCTCTCTGAATGACTCAATTCTGTTCCAAGCTGACAGTAATATGCTTCGCCTCAGCAAGGCATGATTAGGCAATTCAAACACCAGGCTTTTGATTGACTGGCCTCATGAATTTATAAATAAACAAGGAAAAGGAAATGCTACGCATATCTGAAGCAGGTAGAAAAGAGAAAGGAGAGAGATAGATAACGAAGATAGTGTGAGAGTCCGAGATATGAGAAAGATGTATTGAAAGACATTAAAGAGTGGTAAAGACAAGAAAGGGAGAGGTGGGAGATCGAGACTTAGAGCGAGCGAGCGAGAGAGAGAGAGCGAGAGAGAGAGAGAGCGAGAGAGAGAGAACTCGTGTTCGGGTGGCTAAGCTCCTTTCCCAAGACAACAAAAGTAGAGGACAGATAAGAACAGAAAGACAAATGTGCAGGCTCTTGCGGAGCAAGATAAACAACACCTAATACACAAAATCCGTAGAAAACATATGCATGATATGCCTAAAGCAAAATCATCAGACAAGCATTGGTGTCACCTAACTCCTGAAAATGGAGGGGAAAAAAGTCACCTCCCCGTTTGGGAATCGAACCTCGAGCTCCCGTGTATCAGGTTGAAACACTAACCACGATGCTACCACGATTAACAAATCAACAAAATATTGTTAATGTGGACACACGCATAGGAATAATCACGTGACCTTCGATTGCACACAACCCTAACCCTACCCCTAACCGGAAAGTGATTTGCAGGACCGATGCAAATGAGGATCGAAGGGAGACAGACACACACAGAAACGGGTTGCCACAGCCCCAAAGAAACAACACTGTGGTGTGGGGCAATTGAAACGCACCGACACGCACTCCAGCCGAACACAAGGAGACACCGTCGGCGCTAAATATAGCTGGTGACGCTAAATATAGCTCACGAAGTTTGTTTGGGGTGAATTAAAGCAAAAGTACCATAATGTTTTTCTATAGTCACTCCGTTCCCTATTTACCAGTGTCCCCCACCATCTTGCGAACCCACTCTGACATCAGAGGTACTTGTAATTTACGTCGCCAAGTCAAGGACAAGAAGTCAACATTTTAGTCCAACTGATCGATGAAAGAGTTGAACCTCCTACCTCTGCACATCGGATGTTTAAGAATGAGGGCTCTTAACCACTGGGCCATGCTCACCTCCACTTATGACATAAAAATAAATCTGATACAATACACACATGTGTGCTAGCTCTTCTTTCTACCTTTCACTGTCATCCCAATAGAGCATAGGTAGGTCTTCAACCAATTGACGCCATGCTCTCTATGGATGTTCACCATGATTCGTTGGATTTTACTTTTCTATGAGATGGGGGAGCCAGTGCCAGGCCACCCCTCCTTGGTGGCCTCTAACGACATGCATGGTGGGTTATAGTATTTATATTCTTTGATTATCTGCAACTGACTCTGCAACACATAGGGCGATGCTTGGTATGGTAACAAAATTAACTCATTCACACAAATGTCAATACTGGCACTGGTTTAATACCAGTTTTGACTACTAAAACTACAATTAATAAGTCAATGGCGTCCGTTTTAACAATCTAAAGACAGTTGTCTAGATGGTAGTCTAATTGTCAGATTACAAAGACAGCGTACAGTATATGTCCATCAGACGTTTAAATTTCTGCTTGAAATCTTACCTTGACCAACAATCTCAAGTAAATATCCTCACTTCTGGGCTCGGTCCTACGGACCTTCCTATCGTACTTGTGACAGATGTCGATTCCCTGTGGAAAAATAATGAATAGAATAACATTCTGCGTAAATAATATTTGCAGGTGATTGTTAATTTAGAAAGATTACAACGGATTGAATTAAAACTACGTGTTTACGCTCTCACCATTCTGCTAGTCTCAGCTGAAAAGGAAGTCAATCGCCGGTTGTCTGTCCCTAACTGATGTGCGCAAGCGTTAGCAAAACATGCACGTCCGTCAAGGGCGTGAATTGTCTTCCTTGCTTGCCTGCTCTTGAGACGAATTAGTTAGTTAGTTAGTTAGTTAGTCGACAGATCATCCTCGTTGCACATCGGACCATTCAGTCCATAAGTGCTCGGATCCCCTCCTCAGCAAATCCCGCAGCGTGTAGCGGCTAACGACGCCAGTTCTGTGTTGGTTTATCAATCTTCTTTGGCTTCCTGCGTAGTGTTCTTGTTTGGCCACCCCTCTTTTAATTTGCTGCTCTCGCAGTCAGGCCATTGTTGTAGATTCACAGTCATCACTTGGTTCTTGCAAAAGTCTCACTTCTCGTAGAGCATTCAGAATGTCAGCCTGGTCCATGGCGCGTCCGCCCTCAACAGTAGCCTCACCTGCGAGCTTGTCAGCCCGCTCATTTCCTTGTACTCCCGCATGCCCTGGCACGAAGATGAAACTAATCTTTGCCAGCCGAGACCGCTTCAGAGGCAGCAACCATTCTCTTCGAATCGACCCCTCCTCTATCTTGAGACGAATGGCCCCGTTCAACCCTCGACTATATCGAATTAGTTGTAATTGGGGCCTTTATGGTGTATCTAAGACTTCTTCTTTCGAATATATAGATGCGTATATCTGCTTCCTTGAAAGAGTATTGTCTTCCTTAGAAAATGTCGATATATATACTTATATGAAGCCAGCTCCGTGGCGTAGGTTTTACAGCCGCAGTTCGTAATCCTGCATACCGCATCCGAAACACAGCTGCGTTGGTTTTTTTTATGAAATGGTATGGGTGCCGGTCGTTCAGAAAGCAATGGCAAACTACTGAACGTAAGCTTGTCCAGGAATCACAAACAGCAAAAGAAAACAAAAAAATGCTGGGGTTGACTGCTACGTCCGTAAAGGATATGCAATTAACTTAAAATTTAAAAATAAGTAACTGAATTTGATCAAACTTGGATGAGTACAAAGCGCGGAGTTGTAAAACAGAGCATAAACTCATGCCATGTTCTAGACTTACGCTCAGTATCAAATGCCGACAGCAAATATCATTGCTTTGTTAAACAAGTTACATTTGACACAGAATACACCGACTGTTTTTTGTTTTTTTTCATGAGAAGAATCAAGCATGTGTTTTTCTCTTGTTGTTTCCAGCTTCAGCAAGCATCTGTGTTTTGTTTTTGTTGGTCAGTTTACTTTTTTTTTTTTTTTTTCGTTTTTATTTTACAATCCAGCTCTTATTCAAAGCAACTCTTTATGAGAACAATGAGCAGAAATACTTTGGGGTGACATCAGAGGACTGCTCATGCACGGGTATGCCCCTTGTGCTATGATACAACTTACAAGAGGATGTTCTCTTGTGTTACTTCTATTATCTATCACCGCACTTGGGTTATCAGATGAACAAATTTGAACAATGAGGAGGAAATTAACATAATTTCATTTTCTCTTCATTGTTCTCAATTTTTAAAATCTTTTCATCCCTCTCATCCCGTTCTTATGCCTGAATGTAGTCACTAGAGGTTCTTCTCCGTGACTATATGTTGTGTTTTGTGTATTTGTTTGCTGCTGAAGGTTAATCGCTGCAACGTCCTGTATGTTTTGTAATTCTGTTCAGTAAAGCTGCATTAATGTGTGTTATTTTGTATTGTATATTATACTTTTGGTGCTGTGCTGTTCTTACAGAATCCCGTGCAAGACTTGCGTCACGTTCACCACGAATAAATAGCCACCATTAGATTAACCCAAAATCTGACAAGGGATCTTGGAGTTGATACCCCTGGAGAGGCAATGGTCAGAAACCATTCTGGTACTCATCAGCGTACCCCGACATCATGAGTAATGATGTCCATCGATGGTATGCTCTACTAAATTGACAAACGGGCTTTAATGTCCGTCGAATGAATTCATAATAAATAACAGGTTTTAATGTCCACTGAAAGAGAATTCTACTACATGACTACTCGGTTGAAACGTCCACCACATGTCGTTTACCAAACGAAATATCAATGCTGTGGGGGGGGGGGGGGGGGGGGGAGAAATGCCTCAGTTGCATGTTCTTCAAAATTGAAAGAAACATCTTGAATGTGTCTGGTCTGCCACACAGCATGCCCCAGGCATGTAGATGACATTGGCATCTCAGTAGTTACCAAATGGAGAATTGCTTGACTAGCAAATCCATTTGGTGGAAAGTCTGTCTCCGCCAAATATTGTGTGGGGATAATACAAAACCCCACATCTACGAACTGCATCTTTCTGGTCTCCGAAGGTTACCTGTTGTGAACGGAACCTCAATATGTGGAAGTGATGCTAAGCAGCCTATGCTGAACGTGACGATTCCTTGGGTGAGCCCTGAACCAGAGCATCATATGTCGGCTCTGCACTGATGAAGCTTTCTTAGTGGGGAATGCCCATTGTCTGCTCTTGCGTTCCCTTGAGGGCCGACTGGCATGTATGTGGCTGGTTCTAGATGGGTCAGTTGGTGTAATCACCTATCCATGGCGAGACAATAATAAAGTCAAAACTGTGAGACTGCGGAACGTCCTAGGAAACATCAGGTCAACAAATTCCCGAGGAAGTCGAATGTGGTAGCTCTGCTGTAAACGGACACAATAAATGTATGCCCAAAACAAAAACATATTGGACGATCGCAGAAGAAGAAGGTTTGACTGGGATCTTATTTTCACAGTGCATGCCAACGGCGCCGTTGCTAAAGCTCATAAACGACTCTGCCATAAAAGTTATGGCAGCAGGAAGATGTGAACAACGACTCAACTTTGTGCTATGCGAGAAAATGGTCCTTTTTGTTTTAATATGCATAAACAATCCTCACGCTCAACAACGCACAAATAGAAAGATTTGAATATGCACAGAATGGACCTATTTGATTGGGATGCACCAGAGACGCTTCTTGCTAAAGTCAATAATTTATTACTTTTATCTTTCTGCGATAACCAACAGTATTGATTTATATCGTGCACTCATATATATAAGCGTAGTGCTGTAAGGAGATGGCAAAATGCCAAGAAGAACAGAGCTGGTCTTCCTAGTCCCTGCTTGCACTTAGAAAGAGAGATGCACACAAAAGTAAGCTATTTCAAAAAACTGGTCAAGGTGGTTAAAAGCGAAAAATGGGCAGAGGTGTGTCAAAGAGTAAGCACAGACAAGTCACTGAAATTGTTCTGGCGACTACATAAAAGCATGAGTGGGGTAGTCAAGAATAAGAGCATTTCTGACTTCCAAGGTGCTGACCTCATCTGGCAGAGGACTGATGAGGACAAGGGCAAAGCCCTCTTTGAACGCTACCTTGAGCAGAGCAACCAGACAGACATGGGAGGCCGGAAATCTGGCCAAGGAGGTCACCTCAGACAGATGCAAGGCCCAGAACACTTCGGATGAAGACACAGTGACAGTGAAAGAAATCAAGGCTGTGCTTCGACGATACAAAAACAGTGCTCCATGTCCTGATGGCATAAGATACGACGACATAAATAGGTGTACCGACAATGAGCTAGAGAAACTAGCAGACATGTACAACAACAGTATAGGGAGTGCTAGCATCAAGGAGGAATGGTTACATAGCTATCTGATTCCCTTGCCGAAGCCTGACAAAGACCACAAAAAAATTCAGGGATATCGAATTATAACCATGCAGAATACAGTAGGCAAGCTGCTGGAGAAGGTAATTGCCAGGAAAATATCAAGCCAACTAGAGAGGCAAGGTGTTTTCCCACCTACCCTGGGTGGGTACCGTCCAAAAAGAGAAACCTGGACCAATGCAGCAGTCTTTGCCCATGATGTCTATGAAGGTTTCCACTCAGGCACTGAAACTGTTGCTGCAGCGATTGATCTTGAGGACGCATACAACAGAGTACCACTGGATTTTTTAATGTTTCAGCTTCTTGAACTAAACGTAAGTCCATTCCTCCTTAGTTGGATCGCTGCAGCCCTCTTCCAACGGAAAGTAGTTTTTAGATGTGGCAGTTGGACTTCGGAACCAACAACAATATATCCTGGCCTACCACAGGGATCACCATTATCTCCGGTACTGTTCAACGCCTACACAGTGAGAATCACCAGTGAGCAGATCACTGGACCTGGCAGGACATTGTCATATGCCGATGATGTTTTAGTGTATCGTCAGGGTAAGGATAGAGAGGAGGTTGCTGTGGAACTACAAACCGAACTCAATCGCATAAGTACTTGATGTGATGAAGCTGGGGCAATGGTCAACCCAACAAAGGTGTCAGGATCTTCTATTAGGCTCGTTGGCTAACACATGTGAGACAGTACAAGTACAACGTGATTCGACGTAAGACACAGCAACACAATTTCTATGGATTTATTACCACATTAAATACATAACAATAGTTACAGCAATGTACAACATATAACAACTCACAACCACAATACAGCTCATAGGTCTGACGCTCACGATATCAGTCGTTCAGCTCACAACCACGGAGATTCACACAAAACGCCTTGCTCTCGACACACACGTCCGTTCAGATGTCCAGTCCCAGCTTGGTCTGAGATTAGCACACACACTGCCCACTGCCTCTGGTGGGGTCACGTGGCTTTGCGTGCGTCTGTCGTCAGCGCTGGTCGCGTGTCAGGTAAGAATCTCGCCAGCGCGACAACTCTTGTCCGCCGGGCGCCGCAACGATGTTGCTGCTAGGCTCTGACATTCTCCCCGGGTACTTCAATGAAAGATGCCATCTTTCATTCATGATGTATGTATATACTGGGGTAGTGTTAATTTCATGTCAGAGACTACTTTTTCCCAGTGTTATGCATGAAAATACATATAAGGCATAGAAACACAAAAAATGTAAGTTGTATTGAAATGACAAATGAAGTACAATTTTTAACACAATTCAGGTTTCATCCCTCTGATGCCTGGTTACCTTCATTGCAATAATACCCAGTCAGATCAGTAGTTCCAGCTTCACGCATCTACCTCGCAGCTATTTGAAAAAAACGTAATAATATGATTGTTTTGCAACAACCATCTAGCCAGACTGAAATACGGCTTTGTATTAGTCGTATTAAACACTTAAACTCTGCCCTCATTTGGTCAGGAGCTCTTATGTTGGTTTGCAATGTTGGCAGCTCTATGACATGCTTGGTGGAACGCCTACCTGCTGTGCCAAATATTTGAGCAACAAAATGTCTATCTATACAATATACATTAATGAATATGTTTCAAATTATGGCTCTTGATGTAATTCACAAATGCAAGGGAAGTAATTTTGACATTTAAGAAATTCCATACATTACAATAATTATTTCATTTCTTAGCGTCATTGCTTGACGTTTCTTCATATTAACGAGAAAAAGTCGGTAATATGAATACATTAATCAAGATATGATTCTAAGATTACACTAATCAAAATAAATAAGTACCGAATTAGTATATTATATTTTATAGATTGAAAAAGATTTTACAAGTGTCATAAATTTTTGGCAATTTGTACATAGTCTGCTAATTTTGCTATACTTTTTAAATTATACCGGAAATACACACGAAACGAAAAATTTGGTTGATGTTACATTTTCTGAACACAAATGATCCGGTTTTCTTTAGGAACGGATAGTAAAATGTTCTCACAGTTCGTGTATGATGTTATAATATCACAACGGATTATGGTGGAATGTTCTTATTTCCGATGTGTTCACACGTCGAACAATTTGGATTACATTCGCTGTAAAGGTGGTGTAGGAGTCAATGTTCAGTCCACATTTGCACATGTTAAAATATCACGGTGAAAAAAATCACCCACAAATGTCACAATGGTAAAGTTCGCTTCTGGTACGTGGATAAGCGTCTGTGACCTTGTTGTTGGTGTCTATATACAATTAATATTGTTCTCATTCTAACACACACTACACAATTATACTACACTCATTACATAACTTGATTAAAATAAGAATATTATACATGTCGGTTTCTAAACCGTATCACAACTTTACTTATAGACCTTACACAGTAGGTGACTGGAAAAATTCACACATTGGTGGCTGTGTTGGGCTGAGTGTAATATTACACAGTGCACTCAGACATTGCTTACTGGGTCTGTCGGACAACGGGACAAAAGGTCGGCGATTGTATTCATTCTGCCGGGAATATGGCGAACTTCAAAACTGAAATTCTGAAGCTTCAAGGACCAGCGAGCAATCATGTTATTTGATGGTACTGCAGAATTGATATACCTTAATGGACTGTTGTCAGTTTCGATGATAAAGTGACGTCCTAGAAGATATTTGGACAGCTTTGTGACACTTTCTACTAAAGCCAATGCCTCTAATTGCGGAATGGACCAAGACCGCTCTCGGGGCCTTAGTTTTCTTGATAGAAAACAAACGGGATGCAGAATGTCGTTGTATTCCTGCAATAGGACTGCACCGATCGCAATGGAGCTAGCATCTGTTCTCAATCTGAAAGGTAAACGAATGTTGGGCAATTTAAGGATGAGATTAGGTGCATTCTTATCAGAAAAGTGTGCCAAAACTTTATCAAACGCATTTCGTAGGCATTCATCGTTTACAACTTTTTCGGGTTTATTCTTGGTTAGTAAGTTAGAAAAAACCTCAGTCAGTTCTGAAAAATCAGGAATGAAGTTCCTGTAATAATTAATAAGTCCCAATAAACTGCGGACTTGTTTCTTATTTGTTGGAAGTGACAGTTTTAGAATTTTCGAGACAATTTTGTTGTCTGTCATGACAAAGCCATTGGATATTCTGTACCCCAAAAATGATATCTCTTGGTAAGCCATGCTCACCTTTGAGGGCTTCACTGTTAGTCAGTGCTGTCTGATACAAGGTAGTAGTAGTAGAACGTCCTGTCTAGGTGTCAATGTTATAGCTTCGTCGTTGTCTCTGTATGGACACAGATGTCATCAGCATAGTGAATGATATTAGGAATGTCAGATAGGAGGAGTCATATAGCAGACAAGGCCAGTCTGGAGTTACTGGATCTAAAGATATAGAGTGGGTTACGGTTAAAATCTTCCAAAAGGATTTTCAATTTTCATGTTGAGATCACTTTGAGTGCTATCTCCAAACCTGTATTCGTACATGTGTGTATACATTCAATAGTTCAAACAATAATAATACACCATGTATAGTTGTGAAATGTAATCGTGCATGTTTGTATGATCTTTTGCAATTTGTGTATATTTTCCAAAATATGTAGGGTAATTTGTTGCTGATTTTTGTCAGTAATTCCACCGACTGATGTTTTACATTGTTCAGCATAGGTATTCGTATGAGTTGATTTAACATAGAGATTATGAGTGGCAGTAACAAAATTTGGTTCAACAGTAATGACATAAGTAACAAAGTCTGCTGGTTTGTCATGAGTAATATCATATGTGTTGTGTCATGATGCTGTGGAAATATAACTGTTTGTGAAGACATTTGTTTTGTATTTACAATCAGTAGTGCAAGAATAACTATCCACTGTGTGCACTTGGTTATGTGTGTAGTTAACAGGGAGTAAAGTAGGTATAGTATATACCATGATGATTTATGATCTTTCATCGCTGTTGTGAACTGTTTGTTTTCTGCACCTTTTTCTTTGTGCTGATACCACTAGTTTCTGTTTCTTCTTGTTCTGAGATGGTAATAACGTTGGTATGGTGTGGTATCTTGGTCTGTTCATCATGTTGTTGTATGATGAGTTGGGTAGTTAAGGCAGTATTTGTTGTGGTGTTAACTTTTTGCCTTGTGTGAGGTTTGGACTCTATGTAATCTGTCACATTCAATACATTTCCAATTAATAAATCACAACATGGATTGTCTAATAAAGCACAAGTTACTCTGCCTGATAGGAAAGGTGATTTTATATTGGCCCATGCCATGGGATATTTCTCTACTGTCCCTGAAACAGTTTTGCAATAGATGTACTCATCTAGGTAGTCTTTAGGATCAGCTAAGGTCTTTCGAAGACCGATAAGACAGGACCCTGTGTCGCGTACACATGTGCATACTGTGTCATTGATGTAACCTTTATGGAATGTTAATTTTCCTAACGACAGTTTTGAGGTTTTGTTCAATTTCTCACTTTCTTGTTGAGCATTGACCTCTTTATATAAAGAATGAGGTTGAGTGATGTTAACAACATTATTACAATATGGTACAAAGTCTGGTGTTGTCTTCATGTCTGTGATGTTCACTTTTCTTACATTCTTTGCTGAACTGCATTTTGAGTCTATTGCCAAGTTAGCTTCCTCATTGGCAATAGGGACGGCGTGCCCGCATGTTAAGGTAGCATTTTCATTGAAGGTATTACAGACAGTGCATTTGTTGGCACTAAATACATCACAAGCCTGTGCTACATGTACAGGATGTTTTTCTGGATTTTCGTCTTCTGACGCTGAGCTATCGAACAAGGCGGCATTGGCTTTGTTGGTCATATGCCTGCCTCTACAGTCCATACGATAGTGACCGTAAGCCTTGCAGAGAAAACATTTACGTGCACTTTTGAACGATCTACGTTCTATGTCCTGTCTGTTTACCATATTTTGCAAGTATGTTAGGTATCCTGGGTTTTTATCGCACATCTCGTTCAAATGGTGGAAAAATTTACAGTGAATGCATTGTCTAACTCTATCAGAGGTAGGCCTGTTCGGTTTTTGCCTACTATAGTTGTTCTCATAGTTGGCTGCTGCTACCCAGTTACTGTCAGTAGCTTCAGTGGCAAAACACTGTTTATTTGCCGTATAATAGGCCGACCCACGTCTTTCCATTTCTTCCACACTTGTGCATTCATTCTCCTGCAAGAACTTAGAAAAAGATGCTGGGATAGAAGAAATAACTTTATCTCGAATAATGAGATCTTCTAATTTATCATAATTTTTGTTAATTTTGGCTGATGACGTCCATTTGCTGAAAATGTCTCGGACTAAACAGAGGTAGTCAGAGAACGTTTGAGTTGATTTTGGACTCAGTTTACTGAATTGTTCTCTGTACCCTGCTTCATCTAACATGAAATGTGCCATTATTTTAGATTTAATGTAATGGTACTCTTTTCTGAGGTCTTTGGGGATGGTTTCAATGACTTTAAGAGGTTCCCCAGATAGACTCCTCATATATAAAATATTCCATTCCGAAAGTGGAACTTGGTAATGTTCCATTAAAGTCTCAAAATTTTGGGTAAAGGCTGCTATGCAGTCACCCGAGGTATAGTTACGAACGATACCTTGGTACTTTTTATACTGGTTTTCTTTTCCAGTCTTTCAGATTTCTTTGACTCTTTATTCATTGCAGTCTCAGTGTCGAGTTGTTTAATTTTCAATTGTAATTCAAGTTCTTCTCTCTTACTCTGAGCTGCTATTTCTGCTTTCTTAAGTTCACCGTCTATCTCAGCTTGTTTGGCAGCCTTTTCAATCTCTGCCTGTTTCAAGGCTGTTTCTGCCTCAGATTGTTTTGCAGCCATTTCTGCTTGTTTTAGAGCTCTTTCAGCTGCTCTATCTTCGCGTTCATTGTTTTTCTCTTGTACCTGGAGATATTCAGCGTATTTGTTCTCACTCCATTTTGTTAATTCATCACCATGTAACTGTAATTTTATCCCCATATCGATGAAATCAAATAATGACGACATGATGGAGAAAATATGTCAATGAAAATCACTCACACAAAATATATTGTAAATGGTTAGTAGAAAAAACAACTTACAATTGATTTGACTATACGATGCGTGCCCACTAATGCATACGTAAAGTTAAAGTGAAGAAAAATATACTCAAGTGCCCTTGGATATGGTGACGAATGGTTGGGCAATCGGGCTAGAAAACTGTAAGGTCGTACTTCGGAACCACTAATGACCTCTACGGCAGGGTTATGGATGGTACGCAAAAACCTGCTTTGTTTTTGGAGAGAAATAAGTTAGCGCGTGTTTGTTGGTGTGTGCCTGTAAGTCACTAAGTGTTGATTTGGTTTGGATGGCGTTGAGTATAATTGTATGTCGTAAATTTGTCGTCAACAGTGTTTCTTTCAACAGAAGTTACACTCTTTCCAAAACTCTTTGCGTTCCACAAACTCAATAAACAAAAACAATCTATCTGTATTTGAACACTCACTAACATTGATGACACATCACTTACATCAAGATGACATTCAGTAAGGACAAAGACATCAAGTTTACAAGATGGCGACAAGGTCAAAATGGCGGCAAAATCACAATGTTGACAAGGTCAAACGGTGACAATTTTCACAAATCACAAATGTTTAACACGTTTACAGGATCAAACAATATGTACTGTACATTTACTAATGATCTTAAACATATTTAGACAATGTAGTAATGGATCACACTGAGACTTTTCCGATCACATGTACATCACTATAACCTTGACAAATTTTACAAGTACAAGAATTATAGTTTTAAATCACAAAGACGAACAACACACGTCTAAATATATTAGGTTCTTAAATAAAGACGAGCAACCCACGTCCACACATGTCAGGATCTTCTATTAGGCTCGTTGGCTAACACATGTGAGACAGTACAAGTACAACGTGATTCGACGTAAGACACAGCAACACAATTTCTATGGATTTATTACCACATTAAATACATAACAATAGTTACAGCAATGTACAACATATAACAACTCACAACCACAATACAGCTCATAGGTCTGACGCTCACGATATCAGTCGTTCAGCTCACAACCACGGAGATTCACACAAAACGCCTTGCTCTCGACACACACGTCCGTTCAGATGTCCAGTCCCAGCTTGGTCTGAGATTAGCACACACACTGCCCACTGCCTCTGGTGGGGTCACGTGGCTTTGCGTGCGTCTGTCGTCAGCGCTGGTCGCGTGTCAGGTAAGAATCTCGCCAGCGCGACAACTCTTGTCCGCCGGGCGCCGCAACGATGTTGCTGCTAGGCTCTGACAGTGACTTGGTTCTCGTTGAATAATCATATTGTCAACAATCCAACACCAACTGTAATGCTGTGTTCAGAGACGGTGGAAAGAACGCAGTCAATGAATTACCTGGGGATACGGTTTGATCGAAGCCTTGCTTATAATGTGCACATAGACCAGGTGATAACAAAGGCCAAGCGGGGCTTGGCAGCGATGCGGGTGATGGCGGCAGCAAACTGTGAGCAGCGCCATCTATGTCTTCTGTACGAGGGGCTGGTCATGTCTGTTTTGGAGTATGCAATGGCAATCCTGACTCTCAGCCATAAGCAGATAGAAAGGATGGAAAGGATACAGAATGAAGCTATGCGCATTATTCTTGGATGTACAAGAGATACAGCATGCAGGGAGATGCGCTACCTTCTTGATTTTCCAACCATTGAAGAGAGAATGCAAGTTTGCAGGGCACGCGCCTACCTCAGAATTAACGCAAACACACAGCATCCACTGCATAGTGAAATTAGGAAGGTGAAGGGCAGCAGGTTAAAAAGAGGACGGTCGTGGATGGGTCAAGCCGAAGACATTCTTTGCCGAAATAATTGTTTGTACACTAACAAACTATGACAGTTGGCAGCACCGGAATGAGAAGAAGGCGTGTAGAAAATTTCATCTCAATCGGATGGACCGTTCGCGAACGCATAAATAACATACATACATACATTGTCTTTTATATACATAGATTACTATGTTTAAAAAGTCGGTCTCCATATTTATTTTCCATACCGGCGCTGTGGCAAGGAGCTACGAACACAATTCGCAATCCCGCGTTCGAAACACAGCTAAGGACGATTTTGAAGCAGACCGTCTTGCATTGGTTTTCATACAATGGTATCAGTGCTGGTCGTTCAGAAAGCAGTGGCAAACTGCTAAACGTCAACCTGCCAAGAAATCACAAACAGCTTAGTGGTAGATTACCTATGGACAAGGAAGAGGTGATCGAGCGCCTGTGGGACCTAGTGGAGAAGGCGGGGGAACAGATTGAGAACCCGTATGTGGAAAGAATGATATTGCGGGGGATCGGCAGGAGTTCTGGAAGAATCTCAAAATTGAGAGAGAAGATAAGAACTTTCAATCATATAGCGGTGGGAACGATTAATTGTATGACTCTTTGCTGGCTGTTGAACGAAGAAACGGAGCGCGCATGGCATGGGCATGTCCCGAGTGCAGTGATGTCGGTTCTTAGTTACACTCAACTCAACTCTATGGGAGAAAAAGACTGGGCAGCTAGTCCACCGTGGACCCGGGCCTACAAAAATGTGATGGTCCCAACACTTCACATATCCACATCAGGCTTCTGCTATGGAACTTGTGTAAATTTGCGAGTGAGTTTAATCTATTTTATATCTAACTAGCTGACCCGGCCCGGCTTCGCCCAGACCCTGGTGGGGAGCATCTCATTTAATTCATATAAGTAGTCATATAAGTTCTCGTTCCCGTTACCGACTATCTGTCTGTCTGTCTGTCTGTCTGTCTGTCTGTCTGTCTGTCTGTCTGTCTGTCTGTCTGTCTGTCTGTCTGTCTGTCTGTCTGTCTGTCTGTCTATCTCTCTGTCTGTCTGTCTGACCCGGCCCAGCCCATGGTGGAGAGCATCTCATTTAAATTATATAAGTAGTCATATAAGATCCCGTTCCCGACTATCTGTCTGACTGTCTGTCTGTCTTGGGTAAATGGAGGAGGGAGGAGGAGGAGAGGGAGGAGGAAGAAGAAGGAGGGGGAGGAGGGAGGAGGAGGAGGGAGGAGGAGTGATGAGGAGGAGGGAGCAGGAGGGAGGAGGAGGAGGAGGGAGGAGGAGGAATGTGAAGGGTGGAGGTAGAGGGAGGAGGAGGAGTGAGGAGGAGGAGGGGGAGGAGGAGGGAGGAAGAAGGAGGAGGAGGGAGAAGGAGGGATGAGGAGGAGGGAGAGGGAGGAGGAGGAATGTGAAGGGAGGAGGAGGTAGAGGGAGGAGGAGGAGGAGAAGGGAGGAGGAGGGAGGAGGAGGAAGAGGGAGGAGGAGGAATGTGAAGGGAGGAGGAGGGAGGAGGTAGAGGGAGGAGGAGTAGGGAGGAGGAGAGGGAGGAGGAGGAAGGGGGAGGAGGAGGAGGAGGGAGGAAGAAGGAGGAGGAGGGAGAAGAAGGGATGAGGAGGAGGAGGGAGGAGGAGGAAGAGGGAGGAGGAGGAATGTGAAGGGAGGAGGAGGGATAGGGAGGAGGGGGAGGGGAAGAGGAAGAGGGTAGGAGGAAGAAAGGAGAGGAGGAGGGAGGAGGTAGAGGGAGGAGGAGGAGGGAGGAAAAGGGAGGAGGAGAGAGGAGGAGGAGGGAGGACGTAGGAGGAGGAGGACGAGGGAGGAGGAGGGAGGAGAAGGAAGGAGGAGGAAGAAGGAGGATGGAGGAGGGAGAGGGAGGAAGAGGGAGGAGGAGGAAGAGGGAGGAGGAGGATGGAGGAGGGAGAGGGAGGAGGGGAAGAGGAAGAGGTAGGAGGAGGAGGGGAGAGGAGGAGAAGAAGGGAGAAGGAGGGAGGAGGAGGGGAGAGGGGGAGGGAGGAGGCAGAGGGAGAAGAAGGAAGGAGGAGGAGGAAGGAGGGAGAGGAAGGAGGGAGAATGAGGAGGGGAGGAAGGAAAGGGAGGTGGAAGAGGAGGAGGGAGGAGGAAAGAGGTAGGGGGAGGAGGAGGTAGAGAGAGGAGGAGGAGGAAGGAAAGGGAGGAGGAAGAGGAGGAGAAGGGAGGAGGAGGGTGGAGGGAGGAGGAGGTAGGAGGAAGAGGGAAGAGGGAGAAGGAGGAGGGAGGATGATGAGGGAGAAGGAGGCAGGAGGAGGAGGGAGGCAGGAGAAGGAGGAGGGATGAGGAGGGAGAGGGAGGAGGGAAGATGAGGGAGGAGGAGGCGGAGGGAGTAGGAGGGAGGAGGATGGAGGAGGAGGGAAGAGGGAGAAGGAGGAGGGAGAGGGATGAGAGGGAGGAGGAAGAGGAGGAGTGTGGCGGGAGGAGGTAGAGGGAGGAGGAGGGAGGAGAAGAGAGGAGGAGAGAGTTCGCCATTCCGAATTCATACTCGTCTAGTTCTTCCCTTCTACACGACTGTAGATAACTTCCTTACACATAAAAAGATGAATTGTTATTGATATTGCCGTGGCATGGAGGAATATCAGCAGCAGAGTTGATCCAGAAAACCAAAGACTGAGATCTACGGAGAGCCATGAACGCCTACGCCAGCCGGCACGGCACTTGATGATGATGATTGCCGTGTGACGATTCTGTGTAGTCACGTCATTTTCTTCCCTTTCCCTAGCGTTTTGGTTCGGGGATTCTTTCATCATCATCATCATATATTTACGTACGTATTTTGGGAGGGGGAGGAGGGAGGAGGAGGAAGAAAAAAAAAAACTATGACAGTTGACAGCTCTGGAATGAAAGGAAGGCGTGTAGAAAATTTCATCTCAATCGGATGGGCCGTTCGCGAACGTATAAAGGACATACAGACAGACAGAAATACAGACAGACAGACAGACGATCCTTATTTATATATAAGATTTCTTGTGCGGAACAGGAGGGCAATGTCGTCATGGAACTCCAGATCATCAAACTGTTCTGGCAGAGTCCATTTAATTCAATATCTGATGGTAGTTATTGTTATCTTTATACATTAGTCTATAGTCAGGAAGAATCATAAAAGTGACAAAAGGCATCACTATCGCACCACCGTTCTTATTTCAAATATATCTGTTAAATTCTTCCCAAGAAGAACTCTGCATTTCATGTCTTTATATATTATCTTTCTTTTAAGTTATTGATTTTCTATCGGGTCCTATACTGCCTCACCAATTTCCAAATGGATTCACTATCAATGCCATCAAAGACATTTCCGTAGTCGACAAATTCAATATAAATTGGGTAGGACAGTTGACAAAATAACATAATTCCTGTATAATTTCACACTATTGCAGGTTTCCTTCCTTTTGCAGTTTCACCAAATATGTTTCTCTCCAGTATGCTGATGTTTCTTGTCTTCTAGACTGTTACATAATTTTTGCAGGACCCGGACGGACCCGCCCCTAGAGAGTGTTAAGGGTAGAATGATACGACGAACCCGACGAAAAAATACGACGATCAAAAGCCCCCTGCCCTGTTTGTTCCGCGGCGGAGTTTTTATTACTGCAGTAATTTAGTTGGGTGATCTTCTTCTTCTTCTTCTTCTTTCGTTCGCCTGAAACATGTCTACAACTGCAATGTCGTCTCTTGTATGAATCTAACAGTCTTTTTAGTTCATTCAGCGGTCCATAGAGTTTATCTTCCACTGTTGTCTCTCTAGGCCAGAAGGTTCGCCTGGATATGTTGTAGTTTGGGCAATCCTGGAGTATGTGCTCTGCTGTCTGCGACGCCAAACCACATGTGCACATGGCTGAGTCACCAATCTTGAATTTTGTATACAAGTGGTTGCGTAATTTATTGTGTCCTGTTCTGAGGCGCAGAAGAATGACCTGTTCTGGTCTGTCCATAACGTGGTAGTCGTCTTGAGTAAGGTTTGGTGGCTTTCTGATTGATTTGATCATTCTTTTCTTTTGGTGGTATGTAATAGGCACATCAGGTTGTTCTTCTTTTGCTCCTTCCTTAGCCAATCGATCAGCTCTGTCGTTTCCGGGGACTCCACAGTGGGATGGTATCCACTGTATGGTGATCTTACGCTGACTGCTAAGTTCAGAAAGTTGGGTGATATATTGGCTTTATTGGCTAATAGCTTCTGCTAGCATAGATCTCGGCCAGGAGATCTTGAATCTCAGTTTTTAAGCTTTTATAATTCCTTACTTAGATGGTTCCTCACAGTTGATATCCAGATTTACTCACGCAGGCTGGACACCTGGGCTCTCTTTAGGAACTGATCTATTCAGCATTCTATTAAAACTCCCCCGATATGTCTCCACCTTGTCGTGGTGGGGGAGCTTGCGTGTCCCATCGACCCCGTGTGCTTGCCGATGGATGAAAACTATATATCGGACAGCTCTTGGGATAGGGACCAGACTAAGAGAGACACAACTTGCTGCTCTGCAGGTAGACTGAGGATAACAGTCAAAAGATTAAATCAGGTACACGAAGGCAGGAGACCTTGGTCCAGACAAAACTATAAGGCTCTCTGTCAAGGGCTGTGGCTGAACGCCGCTAAGCCACAAACCCGCGGATCTGAGAGCCGGGCCGATACACACCTACCGATAAATAGAGGTGAGATACTGAGCACGCTACATGCCCAGTTCTGATACTTGTTTGAAGGCTGGGGGATATGACGGATTCCCGGATGAGAGGGCCTGGCCGTCTCTCGTTCACTGCTGCATGGAGGTAAGGTGCTGAGCCGGCAGCACATGTAGCCTACCTCGTGAGCGAGTACTAAAATGCAGAAAGTGTCCCAGTCGAATGAAATGGCTATGAAAACTGCCTGTATCTAACACATAGAGTGTAGACAAAAGTGAAAAAACGTCTCAATAACACAAAATGGAACGCACGGCTAGCGAATCCATTGCGTGGTCCGAAGTCAAAAGCAAAAGCTTACCGAGCGGATGTCGCCCGCAATCTGACCGTTCCTGGTGTGTGCTTGAGCGACCAGTAACAAGCGAGATGCTCAACACATGGAAGTGAGGAACTAAAGCAGCCATGAGCAGGACGTCGTAACTCCTTGGGTGAGCCCAGTCTCAGAGCAATATGTGCCGGCTCTGCAATTATGGAAGCCTCCTTGGATAGCCTTGGATAGGCCCATGGTCTGCCCCTGCCTTCCCTTGAGGGTTAACCGTGATGTCGATGATCGCTCTATCTTGACCAGCTGAGATGTGGGCGACATCACAACAAAAAGTCTAACGTGCCTCGAAACCCGAGGAAGCTAACCTCATTAAAAAATGCCTGCTGAAGTCGGAAGTGCCGTCCTACGGGTGGCAAACTAAAAATTGGCACCACGCATTTACGTCAGAGTGAAATGTCTCGTCCGAATGTCTCTCGTGCTAGGAACAGCTCTGACTACCTAGTTTCCGAATGCCGCTCTTGTTCGGAACAGCTCTGACTAGGTAGTTTTCCGAATGTCTGTCGTGCCTGGAACAGCTCTGATGGGCGCAACGACAAGCACATGTCCGAAAACTCGCTGAGTGGATACCATCTGCAGACCTGTCTGGTTTGTGCGGGAACGGCCCGGGGCTAACGAAATGCCCAATATATTGAAGTGAGGAATTAAAGCAGCCATGAGCAGGACGTGACGATTCCCTTAGTGAGCCCAGAACCAGGGCGCTATGTGTCGGCTCTGCAACTATGGAAGCAACCTTGGATGGCGGAAAATGCTATGGACTGTCCCTTCCTTCTCTTGAGGGATGACCGAAGTCCTCGACTGTTCCAACTTGACCAGCTGAGATGTGGACGGTACCACAAAAGTGAGAGTCTCCCAGGAATGCTAACCTGGTCAAAAATGCACGCATAAGCCGGATGTGTTGACCTAAGGGTTTTCAACCCAAGTGTGCCTAACACACACTGCAATGACATCTGAAAAAACACTCCGGATGAACGAAAAGAAGAAGAAGAAGATTCTATTAAAATATTCAACCCAATTAAATTGATCTTTAATATTGGTAACAACTTTTCCATTACTATTTCTCATAAGTTCACTTCGTTGGATATATTTTCCTGCTGTTGTCCTTGTAACACTAACGGTTTCTTAGAGTTCTTTTTCCTGCTATCACTGCTTGTCCTGCTAGGCCAATTAAACATTGTCTTTTATGCACCCATATCTATTTAAAAAAAAAAAATATTAGCTTCTGTGAATTTTTCATGGGCTCTGACATTATAACACTGTTTACTATTTTTCAAATCTGCTCTTTAAAAAAAAATTATTTAAAAAATAAATATTCTATTTCATTCAGATTTTCATGCCCAGGACTTTTAAAGTCCTGTGTCCATTTTCGTGTTGGTGTACCCCTGCCTCACCTTCCAACAACCATGCCTTCCATGACTGTGACATTCAGTGATGAAATCATCTCAGTTGATGGAAGCTGAGTAGTCTCAAGGTATGGTGTCCGCCTCAAGTGCTGGAGGTCTCGTGTTCCAGCCCCGGTGAGGGCCGGGATTTTTCACGTGGACTTCTAGTAAGAAAATTTTCCCCGGTCTCTGGATAGTGAGATCGGACGCCCGTGTGTATTGTTGCACACGTACAAAATCCCTTGACAGTTGGAAATCGAAAAATAGCCTAACGGCGCTGCCCGGGCAAAATTTCGAGGTACAATTCTCATCAACATCAAGTGCCCTGTCGGCTGGCGTGGGCGTTCATGGCTCTCCACAGATCTCGGTCTTTGGTGTTCTGGATTAACTCTGCTGATGATATTCCGCCATGCCACCGTCTCAATCCGTCCAGCATAATTTCTCTTGGTCTGCCTCTGCCTCTCTTCCCCTCGATCTTTCCAGTTCTCCAATGCCTCTCATCTCATCACATGACCAAAGAAAGCTGTTTGTCTCTTTCTTATTGTTGTATATAGTGTTCTAGTTTTATTAGCCTCTTTCAGGCAATCGTTGTTAGTTAAAAATCTACCCAAAGTATTTCAGGATCCTCGCCGGTGCTACGGAATTCGTGCACTGAGCTGAGGCTCTCCGGACTTAGGCTTGAGTTAGGAGTAGAACGGAGTACTTATGGGTTACACACATGTGCCCTGATGTTGATCCGTCGACTAAATTAAACTAAGTGATGAAATGATCTATAACTGACAACCACATGTTGTCACAGGGGAGATGTGTTTTAACTTTTCACTTTGAATTGTCTGCAGGTGTTACATACAAAAATAGTAAACGTAAAATCACCAAGAGGGAGATAAGCCAACATGATGTATAAGTAGTAGAGCCTTTGCAGAAATGTCACTCATATCATGGTCCACTAGTAAACCCTCTATCCTTCCTCGTCCACTAGTAAACCCTCTATCCTTCCTCATGCATTTTCATACACAGGGCAAGTTTTTCTTTCACACATAGTTCTAGCATTCCAGATGCCAGTTCTGGATATTTTCCTAGGTGGAATGAGCTAAGTAGATGATCTAGACTCCTTACGTATTTTTTTCTGCATTGCGTCACATGGTCATAATTCTTTGGGAGAAGAGCCTCCTTTCATCTTGCTTGGCTGAGTTTTTATATTTTCTTTAAATCTACTTGTTCATGGTTGGCTGAATTTTCCAGGTAAAATTTGGTATGGGATGGGGAAGCCTGTCTCATGCCAACTCTGAGTTGACTTTTTCCACTGTAGGATTCAGTTCAATTTGTGTGTCCCAGGACCTCACACAGTTGAGTGACTTAAAATATTTGTGTCTTCTTGGATACACAGGATCTCACACAGCTAAGTGACTGTTAAAATATTTGTGTGTCCTTGGATACACAGGACCTCACACAGCTAAGTGGCTGTTAAAATATTTGTGTGTCCTTGGAAACACAGGACCTCTCACAGTTAAGTGACTGTTAAAATATTTGTTAATGCAGTTATACCAGTATCATTTTGTAATTTTTATGTTATTTGTGTGCTGATGAAGACTTTCAAGCCACAACATCCATTCTAATACTTGTAGTGGTTTGCTGATAAATTCCACTTTCTGTTTTTGCTTAGTCACCCATGAACTCCGCTATTAGAGTTCAGAAAAAAAAAAAAAGAAAAAGAAAACTAGTGGGACATACAAGAATTCAGTTTCGCTGGTTTATTCTTAGTTTGAATGGCAAATTGCATGTGAAATTAATGATGTGACACAGACATGTTTCATGTACCATGTAAACAATGAAATGTGGAAATATAAAAAATAAAACAAAAATCTATCTGGCGTACACTTGTCAGCTCTTACAAGGACATTTAATGAACAATATACAAAACAGCCCAACTCCTCACATATAGTTAAAAACAACACATGCGCGGGGAAAATAATGAGACACTGGAATATCTCTCTTGGTCATGATTTTCAATGACTCAATAGTGTAAACATAGAAACAACAAACAGTAGGATGCATAATTTATTGCCTGGGATATATCTTGCTGCATTTCATCAGGTGCATTCTGCAGAGTTACATGTCAAATAAAGTGAATAGATGAATTATATTTTGGCTCAAATACATAACAAATATAGTCACTGAAACTGTTGCATTGTGGAGCATTTGTTATCCCCACATTGTTTCCCCACAAAGTCACAATGAAATGGGGATAAAATATAATTAATCTATTCACTTCATTTTTTTTCCCTGTGCTCATTCACTTTGAACTCAAGCTTAGTCCATACACACAACTTCTAGCCGTGCTGGACTGAATTTTGCATGTGGATTAGCTTTACCAATTAACTGATTCGATGCCAACCGTCACTTGGTTGACAAAAAGTCTCAACTGTGGGGCCCCTTCGTCACTGTATTGACAAGATCTTGGCAGTTCGTTTGTTTGTTTCGTTTGCGTACCTTGCTTAATTTTAATGCCCTGAAACAAAGTTTTACGCTGAAAGAAGGTTTTTCATTTACACACAGGCCATGAGACACCGAAAATGGCTGAATTTTGTGGAGATAAAGTTGTATTAAAGTTGTGGTTACTCTTCTGACTTTTGGAATGCAACGGCCTTGATTTTCGGCCATATTTACATTAGATAACAGTTTTAAACAATGTTAGATTGTAGTTATTCTGATGTAAAGGACTTTGTGAACGATTCTAAACTGATAGCACATGTTAAATGTGGTTGTTCGGTTAAAATTAATTATTTATAAATGAAAACAAAACTAACCAGCTAACTTAGCCGGTTAGCTGATAACCGTGAAAATTTGTCATCATGTCGAATTAGCTAATGGGGGACACTTGTGCCCCTAAAGTATACTTTGCCTATCACAAAGTATTTAAAGAGTATTTAAATAATTAAATTTAAAAGAATAATAATTATAACTAATATAAATATTGTTTCTCAGTAGAAAACGGTCAAAACCTGTCTCGTTATTTTCTGACATTTTTCATTTTATGTGGCATTGATGCGCTTCAAAATATGATGTTTTGATTGTGTTTTATTGGTGTTATGCGGTCGTTCTAGTGATATTGGTGTAGCAAAATGGTGTAGTTATCATAATTCAGTAAGTTTCATTGGATTATAAACAGCGTTAAAGCACTGGCGCCTTGGTAAGTGGAAATGTCACGTAATTGTCACCCTTGTCTTCAATTTTTTTTTTACAACATTTGCTATTATTATTATTATTATTATTATATTTCTAACCTATAGCAACAGTAGCAATACCAACATGTTCCTTGTGCAATGTCCTTTAATTTGATATATAATACAATATATGTGCTACCATTTTAACAATTTTTAGAGCATTATTGTGAGACACCCCTACTTCCCATTTTCTGCCATCAATTTCTGCTTGGGCCGAACCCACTGTTTGTTTGGCACTGAATCAGTTAACAGTGTCCCTCGACATCAGGTGAACCCACTCCGACTTTAGAGGTATTCACTTCATATGATATATAACTTTACATTATTCATCTGATGAGATGAAGCGAAATATGACAGGCAACAAATTGTGCAATTTATTGTCTATGGCTTCTGTGCTTAGACTCAATAATTATAAGTAAACATTGAAGCAGTCTGTGTTGCTTTTTTGCAGAATCAGGTAAATAATGATTTGGGGAATCGTGAGTTTGGCTTATACACTTCAAATGGATTTATAAAGCATATTAGATTATATATATATAAAATACAAACAAACTATAAAACATACATAAATTAATAACATGTATTCCTAGCAATATCTTGTGACAAATTAAAATAACAGTTAGTATAAATGGAGAGAACATATGTTTAGGGAAGAACAGGGATACAAAGCAAGAGATGGTTCACTCTAATTCACATAAACATAGAAAGATTTGGGGATTAGAATTATTAAGAATATAGAAATATAAAAAAGGAAAAGAGTCTCTACTACCACCAAAAAGCCATGCAAAACAAGAAAGAAAAAGAAGAGGAGGAGGAGAAGAAGAAAAGAAAATGACATTAGTATTGGAAGCATGGCAGTCGCACAGCATTAACTAACACACATACGTGAAGAATTAATGCAAGCTGATAGAATAACTAAATTATTATCGGAACAAGAAATCAGTGGTCAAATCAGGTGAGTACATCACTGCAAAAAAAAACTAACAGTTTACAGGCACAGTAAAATGAATCACTGTAACTCTGAAACACTGCAATCTAAAATTAAATTAAGAACAAACATTAACTAACACACAGAGAGGGTGGTGAATCAGGTGCTAGTATAACAACCAGTATCTACACACCCAGCCATTTGCTAAGGTACTAAGCCTGACCAGAGTGCAATGAAGTTCATTCTACTAACAGTAACTCTGAAAACGGGAGTCTTCATGGCAAAGCTGTCTGCCTCACGCTATGAAGGTTGTGGGTTCGATTCCGGGATAAGTCTTTCGGTTCACGAGTGCATTGTTCTTGGAGACTCCTAGGAGTGGTTGCTGAAGCTACGGAGTTCGTGCTTTGTGCGACACTTTCGGCAGGCCAGCCCTGTGGAAAGAGGCAGAGCTATATGGGATAAAACCTGGTGCAATGAAGTCAATCCTCTCGACTTTTAAGACTTTTTTAAAGACAATTCAATTCCTTAATGAATGTTTTATCTGTTGGTAGTAGATAACATAGCAAAAAGAGATGACTGCAATAAGAAAATGATAACTTCACTTGCTTGCGTCAGAGTTAACAAAACAGAGCTGACCAAGAAGAGCCAACTCCAAATGGTTACATAACTGTGTCACATATCAAAAAAAGAAAAGAATCATCAAATAAATCAGAAAACCATCAACACCAGCACAAGATGATTACCCTTTTATGAGCATACCAAAATAAATCATTATTCAGAATGGGACACAATCAATTACGCAACCACATGTACTCAAAATTCAAGATTGGCAAATCAGCCATGTGCACATGTGAATTGGCACAGCAGAGAGCAGATCACATACACCTAGATTGCCCCCGTTATGAAAAATTTAGGTAAACCTTCTGACCTAGAGAAACAACAATGGAAGAAAAACTTTATGGACCACTGAGTGAACTAAAAATACAGAGACGTTTTTACAAGAGAGAAAATTGCAGATATAGACAATAAATTTCGAGCAAGTTAAAGGGTCAGCATGTCTGACTTTGACCTGCATTTATCTAAGGACTAGTTCCTCTAGACAAATTCCATCAATGGCACAGGCCTCTATCTGCCTGTGTGTAGGGTATCCCCCCCTCCCCCCCCAATTTTTTTTTTCCTGGGAGCAGTTTTATGGCCTACTCTTTGTGATTTCTGACTGCCATGGAATTTTTAGTGTGCACATATTTCATGTGGAAATGCCTATTTAAAAAAACTCTTATTTGAGAAGACCAGGCGTTAGCTACAACAGGAGTACATGTCATATCATCATAAACCAATGGTTCTTGTTAAAATGTCCAACTCTAAGTTGGGATTTGAACCTGAGATATTCTGAGCTGAGACAGATACTCTTGGCCACTCTATCCCAATTCTTACCTTAATAACGTGTTCAATACCAACATGCTTTGAAACTAGGACTAGGAGAGAAGACACCAGCTGAAATTTATACAAGAGACTATATTGTAGATATAGACAATGCATTTTAAGTGAACGAAAGAAGAATCAGCACATCATCCAGTTCCATCTCCACAGTGAAGGTTGGCAGCAGTGGATCTACAGCAGTTTCTGTTAAGCCTTCGTTGTATATTCTGCTTTGTTGTACCATATTTTGATGTTGTCAATCCTTTTTTTAATCTTTGTTGCCCTCTAGCTCTTTTGCCCTAAACGTTTCCCTCTTTAATAGCTTTCAGTAGACAGTTACTGTTGTATGCATGTGAAACACAGATAATAAGCAGACAAGCTGAGAAACATCTAGTGGCAGTAGAAATGTGGTTTCTGAGGAAAATGAAAAGAATACAATGGGTGGGCAGATAAAACAAATGAAACAGTCTTTCAAGAAAAAATGAATAGATTTGAGAAATTATATGTAGAGTCAAGATTTTTTGGGGGCACATTTAGAGAAGAATTACTTAAAAAACTTGGTGACAACTGGCTAACTTGATGGAAAAAAAGTGAAAGGAAGACAAAGAAATAAACACTTGAATGACATAGCCATGTAGCATTATTGGGACAAAAACACAGATCTGAGCCATGACTGGTGATCGTGTAAGATGGCGAACAATGACCTGCATGTTTATTGGCATGACAAAATGATTACATTGAGTGTCACGTCATTTGATGTGACCAAGGTACCTTGTTTATGTCGTTGTGAATTCCTTCAGAGGATTCTTTATATGCCAAGTTGTTCCTCAAGTTACTTATTTGTTAAGAGGCAGGCAGACCATGAAAAAAATACTATGAGAATGTGATGCAATAAAAATTAGTGACCTTCTGATATTTTGATATTCTGCACTTTAAAAAAGACAGTTATCACAAGGGTGAATTTTAACAATCTTCATAAAGGTGAAAAAATATATAATTTTACAATTTTACTGTGCATGAGATTTCACATTTAAAGGAAAAAAAAATGAAACAACTGAAGTTATAAGAATGTTTCTCAACAGGTTTGTACATTTAAATGCACAGATGAATCACATTTATGAAACAGACACAAATTTCACCCATATAATTTCACAAGAAAACATATAATCCTAATAAAAGTGATACATTCGATTAGTTATTCAGTCAGTTACCCATCACTTCCTGTGGTTCCACCTAGCAATGAACTTTCACTTTATCTGTTGGTTTCATTGTGCATATAGGCAGACTTTTCCAGTGCATTTCTAAATGTTTTCTTTCCACATGCAGTGCTGTTCAAAACTTTAAAATATTGAAACACATTAAATCTGTCAGCACATTAAATATGTTTAAGTAAATAAGTCAGTAAGTAAAGGATACCCTTTTAAATGCTGTGAGGTATATTGGTTTTATACCTTTAACTCCATATTCTTATAAACCAACTGACGCTCAAAGGGTGAGGTGTATTGGTTTTATACCTTTAACTCCATATTCATCATATTCGTATAAACCAGCTGATGTTCAACGGGTGAGGTGTATTGGTTTTATACCTTTAACTCCATATTCTTATAAACCAACTGACACTCAACAGGTAAGGTGTATTGGTTTCATACCTTTAACACCATTTTCTTATAAACCAATTGATGCTCAACGGGTGAGGTGTATTGGTTTCATACCTTTAACACCATTTTCTTATAAACCAACTGACGCTCAACGGGTGAGGTGGTTCATATCACATTGACCACCTTTACTTGCCAGGACATTTCCTGATGTCCAATTTATGCTGGCTCCAGCTGGGAGCCCTGCTCGAGTAAATTAAAATTGACATTGAGGGAATTTAATCACATGAACAATGGGTGACAGGCAAGCATCCTAGCCACTGTGTTGCCGTTGCTACCATTAAATATGTATAAATAAATTTATTTACGTTTAGAAAGTTTGAATTACTGACAAACCTACTGAAGTCATCTGAGTTGTCCGTATAATTTATGCATAATATTTACTGGTATTAGGGAGTATTATCTCTCAGCCTAGGTAATATTAAAAGAACACATTCATTTTGGCACATTGTAATGAACATTTGGATACACAAGGAAGGCTCCAACATTTAGGCAGATCTGTAAATATTCAGTTAAGTGAACCTCCACTTTATCTTTTGGTTTGATTGGATTTGAGAAATAAATAGCATGGAATCTCTAAATATTCAATTCAGTGAATATAGATTACAGTGAACATAAATTAAAATAAAAAGAAATGTACACAATAACAAATCAAACCTACTTTTATATAAGGAATTATCTTCAATGTCATTCTTAAATAAGGACAGAAAAAGATATAACTAAGCATGCTTCCAATACTATTTTGGGACAAAATGGTATGTGCAGTGTGTAAGATGACATGACTATATGAGGTATTGTCAGAAATATACTAGAGACTATAATCTATTTAGCTGCAAGGTTATCTGCCATTTACTGTTGCAACTTTCTTCACACAACAAAGACATATAACAATATTCTCATTAAGTACAAAGAAACAATGTTCATTAAAACACACATTCTGTTTTTCCACATCAAAATAGCATAAGTATGACACTTTATAAATATTGGGTGCTTTATACATTAGCTAAGAAAAAAAAACAACAGAAAAACTGGCAAACTAAATAATTAAAATGCACTTAACAACTGTGCCAATATATAATCATAATCAGTAGAAACTTCAAAGAAATATATAACTGCTAACATTTGCTTAAAAACTATACCAATGTAGTTTTAATTAGTTTCCAATGTAGTTTTAAGTAGTTTCCACAGGTACCATGCTCCACACCTTCTTCTTTTTCGTTTGCTTGAAATATGTCTATAACTGCAATGTTGTCTTTTGTATGAATTTAACTGTCTGTTTTAGTTCACTCAGGGTTCCATAGAGTTTATCTTCCACTGTCATCTCTCTAGACCAGAAGATTTGCCTAGACATGTTGTAATTTAGGCAGTTTTGGAGTATGTGCCACCAATCTTGAATTTTGTATACATCTGGTTGCATAATTTATTGTGTCCTGTTCTGTGGCGCAGAATAATGACTTATTCTGGTCTGTCCATAACATGGTAGTCGTCTTGAGCAGGTTTTGGTGGTTTTCTGACTGATTTGATCATTGTTTTCTTTTGGTGGTTTATAACGGGCACATAAGGCTGTTCTTCTTTTGCTCCTTCCTTAGCCAATCGATCAGCTCTGTCGTTTACAGGTATTCCACAGTGGGATAGTATCCACTGTATGGTGATATTATGCTGACTGCTAAGTTCAGAAAGTAGTGTTCTTAGTACTGGCAATTTCCCAGACAGGAGCACCTCGAGTACTGATTTTGCATCTGTCAATAGCACCAAAGGTTGTGTACCATGGTTGGTATTTAGTAATTTCTCTGTTGCTATCTTGATTGCCTGGATTTCAGCATCATAGTTATGGCAGTACTTTCTTGTTAGTGCTCTGGTCGTGTCCCTAGTATTATTTGGGTACTCTACATACACTCCCGCTCCTCCATTTTGAACAGCATTTTGTGCTGACCCATCTGTGTAGACTCAGATCCAGAGGTCCTGTGGGTATTCTTCATCAAGGAAGCTGAGAGTGGCTGTTCTGTGCTGTACACTGGCTCCACACCCGATGACTGTTTTCTATTGGACGACTGATAACTAATTAAAATATGTTAGTTGTCTTGTCTCTTACGTTACATTACTCTTTCACATTTCTGAGATCTTAGCTGCTGTTTATATACTACCAAATATATTTGTGTCATCAACATTTCTGGAGGTCAGCATGGCTGAATGGATAAGAGCGCTTGGTCTTAAACAACTGATGTACTGATGCCGGCGTAGCAGGTTCAACCCCTACACCAGACAGTTGGACTTAAAAGTTGATTTCGTGTCCTTGATATTAGGATGTAAATTATAAGTACCTCAGAAGTCAGAGTGGATTCGCCTGATGGCAAGGGACACTGGTAAGAGGGGAAAGCTAATTCACATGCACAAATCAGTCCAGTGCACTAGACGTAGTAACACGTGCATGGATTATACTTGAGTTCAAAGTGAGCAAACGCACATACCAAACCAAAAATCAATATTTCTGCTGGAAGGATGTCAAATCCAAAATGAACAGAGCATTTCTAATCATCTAATTACTATATAGAAAACAAAAGTAAAATGTCACAAGCAAACTAAAACATAGTTATAATTTTTTTGTGTTTTTAAATTTTGCATCAAATTTTATTAAAATCTGGCATAAATAATTATAAAGTGTTCATACTGATTCATTTCTACACTTCATTTTTTATATAATGAAAAAAATGAACATTGATTTGATCAGTTTGCCGTTTTCTATCCATAAAAAAATAGTATTTTACTAAGTAATTCTTACATTATTTAAGGGTAACATGTAAATCTTTCATATATGCCCTTTTGAATTTGGGGGATTATTTTACATTCAAATCTTGACCTTTTTTTTTGGCACAAACAAATTACCGAGAGTATTGGACAAATTGGTATATTTAATTACATTATTTTAAATCATGAGGTCGAACAATAAAAACACTCTAACTGAAAACCAATTTAATTTTTCCGCAGGAATAAATTCAGTAACATACAAAATGAGAAACAATATTTATGTAAACCTTATCACAGACTGTGAAGTATAGTACTAACTAATTATGTAACTATGATAAATACAAACTCTAAAAATAAAATTGACACCTTCAAATATTAGATGAGAGTAACTCTATGACTATTAGCATGGAGACTGAAATTTAAAAAAAAAACATGTTAAGTTACTTTAAAGTACAATCATGGAACACACCAAAAACATGACAAAGAGGCTGAGAATATTGGGAATATCTTGAGGTAATCAAGGTAAAGGGTTAATAAATAAGCAGGTATTTATTGACACTTATATAATGTAAAAGATGAAGAGAAGCAGATATTAGAGAATGCACTAAACAACAGAAACAAACATGTGTAAACTAAGGCACAGTTGAGGCTTGAGCCAAGCATTCCAAATGACACCATTTTTAGTTTAATATTCCTTTTTATTTAGGGGCTAGAAATTAGTTAGAACCAAATGGCAAGAGTGTCCAATACATGCAGAACAGAGAAAATGACTTTCTCCTATGCCCGCTCCATTTAAGGACAAATTCTATGAATATGTCAACAACCACAAGTTGACTGCTGCTTTCGTTAAATATATTCAGGTTGACGCATGAAGCCATGAAAAGAAGAAGAAGAAGAAATACGCGTCTGCCTATAACACTGCTTCCTTAAGAAGCTCGAAATAATTTAGAGCTTCATCATCTGACTTAAACCTTGAAAAGTGCAGGTGAAGACAATGTTTTTTTAAATATTTCATTTCTGATTAACCCAGTGATGACCTTCCTGTAGTGTAGTGTAGCATTCTGACATTAGACAAGGGCGAAATAATTGTAGGTCCCCTCTGAATGCTGCACTTATTAAAAATAGCATGTCAGTTGGAAACTGTAAAGAGAAGGCCATATTTGGCTACTTCAAAAATTAGAAAACCTACCCACAAGAGAATACTAACTGTATATGTTAAAGAGGAAAGGCATTCACAAACAAAAAGGTTGGACTGAAGTTGTATATTCAATCAGAAAAGTACAAATACGAAAGGTTCCAGAAAAAATGAACATAATGCAACAAAACACTCCGTTTGGGTTAAACAAGGAATGACGTGTTCTTCATAAATTTGAAGAAATTTTGTGTAATGACAAGATATAACATCCTTTTGTTGTCTAGTATTCTCCTTATATTAGCATGTAGCAGGTCCCTTTCTGCTCTCATGGCCTGCCTAAATGTTTTTTGAGCCCTTGCCATTTCTCCCATCTCAAGCACCTTCATGCCAAAGTTGTATGTGTCTGCAGCATCCTGGGTCCGCCTTTGTGCTGGTCAATCCCTGCCACTTCTTCATGGAACCACACCTTCCATCACTGTTCCCTCCAAGCCACTGTGGAGTTCTTCTTCTTCTTCTTTCGTTCGCTTGAAATATGTCTATAACTGCAATGTTGTCTCTTGTATGAGTTTAACTGTCTTTTTTAGTTCACTCAGCAGTCCATCGAGTTTATCTTCCACTGTTGTCTCTCTAGGCCAGAAGGTTTGCCTAGATATGTTATATTTTGGGCAGTCTTGGAGTATGTGCTCTGCTGTCTGTGACGCCAATCTACATGTGCGCATGGCTGTTTCACCAATCTTGAATTTTGTATACATCTGGTTGTGTAATCTATTGTGTCCTGTTCTGAGGTGCAGAATAATGACTTGTTCTGGTCTGTCCATAATGTGATAGTCATCTTGAGCAGGTTTTGGTGGCTATCTGACTGATTTGATCATTCTTTTCTTTTGGTGGTATGTAACGGGCACATCAGGCTGTTCTTCTTTGGCTCCTTCCTTAGCCAATCGATTAGCTCTGTCGTTTCTGGGTACTCCATAGTGGGATGGTATCCACTGTATGGTGACTTTATGCTGACTGCTAAGTTCACTGTGGAGTTTAACATGGCCAAAGTATTTTAGTTTCCGAGAACCAAACTGTTTATGAGCCAGTTTTCTTTGATGTTCAGATCCTGTAGAATTTCAGTATTTCTCTTCTTCTTGGTCCATGATATTATAAGAATTTTTATGTAACATTTGAGCCCAAAAGTCCAAATTTTCGAAATGGTTCATGACTCATATCCATTATTTTGCCACAGGAAAAATGGATCTTTTCACAAATGTTATTCTTCCTCTTCTTCTGCGTTCATCCAGAGAGTTTTTT
Organism: Cepaea nemoralis; assembly: GCA_014155875.1. Classification (NCBI taxonomy): domain Eukaryota; kingdom Metazoa; phylum Mollusca; class Gastropoda; order Stylommatophora; family Helicidae; genus Cepaea; species Cepaea nemoralis. The sequence continues at coordinate 40,398 of JACEFZ010002127.1, forward strand.
CAGATGTGATTGCCTGTTTACAGCAGAGCTGCGATCCTTGCTCTTTAAGGCCGCCACATCTGACTTCTGCGGGCATTTATTGACCGGGTTAACCTTCTCGGGTAAATATTATCCTACCTTGTTTGTTGGTGTTTTGCCATTGGTTACTAATTATAAAAATACCAGAAAAACACTAATTAGATGGGATCATGTGTAATGACCAGATAGAGTCACAAATGTGCCTATAGCTTTCACATCTTTCTGTTGTCTAGTGCTCACTGTATGTACTTCCCCTTATACAAATACAAGACAAGACTAATTATTTGCTAATCTTTACAAAATGGCATGCCAGCGATGTATACTTCAAGCATTATATAGACAACATCTATTAGCACTGTCAAACCAAAGTCACAACACAAGTATGATGGAGTTGACACTTTGCATGATCTCTTCATTCTTGTCCTACAAACAACATACAGTGCTGATATTCATGAAACACTTCACTTCACACAGAAGAAACGTAAAATGGTTTGACATATCTGGTAACACTGATATCACTGGATGATCGTAGATGTCTGCCAGAGTTAATTCATTCTATACCAAGCAACTCACTATATGTTTATTTAATATTCTTTACATGCTATAATTGTTGTTACAACTCATTATATACTTATTGGGGAACCATGGTAGCCCTGTGGCTAGCAAGCTTGTTTGCTAGCCTCTAAGTCACGTGTTCGAATCCCCATTGAGACAGATTAAAAACAATTTACCTGAGCTCCCAGGCCTGCCCTGCTTACAGTGGGTCCCAGGAAATGTCCTGGGAAGTAAAGGTGGTTGGCTAGATACTGACCACCTCGCCCATTGAGAGCTGTTGGTCTCTACAACTATGGGGTAGCACCGCCCATTGAGAGCTGTTGGTCTCTACAACTATGGGGTAGCACCGCCCATTGAGAGCTGTTGGTCTCTACAAATATGGGGTAGCACTGCCCATTGTGTGCTGTTGGTCTCTACAACTATGGGGTAGCACCGCCCATTGTGTGCTGTTGGTCTCTACAACTATGGGGTAGCACCACCCATTGAGAGCTGTTGGTCTCTACAACTATGGGGTAGCACCGCCCATTGAGAGCTGTTGGTCTATAAAACTATGGGGTAGCACCGCCCATTGAGAGCTGTTGGTCTATACAACTATGGGGTAGCACCGCCCATTGAGAGCTGTTGGTCTATACAACTATGGGGTAGCACCGCCCATTGAGAGCTGTTGGTCTCTACAACTATGGGGTAGCACCGCCCATTGAGAGCTGTTGGTCTCTACAACTATGGGGTAGCACCGCCCATTGTGTGCTGTTGGTCGATAAAACTATGGGGTAGCACCGCTCATTGTGTGCTGTTGGTCTATAAAACTATGGGGTAGCACCATAATACCAATACATGTTAAGGCATATAAAAAGATCCTTTACTTTAACATGATATAATTTTTGTTGGCAACTCACTATCCTTTACTTTATACATGATATAATTTTTGTTGGCAACTCACCATCCTTTACTTTATACATGATATAATTTTTGTTGGCAACTCACTATCTGTTTATTGGTTGCTCTCATCACGTATCATATTGATAAAAATGGGCGGTCATGGTTTACCATGATCACCAGTCTCAGATCAGGTAGGTATTCTTTTCCCAACTATGCCATGTGGCCAAGTGATCCAGGTATTTATCTCCCTGTCCGTACCCTGATCTTCTCCCCATCAAGTCAGCCACACATTACTAAGCTTTCCAGTTTATCTCTCCTCATAACGTTCCCAACAAATCTTGACTGTCTATATCTAATTTCTGTAATCAATTGGTAATTTTCATTTCTTTCTTTTAAAATCTAATTTCTGAAATCAATTTATAGTTTTCTTCTTTTTCTTATTTTTGTCCACTCATAGTATTATTTTTGTTTTCCTCAGAAACCACACTTCCACTGCCATTAGATGTTTCTCAATGGCGATTTAGTCTACTTATTGCCCACGTTTCACATGCCGGTTCCATGGTGAAGGGGTTACGGATGCAGTTCGTAATCCCACATCCAAAACATGGCGGTGCGCGATTTGGCTGGAGACAGCCTTACGTTGGTTTCTGGTTTCGTATGAAATAGTATGGGTGCCAGCCATTCACAAAGCAATGGCAAATAACTGAACTACAAACTTGGCCAGGAATAACGAACAGCCAAAAATGCTGGAGTTATCTGTTACAACCTGTAACAGATATGCAACTAACTTGTTCACATTCATACAACAGTATAGGTTCTATATATTCCTCTAACATTGGTTATTTTAGACATGAAACAAGTTGTGCAGTCCTGTTCCATTCAATTGTTATATGAACCCATTCTATTCCAAATTTTACATGTAACATGTTTTGTGATCATATACACAAGTGTACTTACACTTCAGACATACATGCTCACAAAATACTGTGTTATTGAAGCTGTGTGTCCATGTACACTTCAAACAAACTGACAACATAATGTATTGGTGAAATAGTATTCTTGTGTACAGCAAATACACTTACACCCCAGACAAACAAGCTTTAACCATACTATACTGGCAAAGTTAAGTGTCCAGGTACACTTCAGACAAACAAGCTTAGAACATATTACACTGGCAAAGCTGTGTGTCCACATATAGCAGTGAATTTACTTTCAACATACAAATGTACAACATAATGTATTGGTGATACAGTGTTTCCATGTACAGTAATGTATGCAAAGCTGTGTGTCCACATACAGCAATGAATTTACTTTCAACATACAAATGTACAACATAATGTATTGGTGATACAGTGTGTCCAAGAACAGTAATGTATTTACACTTCATATAATAAAACTGGCAACATAATTTATTGTTGAGGCTCAGACAATGATGATACTTGTGTGGACAGTGAGGGTTCCTATTAAGTTATTACCTTCTTTGCTTAATCCAATGTCTACATAAATTTTGTATTTCGTGCTGACTTCTTGTTTAACGGTACTTTTTACACATATTATCTACGGTTGCAACTCTTGGCTTTTGTGTATTGTCTGGCTGTGACCTTGCCCCTTCTTGTCACCTTCACAACCTTCTAATGACATAATTGACAAACAAAGACAGTGAGTGTTCTTATAAAGTTATTATCTTCTTTGCTTAGTCCAATGTCTACATAACTTTCAGAAGTATTTCATGCTGTCTTCTTTTTAGTCTTACTTTTTACACGGTTGCATCTCGGCTTTATGTATTTTTTGGTTGTGACATTGCCCCTTCTTGTCACTTTCACAACATTCTAATGACATAATTGACAATAAACAGAATCAAGAATTTGCAACTTAAACTTTACCTGATGAAAAAGCCATTTTTGCAATTGTATACACTGTAATTGGAGTGGTCAAAGCTCTTTACATTCGTAGTGCATTATTATGAGACCCAACAACAGATTAAATAACATAAACACACAGAATAAATTTAAGTACAAATGGACACCAGCAAAGTTGTAGTGTTAGGCAAGTGGTGCAGAATAGATGCAGTATAATGAACATATTTATTAGCAGTTGTAATGAATATCATGACAGCTCAGCTGTCACTTATAAATGTTGCATGGAGCTGACATCTGGAGGAGCTGACCCACGTTGTCAGCTAGTCATTTCATCTTCTAACATAGCATCTAGCTCATCAGTCAGACCCTGCAGCATGAAATCAATGTCACTTAAAACATTGCCTCCTTCTGGTTTGCTGAAAAAAAAAAAAACAGTATAATAACAATTGTAGGTAAATTATAAGTACTAGCAGAGTAAGATAAATTAAACAGTTTTAAAAAAAAACAGACAACACTGTTTTTCAGTAATTAAACTATTTCTGAATTAATTTATCAAACAAGTACTGTATCCAGAAGGAAGTTTGGCTGAATTGATTTCTGACACTTCCTGTCCCTTGCTTTAGTTGTGCATTCTTATAGACAACTGCTGTTTTTTCATCTCTTCATGTTACCTTCAAACTTATTTTCCTTTCAGGATGACATTTTAAAAGACATTTTATTACCCACATCAGGATGAGACAATTGTCATTTTTGGGAAAGATTATGAAAAGAGACAGTCTAAAAAGGTTGTAGCAACTGGGAAGATTGAGGGGTTTTGATACAGAGGTTGATTTTTTTGTTCGCATATCCTTTACAGGACATCGCTGTCAACATCAGCATCTTTCAGCTGATTGTTGATTTCTGGGAAAGATTTTGCTCAGTAGTTTGCCATTGCTTTCTGAGCGACCGGCTCATATACTCCGTAAGTTACAGATGCAGAGAGAACCGCTACTGATTCTTGCGCATGTCACATTACTCACAAGAGTATATGGGATTACGGAGAAAGTCGTGTAACCCCTAGATCAGGGAGACCGGCACAGAGGTTAATAGAGGGAGAAAATACTGGATGGGCTGGCACACTAAGTAGATGACCAGTGGGCAAAGTTATGCAGACCACAGGGAACAGACATTTGAAGAGGAATGTGACTGACTACACCACTCAGCATGGCAACTGATGATAGTGGTGATGATGGTTTTCGTAAGATGGTTTCTGTCTTTTAATGTGGCAAAACTATTTAACTTGTCTCTTTATTATTATTTCCATGTTAACTATTCATCTCCAACTTCTCTATGACTTTTATTTTTGTTTTTTTTTCACTGTTTGTGAAATATTATCTCTCTTTGTGTGTGTGTGTGTGTGTGTGTATATATATATATATATATATATATACACACACACACACACACACATCTCTAGGGCTTCAATTCAATATCTTAAGTGTTGGTTCCTTATCTATGCTTCTGCACCATATAGTTAGCATCGAATACATAAATTCTAATTTTTAACGTTTTGTTTACCTGAATTAACTTAATGCATTGACAAAATTATGATTAATTAACCCCAAATAAATTATTTTTGTAACATTCATTTAACAGAAATTTACTGGCAATTGTGCAAAACAATAAAGAATAACATGTTATATAAAATGACCTCGCAAAAAAAAAAAAAAACCCACGATGTTCAGAAAGTGAACTAATTCCAAGTAATTGTTAAATAAAGTTAATAGTTGAAAGAAAATGTTTATCGCATGTCAAACTTCTGCACAAGGCAATGTTTAAATAAATCATTTCCAAAGAGTTTTCCCAGGGCACAAGACTTTAACAGTTTATATTTCATGTTTTGGTTTCTGAAAAAAAAACCCCACTCCTATTAATACTATTATGACGACTACAACTGAAACAGCTGCCAAAAATTCACTTTGCTTACTTTTCTTTATAGGAAACACATCTTGTTCTGGAGGGAAAGCGTATGAGGAGACGATGTTATAGGTGTGTGGACATTATCAAGAGATGGATGGACTGGAAAAAGTCTGTATGAATGAGTACACCATGCAACATTGCAGTTATAGACAAATTTCAAGCGAATAAAAGAAAAAGAAGAAGAAGAGTACACCATGAAACACAGGTCAAGATACTGGAAACTAAATACAGCCAAACTTCAACAGTAAGAAAGCAAATGACCCATTTCCATGCCTTGAGGCATACTGGGTACATGGTGCCAAACCCACATTTGTGTAGACCAATCAATACTCCAGGGATGATATATCATGCCAACCGCCTTCACTTCCCACGACATTTTCTGGTACTCATTGTAGGCTGGGTCTGGCTGCGAGCCCAGGTCAAAAGTAAAAAAATTTGGCCCAATGCGAATTCAAATAAAAGGCCAACAGGCAAGTATTTAGTCATTGAGCTACTATGGTCTCCCTGAACATCAATGACACTTGACAATGATGATGATTAAAAAAAAAAAAGAGCTATATGCCAGTTAACAACTTTACTTACAATATAATGTAAACACATAATCCGATCAACAAATGCCACAAAGAAGAAGAAGATAAATGAAAAACAAAAACAAAGGTAGACTGGGGACAGTCAAAGACAAATCTGAAAGAAATGCTTTTCAACATCAGATGTACTGGGTTACAGGCTTGACAAACAGTGCAATGTCACTTGTTTTATGATGGCATCAATACTTCTGCCATCTGCAGTTGGACAAAAACATCCCTCCATCGCTGGGATCATAAGCAAAAAAATTAATTTAAAAAAAGTATTGTTTCCCACGCCTTGAGGGAACCAGGTTAAAAGTATAGGATCCCTTTTCATGTCACCAAGCATATTGAGTACATGCTAGCCCCATATTTTTAAACCAATTGGCAATCGCTGGCTGATAAGATCAATTTCGAAATATCCCCTTTACTTCCCAGCCAATTTACTGGCACCAATTTTGGGTTAGGTCGACTTAGGAAACAAGGTCAATTAGAAAAATTGCCCTCCTCCTAGGGGATTTGAACATGTGACTACCAGAACAGCAGGCAAGCATGCTAGCCATTGCTTTACCACGACTAAAATTATCATCCACCACTGTAATTGTAGACCTGTGTGGTAAAAACGATGCTATCATGACTCTTTAGCCTGCAGGTAAAGAAAATCAATACTCTCGAACAGTGAAACATGAACTTACTCTCCAGCTGTCATCAGCAATGGATCTTGCTGTTGTGTTGGTGTTGGCTGTATTGATGATGGCCCTCCTGATGGTCGTGATGTTTTTGGACTGAAAACTGGCTTTGTACCTGGCACTGGTGGCCCAGCAGAATCTAGAAAATAATTAATGGAAATATTATACTATACAGAGCGGCCATCATCTGTCTTGTTTTCTCAATAAGTTCAACCATTGACCATCTTCTGTGCCTCACTGCTGATTTATACAGCCTCTTCTGTCTCTGTCACCAGTATTCTCAGTCTTCCATAGCTCTCACATTTCTCAGACCTTCTATTCTAGAAATGCACCTAAAAATTATTATTATATTATATTAATAATCTGTCTTTGTGAATTTTCCACCTGCAAAACTTGGTTAGCTAACCACACTGACTCTATAATCTTAGATTAACATAGCCTCCAAACAAAAAAAAACCACTTACGAGTTGTCGCATATCCTGATCAGTCAATCAAAGCATTTTTTGCTGTTCATGACACCTGGGCAAGTTTATGGAATGTAGTTTGCCAATACTTTCTGAACGACCAGAACTCATACCATTTCATAAAAACCAATGTAAGACGGTCTGCTGCCAAATCACCCACAGCTGTGTTTCAAATGCGGGTATGCAGGATTACAAACGGCGTCTATAATCCCTTCGCCACAGAGCTGGCAACATTTATGAGTAGCTCACTCAAAATGACAGCGATCACGATAGCACGAAGGAGTAAGTTATTTCTTAAATGCCCACTTGTAGTTTGTGAAAAATGCGTGATTTACAATGAAGATATAATTTTTTCAGTATAGACAAATAAATATAATATAATGGAAATAGAAAACTGAAAAATGCAAGGAAAAGACTGAGCATGTTACACCAAGGCTTTTGTATTCATATATTCAGGATTAAGAATAAATGAAACAGCAAAACACAATTTTTCATTGTAGACATAAACACAACTTCGAACATACTAGGGTAAACATATAATACAAATTATAACAGTGTGATTGAAAAACAGAGGTAACAATGTATGGGCAGATATATTCACTATGCAATAACCGTACCAAAGCAAATCAATGTGGAGAGTTCTTTGATATGTTCAAAGATGTTGGAAATGTTATAGAGAGTGAAAGTGGTATGATTCTGATTATAGGCATCTAATGGGAAGATGTGCACCTAATTCTTTGTATTTTCTTCCTCCATTTACTTCAGTGAAGTGTTGGGAGGTGCACTTAACTGTTGGCATGAAATTGCTAAATTCTGGTTGTATGGAACCCCCTGCAAGACTTCTGCAATATGTGGACATCATATACCATGGATGTGGTGTGGTGACTTCAGTCACAGACATGGATGACAGTTAAAGCATATAATGGGATACCCTGCATCTCACCTTGTGTGCCATTCAGGTCCACGCTGGTTTTATGGAACTGCCATATGTTTTCATCATACACCCGGAAAATTTGCCACCACTGGCCTAATTTGAACTGACAGGGGATCTCAGAGTTGGTGGCACCCAGAGATGCAGTGATCAGAAATTATTCTGGCACTCACCAGTATACCTCAAATCAGGGTACATGTTGCCCATCAAAAGTATGACCTACTAGACTGACAAATAGTTCAATGCTAGCTGACAGGTTGAAATGCCCACCGAACAAAAATCCTACTAAATGACAACTAATCCTCAAAACACCATACACCAGGTATGCAGGTGGCAAAAACATGTCGGTGGCTACCAAACGGAAAATTACTTGGCCAAAAAAATCCATTTGGAGGAAAGCTTGAATAGAAAGCCCATTGTGTGGGTGTTATAAAGTCCAAAATCTGCAGATTATCATTCTCCATAGGTGTGGCATGTAATAAATGGGAGACTCAATATATGTAAGTGAGGCTAGGCAACCATGTGCAGGACATGATAATTCCTGGGGGTGTGCCAGTGTCAGAGCATCATATATAAGCTCTGCATTTATGGAAGCCTCCTTGGATGTGGGGGGTGGGGGGGGGGGGGGAATGCATGGTCTGCCCCTGCCTTCCCTTGAGGGCTGACTACCATGCGTGTGGCATGTTCAACTGTTCTCAACAGACCAGTTGGTGCGTTACAGGGAATGGAGGAACAAAGATGTTAACACTTTTGACCGTGAAACATCTTATGAAACACCTGGGAAGGCTAACATGGTATAAACATAATACCTAAAGAAGTCGGATGTGTCTGTCGAAAGTTGCAAATATTGTAGCAATTCTGTAAACTGACATTATTCAATCACGTCCAAAAAAGATTAGGCAACTGACGAAGGAGAAGATACACTATGCATAAATGGCTAACACAGGCTTGGGTTTACATCAACACTTCTGTGTCTGTCTTCCAAAGAAGGATAACATGTAAAGAAGAAAGAGGCTATGAAAACAGAATATAATGAATACAGAATATAATGAAAACAGAATATAATGAATACAGAATATAATGAATACAGAATATAATGAATACAGAATATAATGAATACAGAATATAATGAATACAGAATATAATGAATACAGAATATAATGAATACAGAATATAATGAAAACAGAATATAATGAAAACAGAATATAATGAATACAGAATGCAAGTTTATGACTTAGTTGCATACAACTAAATACATGTACAAAAAGGATCCTTTACTATACTTATTTATATGCTACTAAAATATCACAGAGATTTGGTGTTAGTTAAGTTCATGTTTCCCACGTATGAATAAAACAAGAGAGGGAAATTTGTCAGTATGTCTGACATCAGCATTTCCCCACGAGAACTTCTGGAACACATTGTATGATGCTGAATAGATCTCAGAGCCTGGGTCTGAACAAAATGTGGGAATCTGTGTTGATAAAGTACACTACAATTCTACTACTTTGGCCTCATGAATACAGAAATGCAAGAAAATATTCAAAGAAAGTAATTAAAGAAGGCTAAATAACAGTATGGCAAGTGGATGGAAAAATGTTCTCCCCATACCTGTTCAACATATATGAAGAAAATATATTGAGAAACATAAAAGATGAGACCAGTGAAAAGTTTGATTAATTCATAATTGGTGCAAATTCACTTCCAGAATTTATATGCAGAAGACACCATCCTCCTCTCAAAAAAGGGATTAAAAGTTTAGAGTTTGTCCTGTCTGTCAAAAGACACAGCAACAAATCAAAATCTTGTCTGAACTTACCTGATGATGACAATTCATGCTGCTGCTTTTGGAAGTGATTATCAGATGAAGAAGCAGGAGTTTTTGTGGGTTGACCAGCAGCTGTTCCGATGTGATGAGGATATGAAGTCTGTGATAACACTGAGGATGATGAATGTTGGTAGCCATAGGAAATTTTATGAGATTCATTCCCAAACATGTTTGGGTTTATGTCCACACTTCTTTGTCCATCTTCCAAATGTGCAGAGTGAATGATTGAAGGCTTAACATTAACTGCCCTCTGCTTGATGGTTCCTACATTCTCATTAGCAAATGGAAGAGTGTTGGAATCTATACTGCAGGATGAGATGCTGGACTCAACGCTTGCTGTAGACTCACTGCGTTTCTCTTTCCTAACCACAGCCATAGGGTCAGGCTCTGGTGTGCGGTCATGATCACTGCTCGACGGGGAGCTAATAGAAGAGGGTATCTGTGACTGTTTCATCAGTTTGATGCCTGCAAGGTGCTCAGGCAATGTCTTCACTGGAGCTGTCACATCAGCAGCTTGAACATGATGCCCTGGTGTCCAGCCAAGATTTTTCTGAGAGGCGTCTGTGACAGGACCTAAGCTCTTGGCAGCAGATGGGCTTGACTGAGACTTCTGTGCATACTCTCTCTGGTGTTGTAAACCATACTCTGGTTTTCCCCTATCTCTAGGTGAGGGAATCCCATAGTTGTGTATTTTAGGTGTCAGGATATCCATGGCAATAGGAGGCGGGGGTGGTGGGAAGTCATCACTATCTGTGGAGGCATTGTCTGGAAATTGATCATCCTCTGGTGTGTTTTTCCCAAACTTTTCTGACAGACTTTTCATGCAGCTGACAAAAGCCTGAACCTGTGGCTGCACAGATGCTGAGTTTGGCTGAGAATGTTGCGATGGTAAAACAACTGCTTGAGACTTTGCTTGTAGGCTTGAACTCTGTGACAGAAATTCTATCTCAGTATGGGGATTATGAGTGGATGGTTCATGGTGGGACTTTTGCTGTTGCTGAAAAATACCGCCCACGTTGGGAGTATTGGAAGATTTTTGAGGAAGAGGCGATTTTGGATGCACTTGTGGTTGCTGAACAGCTAAAACGGGTTTCAGGAATACCTTCTGCTGCTGAATTCCCTGCTCTGGAGCATGGGGCTGTAGCAAGGGATGACTAGAGGAAGTTAAAGCCAGTACTTTCTGTAACTGAACAAGCTTAGGAGGGTCTGATTTCTGAACAACAATGGGGTTGAGTTGATGATGATGCTGATCATGTTGTTGCTGGAGGTGTTTACTGACAGCTGGAGACATGGGTTTCTGTGTGACAGGAGGTGGTGGCTGTTTTGTGGTAGAAAGAGCTACTGGTTGTGGATGAACAGAAGCAGCTATTGTAATAGTGGTAGGTGCAGAAGGGGTCCTGTTGGGAGAGTTGGGTATACTGTTACAAGCTGTGTCTCCACGTATAGAATCTGTTCGCTTTGGAGGAGGTGGCGGTATCTTCTTCTTTGCCTTGCTCCCTGGTGTAAGCTGGCTTGAATCTTCACTATCAAACACAGCTGCAGGTTTCACCATGACAGAAGGTTTGGGAGATTTGTGGGAAGGAAAGATCTGTGGCATGTCATAAATGTGTTCCCCAGTTTCCTTACTTAAAGCAATGTTGGTGTTATTACTGTTAACATTAGCTTTGTAGACATACGTGTTACTGATCAGTTTATTGCCATCGGTATTTACTTCATGTTCATGTTTTTCTGTCTGAGAATTCGCCATTACTCTAGCAATAGGTCTTTGCTTGTCTGTTACAATAGCACTAGCGACAGCATAGATACTATTACTTTCAGCTTCTGAACTGCTGAGGTTTTCTACGAATACCTCATTATCTGAAGACCATCTGTCAGAACCATGGCAGGATTGATACATTAGCTGTCGTTCATTTCCATCTCTGCTGTCGTCTGATACACTTGACTTCATAATCCTTTTGACTTGAATGGCAACCAGATCTGGCTGCAAGCTTCCACTGGTACTTCCTGTAGAATTGTGCCGAAATGGCATTGCTCCAGCTAGACCAACATCCTCCCTGGGCAGCGATGTAGTCCTGGCCTCACCTCCAACCCCAGGACTGCATCCTGCAAGGTGATACGATCCACTGCTGATGCTGCTTGTGCTGTTGGCACTACTGGCTGTGCTGAGACTATCCCCAGAAGGAGATCTTTTGGGTCTGACTCCACCCACGGCTCTATCATATACATAGGGTGGTACTGCAGTTATTTCCCCTCCTGACCATCGACCAGTCATAGGTGGAGCTGGAGGTGGAGGTTCAAGCAGCTCTAGAGAAGCAGATCTTCCATCGGTTGATGGCAGACGTTTTACTCCTGTTATTCGCTTTATTCTGTCAATAGCCAGCATTATCTTCTTCTGATGGCCTGCAGGAGAAAAATAACAAAATGACTGAAAATATGATTTTACCAAAATATGGATTTTTTTTCTCACACTAAATTACTATTACATTATGGCTTTTGGTTCCCATGAATGTATGAAGGAAAATCAGCAACTAAGTTATCCATCATCTGCAAAAGTGTGTGACAGACTGACAACTTATGGCTCATTGCATCCAGGCCTACAACATGTGATGGCCTTAGTACATCACAGACCCATGGCTGGTTCCTGGTTTGGCATTTATCGTTTCAGTGGGCACATTAGTGCAGTTGCTAGGGAGCTACGCTCATATTGTCTTGAACATGGATGAGGGTTCAACACATGCGCTTGTTGCCTCGGAGAGAAAGACTGGCCACCTGTTCCTCCATAGATTCACATCCACAAAATGTGATGGTTCCATCACATCACAGATCTACAGCAGGTTCCTTCTTCAGGACTTGTTTATTTTGTAAAGAGAATTTATTGACACAGTTGTTACAACAAACACTGCTCACCATAAACATTTTCTAATGCTGCCACCATATGGCAACCTTCAGTTGTTGCAACAAACACTGCTCACCATAAACATTTTCTAATGCTGCCACCATATGGCAACCTTCAGTTGTTGCAACAAACACTGCTCACCATAAACATTTTCTAATGCTGACACCATATGGCAACCTTCAGTTGTTACAACAAACACAGCTCACCATAAACATTTTCTAATGCTGCCACCATATGACAACCTTCAGTTGTTGCAACAAACACTGCTGACCATAAACATTTTCTAATGCTGCCACCATATGGCAACCTTCAGTTGTTGCAACAAACACTGCTGACCAAAAACATTTTCTAATGCTGCCACCATATGGCAACCTTCAGTTGTTACAACAAACATTGCTGACCATAAACATTTTCTAATGCTGCCACCATATGGCAACCTTCAGTTGTTGCAACAAACACTGCTGACCATAAACATTTTCTAATGCTGCCACCATATGACAACCTTCAGTTGTTACAACAAACACTGCTGACCAAAAACATTTTCTAATGCTGCCACCATATGGCAACCTTCAGTTGTTACAACAAACACATTGCTGACCATAAACATGTTCTAATGCTGCCACCATATGGCAACCTTCAGTTGTTGCAACAAACACTTGCTGACCATAAAACATTTCTAATGCTGCCACCATATGACAACCTTCAGTTGTTACAACAAACACCTGCTCACCATAAACATTTTCTAATGCTGCCACCATATGGCAAACCTTCAGTGTTACAACAAACACTGCTGACCATAAACATTTTCTAATGCTGCCACCATATGGCAACCTTCAGTTGTTACAACAAACACTGCTGACCATAAACATTTTCTAATGCTGCCACCATATGGCAACCTTCAGTTGTTACAACAATACACTGCTGACCATAAACATTTTCTAATGCTGCCACCATATGGCAACCTTCAGTTGTTACAACAAACACTGCTCACCATAAACATTTTCTAATGCTGCCACCATATGGCAACCTTCAGTTGTTGCAACAAACACTGCTCACCATAAACATTTTCTAATGCTGCCACCATATGGCAACCTTCAGTTGTTCCACAAACACTGCTCACCATAAACATTTTCTAATGCTGCCACCATATGACAACCTTCAGTTGTTGCAACAAACACTCCCTACCATAAACATTTTCTAATGCTGCCACCATAGGGCAACCTTCAGTTGTTCAACAAACACTGCTACCATAAACATTTTCTAATGCTGCCACCATATGGCAACCTTCAGTTGTTCAACAAACACTGCTCACCATAAACATTTTCTAATGCTGCCACCATATGGCAACCTTCAGTTGTTACAACAAACACTGCTGACCATAAACATTTTCTAATGCTGCCACCATATGGCAACCTTCAGTTGTTGCAACAAACACTGCTACCATAAACATTTTCTAATGCTGCCACCATAGGGCAACCTTCAGTTTTCAACAAACATTGCTCACCATAAACATTTTCTAATGCTGCCACCATATGGCAACCTTCAGTTGTTCAACAAACACTCCCGACCATAAACATTTTCTAATGCTGCCACCATATGGCAACCTTCAGTTGTTGCAACAAACACTGCTACCATAAACATTTTCTAATGCTGCCACCATATGGCAACCTTCAGTTGTTGCAACAAACACTGCTCACCATAAACATTTTCTAATGCTGCCACCATATGGCAACCTTCAGTTGTTGCAACAAACACTGCTCACCATAAACATTTTCTAATGCTGCCACCATATGGCAACCTTCAGTTGTTACAACAAACACTGCTCACCATAAACATTTTCTAATGCTGCCACCATATAGGCAACCTTCAGTTGTTGCAACAAACACTGCTCACCATAAACATTTTCTAATGCTGCCACCATATGGCAACCTTCAGTTGTTACAACAAACACTGCTGACCATAAACATTTTCTAATGCTGCCACCATATGGCAACCTTCAGTTGTTACAACAAACACGGCTGACCATAAACATTTTCTAATGCTGCCACCATATGACAACCTTCAGTTGTTGCAACAAACACTGCTCACCATAAACATTTTCTAATGCTGCCACCATATGACAATCTTCAGAAACTTGAGATTACCATTTTCAGCTTTCCTATATCAGTTTGTAACACACTTGCTGACTTTCCTTTGTATCTGAACAGTGAAGTGAGAACACGTTTTCTACAACTGCATATTACAGCCTACTTTTCACTTTTCACATTTTGTTATTTTGTTTGCCTTGTGGGTTCCAGACAAGAGAATGTCTAGTTATATTGTCCTCAGGTTTTCTCAGTGTATGTCCTATCCAGTGCCAG
Organism: Cepaea nemoralis; assembly: GCA_014155875.1. Classification (NCBI taxonomy): domain Eukaryota; kingdom Metazoa; phylum Mollusca; class Gastropoda; order Stylommatophora; family Helicidae; genus Cepaea; species Cepaea nemoralis. Next base: position 55,402 of record JACEFZ010002127.1, read on the forward strand.
CATCTTTTTATCACTTCTTGGTTCACTGGAATGGGTTGAGTTCCCTCCTATGGTACCTATTTAAACTGCTGATTGTCACATCAATATGTTCTACATTGGTGATTCTGTCATTCCACTTTATTCCCACTATTCTGCGCAGGCACTAATTAGTGATGTTGAGTTGAGCTAAGAAACGATATCACTGCACTCAGCAATTTCCCACAAACGCTTAATCCCCTTGTTCAACAGCCAGCAAAGAGTCATACTGCTACTGGTTCCAACTGCCATCTGATTGAAAGTTCTCCTGGTCTTTCCTCTCAATTTTGAGAACCAGAACTTCTTTGTTATCCTCTGCCGATCATTCTCTACACATGTGAGTGCTCAGTCTGTTCCACCACTTTCTCTACCTGGTCCCACAGGCGTCACCCCACACCCCCCCCCCCCCCCCTTGTTAATTTTGTATTCTTATTTTAATATCTCTATCTGTTCCTCCATTTTGTCTAAACTGCTTCCCAAATAGGTGTATGATTCTGCCTCTTGAAGTGAGGTTTCACCAAGGGAGATCCCATTGTTATTTGCTTGGTTTAATCTCATTGTTTTTGTCTTACCTCCTTGCATTTTTAGACCTAAATGTTGTGACCTCTCATCAAGTGTGATTAGTTTATTCTGCATTTGACTATGTGTATGTGACAGGAGTGCAATGTCATCAGCGAAACCCAAACTATCAAGTTGCTTTGTTAGTGTCTATTGAATTCCATTTCTATCTGTAGTTATTGTTGTCTTCATGACCTAGTATATAGTCAGTTATATTGTTAGAAATTAGGAGACATCTTACCTAGCTTCTGAATGCCAATTTCCTCAAGGTCCTCCCATGTGATGTCGGTGACACAATCAATGTTGTCATAGCCCTGGCCACACAGTGTGTCCAGGTACACGCCAAGCCCTAACAGGTGCAGCCACTCCATAAGGTCATTCTAATTTGACAAGAAACAGAACATGAATACAGAATGACATACCGCAGTTCAGAAAATAACATTTTATTACATTCTAGTTTAGAAATTGCAGTAGTGTAGTAGCTAGCACACTTGCCTGTTGGATTAGTGGTCATGTCTTTGAATTCCCATCCGATTTCTCATATAATAGTTTAATATGAAAGTTATATGAAGAACAGTATCAAAGATATAATAGTTAATACAAAAGTTGTATGAAGAACAGCATCACCGTTAATAGTTTCATACAAAACTTTTATTAAGAGCTGTATACCAAGTATGATAGTTTATATTTCCAAATTATATGGACAACAGCATGACGGACATGAGTGGCACCGCAGATCTGCATGGCTGAATGGATAAGAACGGTGTTCTTAAACATCCGGCATGCTGATGCCGAGGTTAGCAGTTCATCCCCTACACCTGGACTAAAATGTTGAACTGTCGTCCTTGACTTGGGGACAAATTACAAGTACCTCCGAAGTCGGAGTGGGTTTGCCTGATTGCGAGGGACACTGTTAATAGGGAAAGCTAACCCACACACAAAATTCAGTCCAGCACTACTATAAATAGTGTGTATGGACTATGTTTGAGTTCAAAGTGAGCAAGCGGGAAAAATAAAAATGAGTGGCACCTTGCCATCTTTACAGAGGAAAGTATGTAAATTAGAATAGAGCTAGAATTCTAAAGCATAATGCCTGGGCATTAAATCAGAGAACATGTGTCGCCCATGCAGCATGATGGCCTTGCCTTGTTATCTACAGAGGAAAGGAACAAGGAGGCTGCAGATGCTGGCAGCTCAGCATCAAACCTCTAAGTGCAGGCCCTCACATCCGAGGGATTTGACTTAGAGACGTTCAGCCATAACTCTCAGCTGAGTGCCTTATACCAAGTGTCTGGACCAGTACGAGCATGTACATCTGTGATTGTAGGTGTCTGGTACCCATAAAAGCGTGTACTACCATCAGAATCCCCGCCTGACACTGCGGATCCCGCGACCAGAGAGAATCAGCTCGCAGGAGATATTGCTCGTCTGTTGCGAACAGATCTCCCCGCTTGACTGAATAAGTACATAACAGCAGTTTAAAATGGGTATTGTATATATAATTACCCCTCTGCCGTGCGTCCACCTTGACGAGGTAGAGGGGCTTGCGCGTTCCAATGACCCCAAGAGCTATGCCGACGGTAGCACTGCTACTGGTAGGGTCACCCATGTCGGACAGGTCAAGGGAGAGGGACCAGACGAAGTGACGCACAAACCTGCTGCCTTGTAGGTAGACTGGGGACAGTCAAAGGCTAGGGAAAGCATCCTGAAAAGTGCTTGTCGAAATCGGATGTACTGAGCCACAAGCTTCACAAAGAAGTGCAACGTAACTTTATCATTTCATGATGCCACAGATGAAAATTAATCGTTATGGTGCTAATCCCGTGAAGTCCCATCAGGCGGTGATAGTGCCGGGCCCCCTGCCTCGAGGGGGTCCACCCATGACTACTGGTGGTCACCTTCCCCTGTGCTGTGGAGTCAAGGCACAGAGGAGTAGGTTAAGAGCTATTGACCAAATACCAAGGACACTCAACATACTACAGTGGAATGCCGAAGGAGTTTATAACAAGAAAGAATCCCTGACACAGCGTCTTCATAAAGATAGAATAGATGTGGCATGCATTCAAGAGACACACCTCAATGCCAATCGCAAATTTTCAGTCAGAGGATATCAGGCCACACGTTTCGACCGCGAAGGACATAAAGGAGGAGTTCTAATACTTACACGAAATACAATACCTTGCAGCGAAGTATCTGTGATCTCTGACAACCAAACAGAAATTATAGGTGTTGATATAATGATAAAGGACGTGAAAATAAGAATCTACAATCTGTACAGCCCAGCAGATAAGGACCTTACACTCTCAAACATGAAAATAACTGACACAAACTGCATTATTGTCGGAGACTTTAATAGCCGTTCAGAAAGATGGGGATACCCAGATACTGACAAAAGAGGAGATGAATTGGAGGACTGGGAAATAGACTCAAATCTCCATCTACTCAACAAAGCGGATGACACACCGAGCTTCTACTCCAGAAGATGGCTTACCACTTCTACTCCAGACTTAGCTTTCTGCACAGGAGACATCCTCCACAAAATCGATCGCCATGTGCTGGACCAATTAGCAGGTAGTGACCACAGACCAATCAAGCTTGTAATGAATATGGAGTATGTTCCACAGGAGCAAAAGCCCTTGCCCCGCTGGAATTACAAACGAGCAGATTGGGACAGATTTGCCATACTAACAGACAAATATTGTGAAAACATAAATACACGATATGGCAACATAAAGCAAATGGTGGAAAGTCTAAACAGAGCGATAATACAGGCAGCCACTGAGTCCATTCCTAGAGGAGCGAGGAAAAATTACAAACCATACTGGACTGAAGAACTACAAAGTTTGGAGGACAAAGTTGAAGATGCCAGGAAGACAGCAGAGAGAGAACAAACAATTGAAGCGAATATCTCTCTCAAAGCCATCTCAGCAAAATATAAAAGAACAGTAAATCAAACAACAAGAGATTGTTGGAGGGAAAAAAACAGAAAACCTGAATTTTGACAGGGATGGAAACAAACTATGGAAACTAGTGAAAGCCATGAACAATGAAGGACCTAGAAACAAACAAATAACAATTAAACAAGGAAATGCCTTGCTTACAGGAAAAAAGGCTGCAAATGCACTAATGGAACACTATGCAAATGCAAACCACATTGATATTACAACCGAACAGAAGAAAGCAATCAAAGACAAACAGATACATCATAGAAATACAGAGACAGCAGCAGAATATATGATGGCAAATCTAACAATGGAAGAAATGGAACAGGCAATGAATACCCTAAAAAAGAAGAAATCACCAGGAAAGGATGGAATCACAAATGAAATGCTAATAGGACTAGGCACCAAGGCAAAGAAGAAACTACTAGCAGTCCTAAATAACAGCTGGAAGAGAGGAATAGTCCCACAGGCATGGAAGGAAGCTATACTAATACCAGTCCCAAAGAAAGGAAAAGACCTGGAAGAACCAAATGGCTATCGACCTATCAGTCTACTTAGCTGTGTAGGAAAATTAATGGAACGCATTATCAATGGCAGGCTAACATGGCATCTGGAAGAAAACAAACTCTTAACACCACACCAAGCAGGATTCAGAAAGTACAGATCCACTGAAGATCAAATAACCTATATAGCTCAGGAAATAGAGGATGCCTTCCAAGAGAAAAAGCACACACTAGCAGTCTGGATAGATTTAGAAAAAGCATTTGATAAAGTATGGAAGGAAGGACTGAAAGTAAAACTGCAAAACATGCATGTTTGTGGAAAAATGTATAAATGGATCAGCCACTACCTTGAGAACAGAACTGCCAGGACAAAAGTACAAGGACAAACAAGCAAAATGATGCTGCTGGAGCAAGGTGTCCCCCAAGGAGGAGTTCTTTCACCAACATTATTCCTAGCATATATAAATGACATCACAGAAAATTTTCCAGCCAGAGTACACACATCCTCCTTTGCAGATGACCTAGCCATATGGACATCTGAAGAATATATTAGTACAGCTAACAGCAGAATACAGCAAGCCTTATTAGCGCTAGAGGACTGGTCAAAATCATGGCTAGTGAAGATAAGTGAGGAGAAAACAACATGCACAGTGTTCTCCCTCTCAAATAAAACTCAGCAACCTAATGCTGGTATTGAATGGAAAAATATTGCGCCATGAAGAAAATCCAAACTATCTAGGAGTCACCTTTGATCGTCGCCTGACATGGAAGACACAGGTCGAGAAAAATCGAACAAGAGCAAGGCAGAGAATGGCAATCATGAAAAAGCTTGCTGGTACAACGTGGGGAGCAGATGAGAAAGTTCTCAAGAAGTTATATACTGGACGGGTGAGGCCAGTACTGGAATATGGCATTGCAGCTTGGGCAACAGCAGCTAAGTCAAACTTTAACAAAATAAGTAGAGTCCAAAACCAAGGAATGCGAATCATAACTGGAAGCCTGAAGACAACGCCTATTAATGAACTAGAAAAGATCACTTGTTTACAACCAATGCAGGATAGAAGAGATAGCAGAGCCCAGCAACAAGCAGAAAAATTTAGAAGATTGACAGACCACCCTATGTACAACAGATTTAATGGTTTTGGAAAGGGAAGACTGAAGCGTAGCAACTTTGTAGAAACTGCAAAACGAAAGGATTAGGGCAGATCCTATACTTAACATATCAACAGTCAAGCCCATACACAATGCACACAAGTTCCCAGCTTGGAGACAGCAGCAACTGCCTGAGATGATAGAAAACATTCCTGGTATTGAGAAAAAGAACACTCAGCATGAAACCGAAAGAAGAGAAATAACCCTAAACTACATAAAAGAACATTACCCAAGCAGGAATTGGACCCATGCATATACAGATGGATCAGCCAAAAATTCAATAGAGAATGGAGGAGGAGGAATTCTCCTAAATTTAAAAAATGGAGTGAAAAAAACACATTCAATGGCAACTGGAAAATTTTCAAGTAACTTCAAAGTGGAGGTAGAGGCTTTGAAAACTGCAGCAGAAATGCTCCTTCTTCTTCTTCTTCAGCGTTCCGAGCCATTGAGGTTCTTTGCTGCAAATACAATCTGTCTCCATTCGTCTCTCTGGTGGATCTTCTCTTGCCAGTCGTTGATTCCAAGTGCTTGTAGGTCTGTATGTATATTATCTCTCCACCGCCTTCTTGGTCTACCTCGGGGTCTACGGTAATTTATTTCCTGAGTGTAAGCGAGTTTTGTTTCCCTATTATCTTCCATTCTTTCTATATGCCCCAGCCATTGTAGTCTATTAGCCTTCATGATACCTTCCATACTTGCAGAGTAAACTTGCAGAAATGCTCCTGATGGAGGAAAATAAAGAGAAGCAAATAGCTATCTACACAGATGCAAAGTCAGTTGTCTCAATACTGAAGAGCAATAACAGCACAGAACTAACTGACCTAAGAGCAGCACTCCATGGTCTAAGCCAGAAATCCAAAAAAGTTGTAATACAGTGGATCCCATCACATTGCAGTATACCTGGAAACGAAGAGGCTGACAGACTGGCAAAAGAGGGCGGACGACTACCACAGCCTGACATAGACATAACCTATAATGAGGCAAAGAGGTTGATAAAAAGCACTTATAGAACCAAATGGGAATCAGAGCATCCAGGCCATCAGAAGGATGATGCATATTACAAACTCGACCGAAGAGAACAAGTAGCAATCTTCAGACTGCGCACAGGACATAACAGGCTGAAATACCACTTGTTCAATAAACTAAAGATAGGAGATACTGATGAATGTAATTGTAGAACTGGAAAAATGACAGCAAAACATTTGCTGCAGGATTGCCCAACGTATGCAGAACAGAGAAAGATATTTTGGCCCACACCTGCTTCATTTGAGGACAAGATCTATGGAGATATAAACAAGCTAAAGTTGACCGCAGCTTACTTTAACTGCATACAGGTTGACATTTAAAGGTGCATGAAGACCCAGAGGCATGAAATGGAATATTGCTTGGATAGCAAATCCATTACGTGGAAAGTCCGAATCAAAAGCCCATTGTGTGGGTTTCATAAAAGGTGGAAAAGTGTCCTAGTGGCATGAAATGGAATATTGCTTGGATAGCAAATCCATTACATGGAAAGTCCGAATCGAAAGCTCACTGTGTGGATGTCATCTGCAGACTGCATACTTCTGGTTTCCAGAAGAACAGCCTATGGTGAACGGAAGGCCCAATATACGGAAGTGAGGCTAAGCAGCCATGTGCAGGACGTGACGATTCCTTGGGTGAGCCCAGTACCAGAGCGCTATGTATCGGCTCTGCAAGTATGGAAGCCTCCTTGGATGGCGGGGAATGCCCATGGTCTGCCCCTGCCTTCCCTTGAGGGCTGACCAGGATCTTTGGCTGTTCTATATGGACCAGCTGGGATGGGGGATAACACCACAACAGTGAGAGTCAAACGTCCTAAGAAACCCCCGGGAAGGTTAACCCGGTCAACAAATGCCCGCAGAAGTCGGATGTGTCGGCCTAACGGCGCAAGAACGCAGCTCTGCTGTAAACAGGCACAACGCAATCACATCCGAAAAAAAAAAACAAACTCCGGATGAACAAAGAAGAAGAAGTATATATAATTATGCTATAAGTGATAGAAAAATTCAACTGCTTCTGGAGACTGAAGTGACAGATTTGAACACATACTAGATCATATCATTATGAGATTGTGGTGACCAGCACCCTTTCTCACAATTCTTTTGTTCTATAAATATTTATAAAAATATACATAATCAGCATGTATCTGCATTATAAGATGACACAATAGTGTACACTGAAATGACAAAAAAAATATACCTGCTGGACATTCTAGTAAAAAAGGACTTTCCTTCAATTTCAAGAACATAGAAACAATGATTATGTCAAAGAAAAAGATAACACCACAATGCGGTATTATAAAAGATGGAAAAAGGCTTAACCAAGTCAATAATATCAAATAATTGTTGGCAATTATAATATCAAATGGAAGATGCCCAACAAAGATTTGCTCACATATAAATGTACAAGTATGCTCATAAATTAGAAGAAAGAAGACACTATAGTGTGCCCTCTAATCTCCACTTCTTTCTTCTGCTTCTGTGAGTGCCACACAATACTTGTGAATTTCTTTATGAGCTGTCTTATTGGCCTCAGGAGGTTCTCCATCTCATATTTCTGACAAAGACTGGGAGCAGAATAGGCCAAGCAAAAGGTGCATTTCAGAAGACGAAAAGTAATTTATGCAATAAATCACTTTCACTCTATGTCAGAAAGAGAGTACAAAAATGCTATATCAAAGCTGTTTTACAGTATGACAGTGAATCTTGGAATGTGAATGAACAAATTAGGAAGAACTTTGAAGCAGCGGAGATGTAGTTCCTGAGATGAATGTTATGAAGACCTTGGACTCCCAGAGTAACTAACAATGATTGCCTGGAAGAGTGGAAGAGGCTAATGAAAAGTAGAACATTATATATAACTATAGGAAAGAGGCAGTGTTCGTTGGTCTCATAATGATAACAGAGGTATTGTAGAACATTGTGACGACTGGAAATATCAGTGGTAGAAGAGACAGACAGACAGAAATGATTCTGGATGGTGGCATGGAAAATTATCGTCGATAGAACTAATCTTTCTGTTTACACTTTCAAATGTCAACTTGAATATATTTACAGAAAGCAGTAGTTAACTTGAGCAAGTTGACATCTTCATAGAGTTTGTCCTCAAATGGAGTGGATGTAGGCCAAAGTAACTTTCTATTTTGCATATACTGTACACTTTTGCAACAAATGTTTAACCATAATTTTACAAATACCAGTTACATTCATCTGATCTCCTATCTTTGGTTTATTGAACAAGTGATATTTCAGCCTGTTATGTCCTGTGTGGAGTCTGAAGATTGCTATATATCCACTTTGGTCGAGGTGGTAATATGTATTATCTTTCTGGTGCGAGGAAATGCAACCTAAAAGCTAAATGTCATGGCAGAGTAGATCAGGCTCTAAGCCTTCGTTGGCAATTGGTCTAGGATCGAAACTCCAACAGGCAGACAGCTGGAGCATTGCTTTGCTGCTCCTGCAGCTTGCCTCGTGTCAGATTTATTTGTGTTACCTTTGTATTACTGCAGCTTGCCTCGTGTCAGATTTATGTGTGTTACCTTTGTATTACCTTTCCTCTAGAGTAAACTAGGTGGGCTGAGAGAGGGATCATGCTGTATGGGCAACACATGATCTCTACAATTCAGCCCAGACTTTGTGCTACGGAGAGGTATAACTCCATCTCTGGTCCCCACCACTGTTGGTGGTTACCATGCCTTTTTTTTAAACACAATGTGACAAACTATCATCTGAAAGACGGCAAGGTGCCAGCAGTGTACAGAGGAATGTTAAAACATAAAGTCTAATATAAATACATCACATAAAATATAAATAACTCACTGGTCTGAAGTCTGGTATTCCATCGTGTATGTTAAGGCGAGCTATCTCTGATTTAAGACGTTTTCTGTGAGCAGGTTTTGTAATGCCTATAGCAGTAAGATCCTGAAAATATTGCAGATGATACAGTTTTAGTGAACATGCCGCTGATAAAAAATATACTAATGTCTTGTAGAGGTGTTTAGTCATTTTAGATAGAAATATGTTTTGTGTCTGAATCTATGCTGAGATAGTTTTAAAACTGTTAGATACTTGCTCCTGTGAAAGTGTTTCCATCTTGTTGGGACATATATATCTGTTGTGGCATGATGTCTGTGTGTCTCCATCTTGTTGTGGCATGATGTCTGTGTGTCTCCATCTTGTTGGGACAGACATATCTGTATGTCTCCATCTTATTGTGGCATGTCTGTGTGTCTCCATCTTGTTGGGTCAGAGATGTCTCCATCTTGCTGTGGCATGATGTCTGTCTGTGTGTCTCCATCTTGTTGTGACAGAAATGTCTCCATCTTGTTGTGACAGAAATGTCTCCACCTTGTTGTGACATAAAAGTTTGTGTCGTCCTCTTGTAAAGGAAGTCTGTGCATCCCCATGACCTTAAGGGTTATGCCTGGGAAAGTGTAGCTACTGGCATTCCCCTTATGCCTGAGAGATCAGGGAGTGGAGGTCAGTGAGAAGGGGAGTCTGTGGCACAACCCCAGCAAAACATCATGTAAACATTTTGAGCACATGCATTTGTCCATGTTTCCCTTCTCTCTGACCTCCACTCCCCTTCTCTCTGACTACCACTCCCCTTCTCTCTGACTACCACTCCCCTTCTCTCTGACCTCCATTCCCCTTCTCCCTGACCATCACATCCTTTATCTCTGACTTGCTGCTTGCTTGCATTCGCTGGCTGTGAACTCCAACGTGAAGTCCTGTATGTCTGATGAAGACATCCTGTTGTCCAACACCAGTGTGATGTCATACTGGACTGAGGTTTGCGTGAGTATCCGTTGTCCCATGTCTGGCTTATTGGTGTGCAGACTGGTGGTTCCTCGCCGTACAGGCAGACACTCTCCGACTTCAGAAGAATCAGCGATCCTACTACTCAAGCTGAGCCCTGTGTAGACTTTTTCAGGATTGTTTGGATCTTGCAACTGAAGTGTTCTGCAGGATGAGGTAGCCAGTTTTATTAGTTGCCTCTAATGACGTGCAAGACATGTTACAGAGTTACTGTTCTTTGTTTCCCTTGTGGGCCCTGGTAACATACGGGCACCACAGGATCTTAATGCCAGAAATCTCTGCATAGCTATGCCAGTTTCTGAGCGACCAGCTCACATACCCGAAAGTTACTGATGCGTGGGAGAACTGCTACCGATTCTCGTGCAACGTCACGTTACTCACAAGAGAAAGTCGTGTAACCCCTAGACCAGGGAGACCGGCAGATATATGGTGCATGTGATAAAATTACAATATTCAGAAAACATATGTGCTATAAATGTACACAGACAAAATTTTTTGGGCATGTTATGAGAAAAAATGGATTGGTGAACTTGGTGACAACTGGCAAGATCGATAGGAGGAGACCAAAGGAAAGACCAAGAATTAAATATCTGGATGGCTTGGCCACGTGGCATGGCCGAGACAGAAACACAGAGCTGATCCATGACTCTGGTGATCAAGTGAGATGGCAAAACATGACCGCCCACGCTTATCGGCATGGCACATGATGGATGGATAAAATTACCACTTCATCCCCCATTTTCTCTTGTTAATCACAATGGATCTATCTTTCATTTGATAAAAAAAAATCTTGTTGCAACCAATAAAATCAAATCAATTCAAGTATGTTACCATAAGTTTAAAAAAAATATGGCTGTAAAGGGAGCTGGATACCCCACTCAATAAGGCAATGATCTAGTGCAGTGGTTCTCAACCGGTGGGTAATTCCCCCCCCCCCCCCCCCCACAGGGGAATTTTAGGGTTTCCAGGGGGGGGGGGAAATTAAGATTATTTCAAGAACGCGTTAATACAAGAACTGATTACTTGATATTGTTTTTCCCTTCATACTATACGGTTCTGTACATCTCACCCTTCTAAAATTCAATTTATAAAGTAAGTAGACCCACAAATCATGTCTGATGTGGACGTCTAGACTTGTTTTAGTATGTGCTATTAAATTTAGCTTCCATTATTATGTATACTGTGTAGAGGCGGGGGTGGGATTTTTAGGTAGGAAATATGAAAGGGGGGAATGACGTTCTGAAAATATGATGAATGGGGGGACGGGCCAAATTTTTAGGTAGGAAATATGAAAGGGGGGAAGGGGGGGAATGACGTTCTGAAAATATGGTGAAGGGGGGCACGGACCAAAAAAGGTTGAGAACCACTGATCTAGTGTATGTGGAGATCTATCACTTCGTATCTCTACCATATTAGCTGCCATAGTCACTTCATATCTCTACCATATTATCTGCCATAGTCACTTCATGCCTATACCATATTATCTGAGAATGGATTATGCTTACCTGCTTCTTCTGCAGGAAGCCAGCTACAATAATAATCCTATGCTCCTAACGGTGCCTAAAAGGGGCATGATAATGAGGGAGGGAGAAACATTTCAAATGTACAACAGGAAATTCTAGCTTGAATTCTCTAGAATACACTTAAGTCCATACAGAAAGTTGCAACAAAATCTCACCTCTGGGGTCATCCGAGAGATGGTCGGCATGTCATATCCGGCTTGGATAAACAGACTATAATATTCTTCAAAATGGAGGTCATGCAACCAGGCATGAAGTACCTCGTTGTCCTTGAGAGGAATAGAAAAGTAGAAAATGAAAGTTCTACATACATAACTTAATAAAATAAAAAAACAGAAGAGATGACTGTTGTAGGATCATCTGGGAAGAGATTAAAAAAAAATTTAGCTGCATATCCTTTACAGGATGTCGCAGTCAACATCAGCAGTTATCTTGGCTGCTGGTAATTGGAAAGTTTACGATCAGTAGTTTGCCATTGTTTTCTGAACTACAGGCACTTATACATACCATTGTATGAAGATCAGCGCAAGGTGGTTTGCTTTCAAATTGCCGACATCTTTGTTTCGAATCTGACATGAGGGATTCGAATTGCGCTAATAACACCTTCGCCACAGTGGGAGGAGATAAAAGTAGAAAATGAAAGTTCTACAGACAAAACTTAACATAAAATAAATAGAAAAGATGATTGTTGTAGGATCTGGAGGGGAGAGAAAAGTAGAAAGTTGAAGTTCTACATACATTTTTTTGTTTTTGTTTTTTTTGTTCGCATATCCTTTACAGGACATCGCTGTCAACATCAGCATCTTTCAGCTGATTGTTGATTTCTTGGCAAGATTACGCTCAGAGGTTTGCCATTGCTGTCTGAGCGACCGGCTCACATACCCCGTAAGTTACAGACGCAGAGAGAACTGCTACCAATTCTCGCACACGTCACGTTACTCACGAGAGTATACGGGATTACGGAGAAAGTCGTGTAACCCCTAGACCAGGGAGACCGGCTCTACATAAATAACTTAACAAAAATATAAAATAAAAAAGATGACTGCAGTAGAATCACACGGGAGCAGAGAACAACAGAAAATCGAAGTTGTACAGAAAAGAAAACTTAAACAAAAAGTAAGAACCTGGAAACAGATAAGCAGAAACAGACTGAACTTAAGAAAAGAGTTATTATGAGTTAGGAAGACAGAGAAGGTGAAAGAGAATAAGCAAGTGTAGATATTTAATGTAGGTTTTCATAAAGACCGGAAACATATTTAATTCATATCTGCACTGATGTATTTTTAATGACAAAAATAAATGATAGTAGACTAGAAATTACATTTATGTTAATTTCAATTAATACATTTGGAAATGTAAAATAAGCTGCTAAACATTTTGCCAAATGATTAAAGCGTATCATTTCTGATATCAAATCATAAATGTCATTTACCTCATCTAACTAACACATTCAGAGAATATTATTTGATGTTTTCTAATGTAAAGATTCTCTGAAAAAATTTTTTTTTAGTTGTCTAACATTTAATGTTAAGGATTCTTTGATTACAAATTCATCAGAGTGCTTTAGATAAACGGGTGTAACATTTTATGTATAATTGTTTAATTTAATTATGTATGTGTGCATGTTTAAAGTCAGATAACTAGTTCAGGTAAAAGTGCTGACATCTTCCTCTGTGAGACCTCCTTGTGTGTGTACATCTGGCCATGCTCCTGTCTGGTAGTTAGTTTTATAAGAAATAGTTAGTTTCTTCATGTTGAAAAATGAATATTCAAAACATGTTTCTTATTTGTGTAATGTCTCCAGATCTTTTTTCCCTATACAGTGAAAATATTTTCAGAAATGTAGAAGACCTAAATGGAATCAGCATTGGAGGACGAAACATAAATAACATTAGGTATGCAGATGATACAGTATTGATTGCAGACAATGCACAGGATCTGCAACAATTAGTAGACGCTGTGGTTGTACACAGTGAGCAGCTGGGGTTGGAATTAAATTGTAGGAAGACACAGGTTATGGTCGTCACTAGGAAGAACGAAGTACCACAATGTAATATACAAGTAAATGGGAATATTCTTCAACAAGTGAATCGGTTCAATTATCTCGGAACAGTCATAACATCTGATGGCAGATGCCTTGAGGAGATTAGAACAAGAATCGCCATTGCGAAAGTGGCCTTTAGCAAGATGAAAAACATTCTGACCAATAAAATGATGTCAAATGAAACGAGAAAAAGAGTGTTGAGGGGATACATAGAGCCTGTTCTTTTGTATGGATGTGAAACTTGGACAATGTGCAGTCAAGCTGAAAAACATTTAGCTGCAGAAATTTTGGG
>JACEFZ010002128.1:0-52849 GCA_014155875.1 Cepaea nemoralis
TTTTGGCTGGTATCACCCCAGATGCGGATTTATTCTGTCCTCTTGGCTATCTTATTTCTTAATGTGGGAATTGGTTACATGTTTGTTCGCTTTTACAGATGAGAAAAGATTAAATATCGCGTGTAAGTCTTTCAAATAACGCAGTCTGTCCAAGTCTCGTTTGCAAGCACTGGGCATATGTGCGTGCAGACATACGCATACACAGGTGGATTTAGCGACACGTCACACACACACACACACACACACACACTCTCTCTCTCTCTCTCTCTCTCTCTCTCTCTGTCTCACACACACACCACACTCACACACACATACACACACACACACACTCATACAGGCGTGCTCAGACGCGCGGGTATGTATGTCTGTATGTGTGCATGCAAGACCCACCTGTCCTACACCGCGATGCATTAAAGACAATAAATGACAGTTGAAATGACCACCAGGCCGGCAGCCCAGCTGGCTAGCCAGTGAATTACCGCGGTTCTGTCTCGTGAGGTGCCCTGCAAGTTTCTACTGGCTCCGTTTGTTTTCTGTGTCTTCGTCATCTCATCTTGTTCCTCTTGTACCTTGCGGTGTTTGAAGCATAAACAGCGGGAGAGGGCCCGTTTATCGGTTTCGTGTACCGAGCTTCCCATGGATTCTGTTATTCCCTATGTCCATCGTTTATGTGACCGGCCCCTTCTTCTGCTTCCAATTGGTCTGTACATCATTGCTTGTTGTGGTATACTGTTAGTTGGTAATCTAGTTACATGGCCAAACTATTTAACTTGCTGCCTTCTGATAAAATCTAGCGCTGCTATGACCTATAACCCACACTCTAGTCCTGATTTCTTCATTTCTGATTTTCTCTCTTCTTTATAATTGAGTATTCTTCTCAGGAATCTCATTTCTGTTGTTGTGATTTTCTGTTCTCTTTTTCCGTCACTGTCCAGGTTTGGCATTGGTATCATAGAATTGATAGTCAGATTGTGTTGTAGAGTGCTTTCTTAGCAACTATTGATAGATGTTTGTTCTTTAGTATTGGTGCCATTTGTTCAGTGAGTTGGTTTGCCGTATTGTATCTATTTTCGGTCTTATCTTCTCATTTGCCATTTGATGATATTATACTTCCTAAGTACTTGAAGCTCTTTACTTGTTTCAGTGTATTTACTTTAAGATGGAGCTTTATTTTTTCTTCTTTTGTTATAATTCTTACCTCTGTTATACTGATGTTAATTTTCATGTTATGTTTCTTACATACATCGTTTAGACTATTCATGTGGTCGTGTAATTCTACTTATGATTCCGCTATTAGTGCTTGATCGTCCTCAAATAGGATTTATTTAATTGTGTAATTTGCCGTTGGTTCTTCTTCTGTGTTCTGTTCGTCATAGTTTCTTTATATATGCTGTCTATATATGTTATGAACAAGAGTGGAGAACAGAATACAAACTTGTCGTACTGCGGATCTTCGAACTATGCAAATATTTAGATTACAAATTTGGGCTGTCCGAGGCGTTCCTCTATGAAAAATGTAACCCGTGCTCTGCTTGTACAGGAAGGCCCCGCTACACATCGCTTCGGTTTACGTCGTTTCATAATAACGTCGTTGTCACAATGGGACATAACTTCACTTTACGTCGCTACGTTTCGCTATAACGTTGTCACCTGTGTTGCTATGCTGTGTTAACGTCACAATTTTACATATTTTGCAGTGCGTTTTTTTCAGGATTTTATCGTGTAATCACCCATAATTATGAGTTTAAAGCGCACAGTAAGTGCTGATAGTGTGTCTGTTGTAAGAGAACAAGGAAAAGTGTTACACTTGAGATGTGTTACGTCGTTTTCAGGCTGGCGATCGGGCTGTTGATATTGGTAAAGTCAATGGTTTACCTGCAACCACGGTAAGGACAATTCGTGCAGGTGCTGACAAAATCAAAGAGGTGTTAAAAACGTAACCCCTTTGAATGCTTTCAAGATCACTCGTATCAGAAGTACTCTGATGGAGAACATGGAAGCACTACTGGCCGTTTGGATTGAAGACCAGAACCAACGGAATACGCGTGTGAGCAAGATGGCTATCCAAGAGAAAGCAAAGTCTCTCTATGATCTAGCTAAGAAAGCAGTACTAGTAGTGCTGATGATAGTTTCGGAGCGAGTCGTGGTTTTAATGCCTCTAGATACCAATAACTCTACCACGCGCCCTACAATCCACCTCTATTTAGTCAATAAGTATCAACAACCATCAAAATAAACATTACATAATACACTGTATTTCATTTAATTATATGGGAAATAGTGATTCGCTAGACGTCGTTGCACTTAAAGTCGCGTTTTCTAAGAACGTAACCCCGACATTAACTGGGTCCTTCCAGTGCTGCTTTTAATCTTACATTAATGCACACTACCCCTCCCCCACCCTTCGCCCGCTTCCCCTCGCCTCCTGTGTGTTGTAGTCTATTGACACCTTTTGATGTTTTTTTTTTTCTTGTTTTGTGTGTCTTCGCTGTTTGTAAGCATGTAAGTTACTAATTTAGGCGCCCGTGGTGTTCTTCGTGAAACCACTAACTCATGCTCTGTTTGTACTGCGTTTATTCTTCCGTTAATACCCAGTGCTCTTCCTACTGGGTAGTAGTGGGTTGTAGACTATTTACAATAGCATATCTGTAATCCGTGGCGGAAATATTACCAGCCTTAGCCTTACCCCAGCTTGGCTGTACGTGTTGTGTTGAACATTACCCATGCACTCTAACATGTCTCTCCGAAATTATTAAGTTCCAGCACCGGTATTGCGCATCCCTCTGGTTTCTGAACCTGGGGAGGGGAAGGCGAGATCTGCAGCACATCCCCCATCAAAGATGGTACTTCGATGTTGAGGCGGAGAATAGTTTCTACACCAGCCTCTCTCCGATAGATCAAGTCTGTGACCGAACTCAGTTTCTGGGCTTTAATAGTTTAGGCTCACAGTCTTCCTTCCGGAGGATTGACAACCATCAAACCAACCAACCAACCAACCAACCAACCAACCAACTAACCAACCAGCCAACCGACTAGCTAACTAGCTAACCAACTAGCCAACCAACTTGCCAACAAGTCAACCAACCAACCGACTAACAAACCAACCTCAACCAACCAACCGACTAACAAACCAACCAACCACCTAACCAACTAACCAACCAACCAACTAGCCAACCAAACAATCGACCAACTCGCCATCCAACTAGCCAACCAACTACCCAACCAACCAACTGACGAACCAACTAACCAACCAACCAATCAACCAACTAGCCAACCAGCCAACCAACCAATCAACCAATCAGTCAACCAATCAACCAACCGACCAGCCAACCAACTAGCCAACCAACCATTCAACCAACTAGCCAACTAACCAATCAACCAACTAGGCAACTAGCCATCCAACTAGCCAACTAACTAGCAAACCAACTAGCCAGCCAACTAACCAAACAACTAGCCAACCAACCAACTAGCCAACCAGTTAGCCAGTCAACCAACTGACCAAACAACTAGCCAACCATTCAATCAACCAACTAGCCAATTCAACCAACTAGCCAATCAACCAATCAGCCAACTAATCAATCATCTAACCAACCAATCAAACAACTAACCAACCAATTAACCAACCAACCAACCAGTCCACCAACTAGCTAACTAGCCAACCAACCAACTGACTAACCAACTAGCCTACCAACCAATCAACAAAATAACCATCCAATCAGCCAGTTAACCAACAAACTAACCAACCAACGAACCAGCCAACCAACCAACCTACCAACCAGCCAGCCAGCCAACCAACCAATTAAGAAACCGACTAACCAACCAACCAGCCAACCAACTATCTAACCAACCAACAAACTAATAAACAAACCAACCAGCCAAACAATTAGGCAACTAGCCAACCAGCTAGCCAACCAACCAACCAACTGACCAACCAATTAGCCTACCAACAAATCAACCAATCAACAAAATAACCAACCAACCAGCAAGTTAACCAACCAATCAACCTACCCACCAACCAACCAACTAACCAACCAACTAGCCAACCAACCAACTGACCAACCAACTAGCCAACCAACTAGCCAACTGACTAGCCAACCAACCAACCAACCAGGTAGGCATCCAGCCAATTAGCCAACCAACCAATTAACAAACAAACCAAGTAGCCTACAAATTAGGCAACTAGCCAACCAACCAACCAACCAACCAACAACGAACCAACAACCAACCAACCAACCAACCAGCTAGGCATTCAGCCAACTATCCAACCAACCAACTAGCCAATCAGCCAAATACCCAATCAATCAATCAATCAATCAATCAATCAGTAAAACACTCAAGCAACTAACCAACCAACCAACTAGCCAATCAACTAACCAACCAACCAACCAACCAACCAACCAACTAACCAGCTAGGCATCCAGCCAACACTCAGCCAACCAGTCAACCAACCAACCAACCAACCAACCAACCAGCTAGACATCCAGCCAACACTCAGCCAACCGGTCAAGCAACTAACCAACCAACGAACGAACGAACGAACAAACTTTATTTTAACAGGGTAACAAATTGGGCACGCAGGCCCTCTTACATTCGGCCCTTTCAATCACTCATCTTTCATTCATCAAATGTGCATGTTACATTAACATAGGGGAAAAAACATTGTCAAATGGATTTTATAAGCGCATGATACATTCACATGAGAAAGAAAAAAAAACATTATCAAATGAAAGTTGTAAACATAAACAGTGCATTTCATTGCATAAACATAAACAGTGCAACCATTCAACTTAGCCAATCAACCAACCAACCAGCCAATCAACCAACCAACCAATCCTACACAATATCTTCATGTTATTCTTATATTTCATATTTGCCTAACAGTGAAGAGAGAAAAAAACAATAATTCCCGTTTTTCCCCTTACAGATTTACACACTTTAATGATCGCTGTAGGCATCCATTCCCACCCCTCTTTTACATCCTTACTCCTCTGTCTACCTAATCAACGCCGCATCCTCCATTCCACCCCGAACACTTCCGCTCCTGGCGTTATTTGATTTGTTCACCGACAAGTGTTTTAAGGTCACATGTCGCTGGATCCAATGTCCAACAGGCTAGGTCCTTCACCGTAAATTTGGCTCGCTGTTGATTTAAGATAAAGAAGAGGGGACGGGCTGTGGATGTGTAGGAGAGAAACGAAGAAAAGCGATAATCAACTTTAGGGCAGCATATAACATTATGTCAGTTTATCGGGGCCTGGTAATGCGTGCTTAGGCTAACTTCTTTGCGTTTGCCTCAATGTGAGTGTTGTTTCTAAGGAAAAATAACACTATAACATAGAGGACAGAAACACTAGATAGTGATCCAAGAAACCAATGAAATCCGTAAATTCATTAGAGAAATAAGACGTGGACAGTCAATACCTGTTGGACACATAATAAGGCAAAATTAACAGTTCGGTGATGAACTGTATTTTCGTGGACTGTGTAGGTGAACATCTAAGAAACATCCAGATAGGAAAATGACTGCCGATTCCATCAGAGATGAACAGGGTGTTTCGTGGGGGACTGGTGTGTTGACATTCTGGCGGCAGCATTATGCACAGTGTATCTGTGCGGGCTGTTGTTTGTCGAGACTCTTGTCTTTTCCACTTTTCACATTGGACAGTGGGGAGCGTTTTGTGTGATATTCACTGGCACAGGAACGGAGCATAATGAGGACGACCCGTTGCTGTGAAGTTGGAACTGCGACTAACTAACTAACTAACTACTAACTAACTAACTAACTAACTAACTAACTAACTAACTAACTAACTAACTAACTTGAAAATGTAGTGACAACAGCAAAGTTCATGGGGAAACATCATGGCATAGACAGAGCGATAAATACCCGGATGCCACATTGCATTATAGCAACAAGAAAACACAGCTGATCTAAAACTGCTGATCCATCGTGTGAGATTGCGACCAAAACCGTCCAAGGTAATCTAAGTACTTGTCTGGCCAAACTGGGGAGAGATGCCCGACGCGAAGAGGCAGAACTGCTGTGGTATTTACAGAAAAACAGAAGATCCCCAAAAAAGAACATACAGCTTGATCTACAAAACCTAACGTAAAAACAGAACATCCTATAAAAGAATATACAAATTGTTCTTCCAAAAAAAAAAACACACACACACACACACAACTTGTTCTTCCCCCCCCCCCCCAAAAAAAAAAAAAGGTAGCGTAAAAACAGAAGATCCTATCAAAGAATATACAGCTTGATTTACAAAAAAGTAACTTATGTATCTTCTGTCTCAGTGTATGGTTCTAAAGTAAGGAGTTCGAATACACGTGAAGAAAAATCTATTGAGGCATTTGAGACGTGATGTTATCGAAAAAGGGAATGAATGGATCACCAAACAACGGAAAAGTAGACGGCAAGTTTTATTAGAAAACGGCTTCAAGTTAAAAAACAAAACAAAACGTAAAAACGTAACACCGTGTTGTCCAATGTGACATACTAAAACCAAACAAAAAGGAAGAATAAGGTGCGTCAAATGTTTACCTATTTTTAACCATCCCTCCATCTCGTCCCCATCATTTTCTCTCCCCTCCCCCCTCCCACCCCCTTGTCTCTGTGTGTCCGTCCGTCCGGCGGTCCGCCCGTCTGTCTGTCTGTCTGTCTGTCTGTCTGTCTGTCTGTCTGTCTGTTTGTCTGTCTGTCGCTTCTTTCTTTCTTTCTTTCTTTCTTTCTTTCTTTCTTTCTTTCTTTCTTTCTTTCTTTTTTTCTTTCGTTCTCGGGGATTGTTTTGTAGCGAATAACTTTTCTGTCTAGATTCTTTCTATCTGTGTTTGAGTATTGTTTTGTCTTAATTTTTTGGGGGGAAGGTGGGGGGGGGGGGTGGCCCAAAAAAAAAAACACAAAACAACAACAACAACAACCACACCCTCTTCTGCTTCTAGGATTATTTTTCTGAGATACAAATTCCCTAATAACAAATTCCCTAGATACAAATTCCCTAGCAACACATTCCATAGTAACAAATTCCCTAGCAACCAATTTCCTGGCAACCAATTACCTAGCAACAAATTCCCTAGGAGCAAATTCCTTAGTAACACATATGCATCGTGATTTATTCTCACAATTTTGTGTATTTGCAGGTTTGCGGTGGAGTGGAAACCTTCCTGCTGGGCATATACAACTTGGTAAGTACACACAATACAGTGATCAAAACACGAGACATGAGTGAACAGGTACTCATGGGCACCCGTGTAAAACACAGAAAAGCAGCAGAAATAAGAGAACACACTACACAACTGCAAGCCATGCACACACAAGGATGACAAATATACTTCAAGTGAAAACCTTAAATGTGTGATACAAATAACAAAAACCAAGAAATTGTCTTGTAACCTGTCAATATTGCTGTTAAGGATTCCAAGAGTATTAAGCACGTGACTTCACGATGCAGACGAAATCTGGTGACGGCATATGGACAGTTTAAAGATGGCCGGCCCACTATTGACATGTACCAAAGACGAGCAGCTTTCTGTTATCCGTTTTTTATTTTTACAATCTGTGAAGGGGTGAAACCTATAGAAATTCATCAGCGACTTAAGGTCTTAAAGCGCAGCAAGTGTATGAGTGGAGTAGGAATTTTCAACCCGAAATCAAATCTAAACAACGTGGACTTGAGATGCAACGGCTGAAACCATCAAACACCTCCACTATCAGTGACTACCCCAAACCCCCCGTACTCGCCAGACCTTGCCCCAAGTGATTTCCACCTGTTCAGACAACTTAAAGAGTTAGAAAAGAACAATTAAGGTTTTCATTTGAAGGCCGATTCCGATTCCAATTACATTTTCAAAACAAAAATTACAAATTCGGCCTTGTTCAACCTGCTTCTTTCAGCTATGGTTATTGTTGAGGTCCGTGATTTTTGTGGGTTCATTCACCCTAATTCTTGTCTTGTGCGCTCTTACGAGTGGGTCCTATCTCGGACTGGTTATGTAGCTTTGTGTCTGTGACATCAGCTGGGGGTTGGTCGGCGGCTATCCTTTGTGCCCGTCTCCTATTGTGGTTTTCTTGTTGGTGCAGGTTCCTGGCTCGTCTGGCTTGACTCGCTGCAGTCCTTAGAAGGACCCGTCTCCTCTGGTGGTGTCTGTTGTTGGTGATGGCTGCTGTTGTTTTAAAGGCTCCCTCGTATCATCTCTAAATAGCGATATCGCTTCGCTGAAGAAACAAATGTCGTTTCACTCAAGATCATTTATACAATATAGAACGTATATACTCTTCTTCCACCATTCATTCCTCATTGGGGCAAAGGCACTCAGCCAAACTACGCCAAGCTGTCCTATTTTTGGCTGTCACTTACAGCTTCCTCCGTGCCGTCCTAAATATAATTCATCTCTGTCTATAATTCTCTTCTACTTGTACTTTTAGGTCTACCGCTATGTCCTTTGCCTTGTGGGTTCCAGACAAAAGAGTATCTAGTTATATTGTCATGAGGATTGTTTTTCCAGTACCTGTCCTAACCAGAGCCATCGTAGGGTGACAGTGTATTAGCCATCTACCTTTAACTGCTCCAAGGTGACCGTGGAGCAACACATTCGGTGGTCACTGTGAGACAGCGGGTTATTTCTTCTCATGCAGCTATAAATTATCTCAACACTCAGGCTTGGCTAGCAGCGGATAAGGGGTATATAACCTTTCTCTCCCCCCCCCCCCCCCTTCCAACGTTGTCTCCCATGGTATGCGCTCGCTTTCAACTCCAGCGTAGTCCACGCACGTGCCACTAATACTTCTAATGCTCTGGATACATTGTTGCGTGTAGATGAGCTTTTCCGATTATCTGTGTCCTTCGCCATCAGACGAACCGACTCCGACTTTTTAATTTACATTCCAAGTCAAGAGCGAAAAATCAACACTTGAGTCCAACTGATTGGTGTAGGGGTTCAACCCGCTACCTCGGCATCAGCACACTAGAAATTTAAAAGCGAGTGCTCTTGTCCATTCGACCAGGCTGACCTGAGGGGTTGTCTTTATAGACAAATACTGGTGGAGGTATTATACTGACCGCATCACCTTGTGTCCGGTGCTTGTAAAGGGGTCCTGTGCTTCCTTGCTTGCTAATGGAGTTTGACCAACGGAACGCCATGGGAAACCACCTTTGTAGGTTTCCCTTGTAAATTATGGCTAGTCACAAATCGTTTAAAAAGGGTTTAAAAGGCAAGAGACTCGACTTCGATGCACCATATATTTTCCGAAAGTGTCGCACAAAGTACGAACTCCTAAGAAGAAGAAGAAGAAGAAGAAGAAGAAGAAGAAGAAGAAGAAGAAGAAGAAGAAGAAGAAGAAGAAATATTGCAAAGAGGAGGGGAAGGAAGAAGAAGAAGAAGAAGAAGAAGAAGAAGAAGAAGAAGAAGAAGAAGAAGAAGAAGAAGAAGAAGAAGAAGAAGTATGGCAAAGAGGAGGGGAAGGAAGAAGAAGAAGAAGAAGAAGAAGAAGAAGAAGAAGAAGAAGAAGAAGAAGAAGAAGAAGAAGAAGAAGAAGAAGAAGAAGAAGAAGACCACTATCGTAACCTTCAAGCCGTTCCCATTGTCGACCTTTGCCACTAGCATTACATTCGGTGTGTCCACATGGTTAAACATGAACACCAGCATTGACTCTAGGGTACCCACATAACTCGCCATTAACAACCACTTCATCTTCCTCTTCTTCATAGTCTCCACATAATGTGGTCACCAGTCTGTGCGCTATACATGGCGGAAACACCCTTTATGTTTCTGCACTGCTTCCATGACGGCAACCGCTACCCTAAACGGTTGACAACTGCTACATTTCACCCCAAGAACATTATCTTGTCTTGGATGAAAGGCGTGGCATTTCCGTGCGCAGTGACCGTTTTGCGCAACATTAGAACTGAATATAAACGAAACTGCTGACAATCGAGCCTTCTATGGAAGTTTAAGCCAAGAAAAATGTCCACAGCTGAATACACCGTGACAGCTCTGCTGAATCCGGACAAAATCGACGTCACGAACGATCTGTAAATTATTCCTATATAAAAGGGTGAAACTGTGGAAGTCCTGACACTTTAGTGGTGAATCCTATTTCCCCCCCCCCCCCCCCAATTAAGCTTTGAAGCAACATACTGTTGTTCAATTCCAGTGCTTGATGTTGTTTGTTGTAATTTTCAACAGGTGTATGCCTGAAGAGGAACAAAGTTCGTTAGATGTCTTTTACAGTCAGTATAAGTGAAACACATTTACTACAATTTCTCTCTCTCTCTCTCTCTCTCTCTCTCTCTCTCTCTCTCTCTCTCTCTCTCTCTCTCTCTCTCTCTCTCTCTCTCTCTCTCTCTCTCTCTCTCTCCCGCTCCCTTTTTTTTCTCCGCACACCTCCCTCCCCCTTTAATGTTTTTTTTTCCCGTCTGGCCTAATATTGTTTTCACCAAAACGAGGTTTCCGGTAATGGTGGCTCTGACATGTGGTCGATTTAATTCTGTTAGTGTGGCTAATGTATGGTTTATTCGCGTTAGAAACACATCTGCGCGCGATTTGGCAGCAGGCCGCGTTGCACTGGGTTTTAACGATTTGGTATGGGAGCCGGTCGTTCAGAAAGCAATGACAAACTACTGAACGTAAACTTTCCAAGACATCAACAACAGCTGTAAAATGTTGGTGTTGACAGCGATGTCCTGTAAAGAAAAGGATATGCAAAAAAAAAAGAAAGAAAAAAGTGTGGCACATGATAAACCTCAACAGTGCTGAAATGACGGGCGCGCTGGCCAAGTTGGTAGCCAACTCCGCTGGAAATGTCATGAGTGTGGTCGGACGCGGGTCCAAACCTGGGCTCGTCGCTGGTTACAGTGAGGGAAAGACTGGCCGCCTCCGCCTCCTTGCTACAAAATGTGATGGCGCTATCATATCTCAGACCCATGGCAGGAAACTGTGGCGAAGGGGTCACGAATGCAATTCATAATCCCGCATACCGCGTTTGAAACACAGCTGCTGCGGGTGATTTGGAAGCAGACCGCTTGACGTTGGTTTTCATACAAAGGTATGAGTGCCGGTGGTTCAGTAAGCATTGACAAAACTACTGAACATAAACCTGCCAAAAAATCACGAACAGTCAAAAAGTGCTAGGGTTGACTGCAACGTCCTGTAAAGGATAGGCAATTAACTAAACTATGCAAAAGCTCTATGGGTCTGCTGTGTCTCCCTGTCTATCTCTCGCTCTCTTGCTCTTTGTTTCGCCCTTTCTCTCACTCTATCCACCTCTTTCTTTGTTTTGTTGTCGTTGCTCTCTCTCTCTCTCTCTCTCTCTCTCTCTCTCTCTCTCTCTCTCTCTCTCTCTCTCTCTCTCTCTCTCTCTGTTTCTCACTCTATTTTCCGATATTTTTCAGTCTCCCTGCCTCCCTCTCCCGCTCGCTATCTCTCTCTTGTCCTCTCGCTCTCTTTCTTCCCCTCTCGCTCCCTCTCTCTCTCACACTTTTTATCCCCCCCTCTCTCCTGCCTCTTGCTTGCTCCACACCCCTCTCCTCTACCCTCTCTCTCCCTCTACCCTTTTTCATCATATGCCATCAGTGAAGCAGCGGATGTGTGTAGCAGCCAGAACCAGCCGACCATAAACTGCACAATCAAGAAAAGAACTTGATCAAGATGGCCATCCGTTGCGTCAGTCCTGCATTGTTAGCGGGAGGTCCGTGTCGGTTGTCAGTATGATAACTTCTTTAATGATTCACAACTGATGAAAATTAAATTAGGCAAATATTCTTTGAATACTCAGGTAATATCGATTTCTGTGAAAGCAGATATTCTTGCTTCATTGGTAGGAATAAATGATGCTTTTCGTTATTGTTTGTCTGTGGTTGTGATTATATCGATTTTGGCCAAGCAGATAATTTGAGGGCGATAAAGCACATTCCTGTCAAACTACAAAAGAACGTTCTGGCTCTTCCAGTTCTTCAAGTTTAAATTATCTGCAGCAATGCTAATACTCAGATCCTATTTCTTACAGCCTATCAAGCAATTATCGAACACCGTAAGCTTTATTCCTTTTTCTGTTGGGGAAAATCCGCGACTGGCACGTTCATTGTTGCCCATCGACCATTTCACGCAATTGTAAATGTAGATCAGTCTGTTGTTGTTTCCTAACTTCTTTGATAATGTGTCATAATACGAGAATATATTTTTAAATTTCTTTTGAGAAATGATACACTTAAACGAGCAATTATAGAGAAGGACGAAATTGAGCATTTGAACCGGTATGCAAAGAATACCATGGACAGACAGAAAAGCCAATGACCAAGTCCTACAAGAAACAAATGAAAGCCGTAAACTGATTAGAGAAATTAGACGTAGATAGTCACAATTGTTTGGTGACGTTATGAGAAGAAATAAATTGGAGAACTTGGTGACGACTGGTAAGATTGAGGGGAAGAGAACAAGGGGAGGGCAGAGAATTAAGTACCTGAATGGCTTGACCACGTGGTATGGTCGAGACAGGAACACTGAGCTGATCCACGACTCTGGTGATCGAGTGAGATGACAAAACATGACAGCCCACGCTTACCGGCATGGCACACGATGATGATGATTTGAACTGACATTTATGACATAGGAAGGAATGTCATTGGGACATTTGAACCAAGAATTATGGACTAAGAATTCAGTTGGCATACTTGAATCAGAAAGTATACTTATGAATCAGCTCATATCGGTGTACTGTCCAGCAGCTGTGGTACAGAGCATTTATTGGCACGCTTTAAACACGCTTAGGTGAGGGGGTGGAATAAAGCTTTGTGTGTATAATCAAGATATCTAGGCAACATGAATAACATCAGATGGAAGATGCATCACAGAAATAAAGAGCAGAATAGGACAAGCAAAAACTGCATTTTATCAAATGAAGAATGTTTTGTGCAATAAGTCACAGTCCTTGAAAGTCAGGAAAAGAGTTCTTGCATGTTACATAAAACCAGTTTTAACATACAACTGTGAGTTCTGGACAATTCGTACACAGGCGGAAAAATCCCTGGAAGCCTTGGAGATGTGGTTTTATAGAAGGATGCTAAAAATTAGTTGGACAAATAAACAGAGGAATCAGAATGTTTTAAGGGAAGCTGAGTCGCAAAGGACAACTTACCACAAACATCAGAAAGAGGCAGTCATCGTTTTTTGGCCACGTTATGAGAAGACAACAACTGGAACATGTTGTGACAACCGGAAAGATTTGTGGAAAGAGAGATAGAGGAAGACATCGTAAAAAAGTTTATCGACAGTCTTGTGTCATGGCATGGAAGAGCGTTAACACACAAAGTGATCCATGACGTCAGAGATCATAATTTGTGGAGAGGCATGATCGCCCACGCCAGCCAGCAAGGCACTGGATGATGATGTATAAAGTAAAAATAGTAAAGGACCCTTTTACACACCTGAAGATTATTGAGCAAATGGTAGACATCAATGGACAGTCTAGGGATGGTGTGATCTATATCACGCCGTCGCCTTTACCTTCCCACGATATGTCCTGGTACCAGTGTTAGGCCGGGTCGACCTGGGAGTCCAAATTAATTTTACAAATCTGTCTCAATGAGAATTCGAACCCATGACCTTCTGGCCGGTAAGCAAGCATTTGACCACGATGCTATCGCCGCTCCTATTGTAGATGTACCTAGCAGTATTGTTACATGTGTAGATTACATGGCAGTAATATCACAGGTGTAGATGTACCAGGCAGTAATATCACAGGTGTAGATGTACCTGGCAGTAATATTACAGGTGTAGATATACCTGGCAGTAATATTACAGGTGTAGATTTACCTGGCAGTAATATCACAGGTATAGATGTACCTGGCAGTAATATCACAGTTGTAGATATACCTGGCAGTAATATTACAGGTGTAGATTTACCTGGCAATAATATCACAGGTGTAGATGTACCTGGCAGTAATATCACAGTTGTAGATATACCTGGCAGTAATATTACAGGTGTAGATGTACCTGGCAATAATATCACAGGTGTAGATGTACCTGGCAGTAATATCACAGTTGTAGATGTACCTGGCAGTAATATTACAGGTGTAGATTTACCTGGCAGTAATATCACAGGTGTAGATGTACCAGGCAGTAATATCACAGTTGTAGATATACCTGGCAGTAATATTACAGGTGTAGATTTACCTGGCAATAATATCACAGGTGTAGATGTACTGGCAGTAATATCACAATTACCTAACGATGCAGACCTAGCCAAACTGTCTATCTGTTCTATTTAAATATCTCTCTCTGCCCTATGGGGACTACTAACTCCCCATACAAAGTTGGATTGTCCTTTTGCCAAAACAATCAGCACATAATACAAAATACACGAATATATCCATGCAATTATGTGGAACAATTATTTTGCTTTCTAGACACCAGGAAAGTTGACGTCTCACTCGAATCCGCTTACATAAAACATGCACAAATACCTACTTTGTCCCGATATAGACATAAAACAATATCTCATATGTTACGTCATGTCTAGTATTTTTTCAGTCCGAGACTAATATAGAGTATCTGAACATGCCACTGCAGCATCCCAGGCAGGGTGACCAGATCGCCCTGATAAAAAAAGGCCAAGTCACGAAATGGAAAAGCCAAAATAAAGCCAAACACGCCCAGTAAAAATGTAAAAAGCCAAATAAAAAGCCAAACATTGCCCAGTAAAAAGATATATTAAAAATATACTTACATTACATGAAGACCTCTTCTTCAAATAGGTATTCCTCTTCATTGTTGAGAAATTCAGTACTGGATTCATTAGAATATACAATTCCAGCTTTGAAATCATTCAACATTTTGGATGAAGGAACAAATTCATTACAGCACTTGTTTGAAGATAATAGTTCTGCTCTAATTCTAATAATTGCTTCTAAGAGAGACAGCTGAAGTCTATTCCTTGCTTTGGTTTTTATGCATGTTAAAAGAGAGAACATCCTCTCCACTGCAGCATTGCTAATAGGTGTTATTAAGCAAGTAAGAGCAAAAGAAGCAAGCTCTTTAAATTGGGGATGTTTCATGACTCCTTGCCAGAACTGCTCTGTATCTTTAGGCAGTCCATTTTCTTTAAATTGTTCTTCTTCCTTCCAATCTATAAAAGGCAATTTTCTGTATTGTTCTTCAATAATAGTGTGGTGGTTTTCTTCAGCCAAATTCAAAAAGGGCAATTTCGAAAATAGTGGTCTAGAAGCCTGGTTTAAGATTATTCCAGGGACTAAAATTGGTTAGATCTTTAAATATATTTCTTGCTGAAGGAAGCCGCTTTCTAACTTGATCAAGTGCTTCTTCTAGCATGGATAAGCATCTTTCTTTGAGATCTAAGACCTCTTGTTGGCAATTAATTTTCGTATCAGAACTTTTCTGAATGTAGTTATCACACTCTGACAGGAATTTGATGCCAAAATCAACATTAGAAATATCTTTTTTCTTATTATTGGTATCATAAATCCTACTATTAAGACTCTTATAATGCAGAAATAGTTCTTCATGTAATTCGTGAGGATCTGCCTTACTTTTCTGAAAAAGGCTATTTAACCTTTCGAATTCCTGCACAATAGGGGTTGCAAAATGAAAATAAAGGTAGTTTCTTTGATCTAGAAGCATTTCCTTTATAAGTCGTGACTTAAATTTAGTGTCATAATTTGCTAATTCAGCAGAAATAAAATAAGCCTTGAGTTCTTCCCAATTCATTAGAATGTTGAACATTACTTTTCCCCGGACAAGCCAGCGAGTAGAAGAAATTTTCTCAAAAGGAAGTGATGCAGTTCTAGCTTGCTGAAATTCTGTCGATGAGTTCATAATTTTGAATAAATCTTTAAATGCTTCTCGTCTTAGATTGCTATGTCTAAACCAATTTGGTATTTCTGTCAGCAAAAATCCAATGTTTGAAGGTAGTTTTGACACTGCATATTTGATGCACAATGCTAATGAATGGCAAACACACTTATACTGAACACATGAAGGAGATACATCTGTCATTCTGGACCAAACTGAATTGTTGCATCCAACCATACTGGAAGCACCATCGGATGCAAAACCAATGCAATTTTTTAATGATTGATTACATTTTTCAATTTCAGTGTTAATCAAATTAAATATATTCTCTCCTGTAGCCTCCTGAACTGGAATCAAACCTAGAAAACTAGTAGTAATTTCATTTCTTTTATCGCTGAGGTATCTAACTAAAATGCACAAATACTTTTGGGTCGAGACATCAGTGGACTCATCAATGATGAGTGCATACTTCTTGTTTTGCAGATCTAGAATTAGATCAGATCTTAAAGACGGTGAAATAACATTTTTTATTAGTGATATGCACTTCGTTCGGTGCAATTTTATCTGACCAAGAGTGCTGCCACATCCATGGGCTACCATTATTTCACCTAAGTGATCGATGGTGCGTATGGCACTATGGCAGGCCATGCTAACAGCAATTTGTAACTCTGCTAATTTGACTTTATCATCAATTTTCTTGCTTATTGTCACCACTGAAAGTGTTTTTTGTGAAGAAGATGGCGCGCTCCGCTTGTGTTTTTCTGTTGTTGCATGATTTGCGAGATTTGAAAATCTTGGAGCAATATTACAATGGCACAATTTGCAATATGCCTGTTCAGAACCGTCAGTAGATTTCTTGAGCCACACAAATGTCTTTTCCCATTGATCATTATATTTCCGATTAGTATCATAAGATGGTTTCCACTTTGGCATGATAATAGGCTCAGTCAATAATATTTAATAAGAAATACTTGCGACTTGCGATTGCGATGAAGGTATAATTAATGTGAAAACTTAACTAAACAGTAAGCTGCGCAGTGCGTCAGTGCGCATAGAACATGGCCAGATAAGCGTATCGTTTTGCATTTGTTTTTGCTTAAAAATAGTAACACAAGACAACAATTAACTTGAAAAATTCAAAAATAGGCATATATACCATTGAAATTTTTAAAAAGCCCAAAAAAATGCCAAAAAGCCAAACTGATTTTCTGACGCCAAACCTGCCTTAAAAAAGCCAAATTTGGCTTTAAAAAGCCAATCTGGTCACCCTCCAGAGATGTTGTCTGCTAATAAGCGTGTTTTGTTTTTTTTGTTGGGGCGGGGAGATAATGGGATGCTTATGTTTCTTTGTTATGGGTAGAACAGGTACTATTCATTAACCCACTTTCTAAAGAATTCAGACGTGCTGTCAGATCTTCATTCATGCGTAGCACCCACAGCAACGACAGGTACAATAGCGGTCCCAGCCAAGTAATGTCGTTATTGCGGATTCCGCAAATAATGTTCTCTGACGTTGGAAATGTGTGTAACAGCGGTCTTTATAAACTCCCTTCCTAGACTAATGGGTGGCTTGTGACCACGCTTCGATAGTATTTTCATTCTCCGTACTATTTCTATTCGATACAACCTCAATTAAACTTTGAGTCAATGTATTCTCTATTTAGGAGTGCTATTGGAAGGATACAAGCCTTATCCTGGTGCGAGGAAATGCAACCTAAAGACTAAATGTTGTAGCAGGGCAGACCAGGCCCTAAGCTTTGCTTGGCAGCTGGTCTAGGATCGAAGCTCCGACTGGCGGACAGTTGGAGCAATTCTTTGCTGATCCAGCTTCTTCTGCAGCTTGTTCCGGACGTATTGTTGCTACCTTTCCATCCATCCATCATGTGCCATGCCGGTAAGCGTGGGCGGTCATGTTTTGCCATCTCACTCGATCACCAGAGTCGTGGATCAGCTCTGTGTTTCTGTCTCGACCACGCCACGAGGCCAAGCCATCCAGGTATTTGCTTCTAGATCTTCCTCTTGGTCTGTTCCCTTCGATCTTACCAGTTGTCACCAAGTTCTCCAATCATTTCTTCTCATAACATGCCCAAAAAATGTTGACTGTCTGCGTCTAATGTCTCTAATCAGTTTACGATCTTCATTTGTTTCTTGAAGGACCTGTTCATTGGTCTTTCTGGCTGTCCATGGTATTCTTTGCATTTTCCTCAGAAACCACATTTCTACAGCCATCAGATATTTTTCAGCTTGACTGCTCATTGTCCAAGCTTCACATCCATATAAAAGTACAGGTTCTATGTAGCACCTCAACACTCTTTTTCTCGTTTCAATTGACATCTTTTTTATTGGTCAGTATGTTTTTCATCTTGCTAAAGGCTAAGGTTACCTTTCTCCTGGAGTAAATAAGGTAGGCCGAGTGAGGGATCACGCTGGATGGGCAACGTATGGTTTCCAAATTCAGCTCAAGCTTTGTGCTTTGGAGTGGTATAACTTCATTGTACAAACTCTCGACTGTCTTGACGGAAAGATGCCAGTCTATGGCATTTAGACGATTGTACTTTATGCAGACGTTGCTACTGAGGAAATTTCTACCTTTGGGCTAGTGAAGAAAAAAAAAAGAATGTCAATATGTAATGTTAGAAGTCTGTATCAGAGAAAACGTTAAACATTAAGAATTAGTAATTTAATAACGCTTATTAAAAAATAACAGGGGAAGACAAAGACAACGACAATAAATCAAGCAAATTATAACTCCATGTCCTGCAGGTCAGCGTGGCAGAACGGATAAGATCACTTGTTCTTAAACATCCGGTGTGCTGCCGCCTAGATACTGGTCAGTGGGACTAACATATTGACTTCTCTTCCTTGGCTTAGGGACGTAAATTTTAAGTACCTCAGAAGTCGGAGTAAGGTTCACCAGATGGTGAGGGACACGGGTAATATGGAAAGCTAATCCACACGAAAAAATCAGCCCAGTACACTTGACGTCGTAGCACATATATGGACTACGCCTGAGTTCAAAGCGGGTGAAGGTTAAAAGCTAAATTAACCCGATGACCTTTGGTGAAGCCTGAAGTCAAGAGACGGAGTCATTTACCTGTGTAGATAACAATGTAGACAAAGAGTGGGGAACAGATACGGGTATCGGAATAAGAATACAGAAGATTAGAGGAGCTTTTATAGCTCTAGGACATTTGTGGAAGTCAGAAAAGACATGAAACCTGGCACCAAACTTAGAACATTTAACTCTAACGTTACACCCTGCCATAAGGATTGACAATGAAGTAGGTCAATATCAGCCTATGAAGAGAGGTGTGAGACAGGGATGTGTAATGTCTCCAGATCTTGTTTTCCTCTGTACAGTGAAAATATTTTCAGAAATGTAGAAGATATGAAAGGAATCATCATTGGGGACGGAACATCAGTAACATTAGATATGTGGATGATACAGTATTTATTGCAGACAATGAGCAGGATTTGCAACATTTAGTAAATGAGGTTGTTGCACACAATGAACAATTAGCGTTAGAATTAAACTGTAAGAATACACATTATGGTCATCACTAGGAAAAAGGAAATACCACAATGTAATATGCAAGCAAATTGGAATATTCTTAAATTAGTGAATCGGTACAATTATCTCGGAACAGTCATAACATCCGATGAGAGCTGCCTTGAAGAGATTAGAACAAGAATCGCCATGGTGAAGGTAGCCTTTGCAAGATGGAAAACATACTGACCAATAAAATGATGTCATTTGCAACGAGAAAAATAGTGCTACATAGAACCTGTACTTTTGTATGGCTGTGCAGCGTGGACAATAACTGACAAGCTTAATAAAACATCTGATGGCTGTGGAAATGTGGTTTCTGAGTAAAATGCAAAGAATACCATGGACAAACAGAAAGACCAAGACCTACAAGAAACAAATGAAAACTGTAAGCTGATTATAGAAATTAGACGTAGACAGTCAAAATAGTTTGGTCACGTTATGCGAAGAAATAAATTGCAGAGCTTTGTGACAACTGCCAAGGTCGAGGATAATAGAACAGGGGGAAGACAGAGAATCAAATACCTGGATGGCTTGGCCAAGTGGTATGGTCGAGACAAGAACACAGAGCTGATCCACGACTCTGGTGATCGAGTGAGATGATGAAACATGACCGCCCACGCTTATCGGCATGGCACGTGATGAATGAATAAACGTTACACCAGCACTACTGTATGGATTAGAAACATACACACGGAAGGAGAGAAGTTGAAACATACACGAATTAGTATGAGTAGGATGTGGACAGAGCTGCCCGTGATAGCTTGGACTCGAGAGCTTGGAGCGAGTCATATGCCTCAATAGGGAATGAAGAGTACAAGACGAAGAATGCACGGAGGAATAATTGACCTGTATTTCTCTCCACTTGCGAACGACGAGAGCTGGCATCAAACCTTGTCCGCCCGCACTCACGCCATTGTCAGAATAGCTTTGTAGCGATGTCAACAAGATGAAGCTGAATACTGATTTCTTTGGATTTATTCATATTGGCATCTGAAGGTGAACGAAGACGAAGAATTGTCAGCATAACGGCAAAACCATTACACAAACGCAGCCACTGCACATATAGTTTGGAGAGCCCAAACGGAAAATAACTACCGTGTTTCTCCGATATTAAGACTTATCTCTAAAATAAGCCCTAGCACGAATTTTCAGGATGCTTTTAATATAAGACTTACCCCGAAAATAAGCCCTAGATAAGATTGTCAGCTAGAATGAGAGACTTGTTCTCGAATGGCCTGTCGGAGTACAGATCCATTGGTGCGTACTTGATAATAAACGGATGTGGTTCGTAATTCAATACGTCACTCGTGTGAAATAAAGCTACCAATGCGCTACGAGCAGGCTATATGGACAAAAAATGCTCATCTAAGGAAAGTTTTATTGCTGGACATGCGAGACTGGGACCAACGGTTCTACAGGAAATGGAGTCGCAAAAAATTGGGGATTTTGACAGTTCTGACGATGTTCCAGAAGAAGATTACATGACTCTGTTTGAATAAATGTAGAAATGTGTACATAAATAAATGTAGTTATCCCCCTAAAATAAGCCCTAGTGCATATTTGGAAGATAAAATTAATATAAGACCTAGTCTTATTATCGGAGAAACACGGTATACTAGGTACAAAGCTTGGCATGCCACACGTCATGACACCAACTCTAAGGTAGTATTCCAGGGAACATTTGACGGCAAGTGGAGAAGAGAAGTTAGCTGCATATCCTTTACAGGACGTAGCAGTAAACCCCAGCATTTTTGGCTATTCGTGATTCCTGGGCAAGTTTACGTTCATTAGTTTGCCATTGCTTTCTGAGCGACCGAAACCCATACCATTACATAAAAAAGAACCAACACAGCTGTGTTTCAAACGCGGGTATCCGGGATTCCGAACTGCGCCCGTAACTTTTTCGCCACGGAGCCGGGGGAGAAGAGACAGACAGAGGAAATCCTAGAATGATAACATTAAAGAGAGGTCAGGATGTAACATTGTCACACTTGAATGCATGGCTGAGTTTAGACATCTAAGAAAGATTGATTACTGATGTCTCCGTCATGACACCCCAACTCGTCCAGGAATATGGGATGTGATGATGATGATAAATATTCATTTCTGATTTTCTCTTATGCGACAAAATAAATTTAGAACCAAGCTATAGCCACAATAATAGAAAATGATGGGGCTATCTTTCATACTTTTGCTTACCACTAGCGTACCTCCGTGTGTGATCGAAGTGTATCCACTGTTGTCATGGAAACACGTGCCGGCACGCATGGGCGACGTTGATTGGCTGTCATATATTTGACAAGCAATCAGGGACTTGTGTGTTAACCGGCGCTTGACATGTGTACTGCAAACAAGCGCTGTGTCGGTTTACACGATAACCCCTGAGACATATGATCGCAGGAAGATATCGACACGGAGAGATTTAACCACAGGAATATACAAAATTAGACAGATAAAAACCACAGAAAGATATAACCACGGGAAGATATAACCATAGAAAGATATAACCACAGGAAGATATCACCATAGAGAGATGTAACCACAGGAAGATATAACCACGGGAAGATATAAGCGTAAAGAGATAAAACCACATGAAGATATAACCATGGAGAGATGTAATGATATAACCACAGAGAGATATAATCATAGGAAGTTATAACTATAGTGATATAATCACAGATAGATATAACCACAGATAAATATTTGAATATCGAAGACACAAACAATAGATTTTCACGATTTATTGCCTGACATATTTCGCTGCATCTCGCCAGGTACACACTGCAGAAATCACACAACTTACGTGAATTAACTAGATAAATCCTTCAAACTGAAATATACACATGTTCGCACAGTAATGTCGATTGTCTACCATGGTAATTTTAAACTAACTAACATGTCTTTCTGCTTGCACAAGGACGGCTTAAGAAGGTTGATTATTATAGCTTCAGCAAACTTTAACAATCGACTACTTTGTGTGTTGAACAACACACGGACGGCACTGTCTCTTTCAACCACGTGACCGCTCTCAAGGGTCCGTACTAAGCCCAGTTTGTACTGGACAGGTGCGAAGCTCTGAAAATTTAAGTATTGGCCAGTCCATGTTTCTTTGCGGTACACCGTGTTTGACCGTGCTAGGAAGATATACACCCAGGACACACTGACAGAGGAATTTGAAACTCTGAAGAATGCCTTAAACCTGAATGGGTACTCTACAGGATTTATAAAGCGCCACTGCCAACAGCCCAAACCGAAACCAGAAGTAACTACAGTCCCTAAACTCAAGGTATTCATCCAGCTAACCTTTCGAGGAGATGACGTAATGCAACGTCTGCGGGACCGGCTCAACACAGCAGTCGGGCGAACATTCTGTGCTGCAACTCCAGTCAACAGGTACAGAAACACACCGATCCCCTCCCAGCAGTAAAAGAACCTGTAGCTTTGTACGCCAAATCAAATTGTATTTACCAATTTACATGCAGATGCGAGGCCATCTACATAGGTAGAACTGAGCGACAGTTACATTGCAGGGTTTCGGAACACATTCCGAATTGGGTGGACAAAATACTAGACACAGAAGATGGTAGCCTAGGCAGGCCGACACACCGGAACAGTCCTGCTTCATCGGTCGCTAGACGTGTGCTTGAGAGCTGTCACGTGGTTGAAAGAGACAGTGCCGTCCGTGTGTTGTTCAACACACCAAGTAGTCGATTGTTAAAGTTTTATGAAGCTATAATAATCAACCTTCGTAAGCCGTCCTTGTGCAAGCAGAAAGACATGTTAGTCCGTTTAAAATTACCGTGGTAGACAATCGACATTACTGTGCGAACATGTGTATATTTCAGTTTGAAGGATTTATCTAGTTAATTCACGTAAGTTGTGTGATTTCTGCAGTATGTACCTGACGAGATGCAGCGAAATATGCCAGGCAATAAATCGTGAAAATCTATTGTTTGTGTCTTCGTTATTCAAATTCATCACGGGAAAACATTGTTTTGAATTTCTGGAACAGAGAGATATAACAAAAGAGAGATGTAACCACACAGAGGTATAACCACATAGAGATTTAATCACAGAGAGGAATAACCACACAAAGATATAACCAAAGAGAAATATAACCACAGAGAGATATAATCACACAGAGATATAACCACAGGAACATATAACCATGGAGAGATATAATGGTATAACCAGACAGAGCGATATTATCGTAGAAAGTTATAACCACAGAGAAATATAATCATAGGAAGTTATAACTAGAGAGTGATATAATCACAGAAAGATATAACCACAGTGATATGGTCAGAGAGATATAACCAAAGAGAGATATAACCACAGAGAGATGGTCAGAGAGATATAACCAGAGAGAAATAAAACCACAGAGAGGTAGTGCACGGGAATTTCCTTATAAGAATCACGTCACATAGCAGAACGGAACTGTTCAGAGGTGTCGTCAATAATTCTACCTATAGTGGGGGCTTTCATGAAACGTTATATTTTATATCTTACCATTTATCGCTAACATCTGAATGTGTGAATATTGTTGAATGGAATTGAATGTTAAATTGTGTACACTTCAAAGCATCGCCATAAAGTTGTACACAGTCATGAAACTGATCGCATGAAACTTTTTCATATTATTACAAATCCCGAGAACAGAACAGTGCGTGATTCTACATGGCCTCTTCATATTTCCCCCACTTGTCTTTTAATTGGCTTGCTTCCGTATATCGGATTGACTCAGTAGAGCACTTAAGAACTTGTTTTCTCACCTCGATTTACAGAGGATGTGGGGTGAGAAACATAATATTGGGCGAATGTCCAGGGAATCCCGGATGTGATCGGTTAACAATTTTAATCAACCTTCTTGAGGAGGCCATTGAATGGCTCCGATCCCCCATCGTGAAGACCAAGATAGAATATATTCCAGTCCCACACACAATTTATTATGAAAAGGGTCTCCCTTGGAAGGCGAGGTGATCAGGGAAATTTACCAAAGACACTAGAGGAAAAATAAACTCAATCCATTACAAAAAATGTGTCCTTGTTTATGGATCCCACCTCACTAAGATCACATCCCAACTGTAACATATTACTACATAATAAATTTGAACAACAACCATTGAACAAAACGTCCACAATTTATCAATAACAACACAACAATATATTGAGAAAAGTGGTAGGTCTCGGGGAAATTCAATGTTTGGCCTGTGGACATCAATTACCTAACCAATAGTCCAAACACATGGATGACAAATCAGTGTAAAATGTTACCTGATTTTCCCCAACATAAAACCAACCAACAAATCACAAATCATTAATTCAATAATCTTCAAATCCATCTGCATAATGATTTATCAATCACTACAGAGTCAGATCAGAATAATATGTTCTCTCAACCCACAATGGGAAAAACTTCTTCTTCTATATCAAATCCCATGTGATAATGATCTGGTTTATGTAAACTAAGCAGTACTGTCAACAATCCTGACTCAACCTGTTGTTTACTTCCAAAGTGATACCGGGTGGGCTTAATCGTGACCTGATATATGAGTCTGCTGTATGGCCCAGTGACGCTGAGGCCAGGGGTCAGTCAAAAATAGGAGTTCCTCTTCAGACTGGGCAGAAGGTAGTTCCCAAATTCATTGTGGAAAATGAAAGTAATGACGACCGTCTAGCTGCTCTGGTTCAAACGATCAGAAAAACACTCAACTATCATCAGTAAAGCACTTCAGCACGACCAGTCTCGTGTCAACAAGGCCATCCCCCAAACTTGGAGATATCACTGGAGCTCTCTCTCTCTCTCTCTCTCTCTCTCTCTCTCTCTCTCTCTCTCTCTCTCTCTCTCTCTCTCTCTCTCTCTCTCTCTCTCTCTCTCTCTACAATTAGCTGTAGACTATGGACAGGGATGGTACCAATCTCTGAATGCATTGGTGGATATACATTCCTCAGTAGTACCGACAAATCCTACAGTGATGCAGACAAATTCGTAGCGAATAATGATAAAACTCTCTTCCTTCCACATTAATATCCAGCGGAACAAGAGGTTGTAATCAGCCCATTTGGTGTTCACACTGTTAAAATACTGGTTCTTTTTCTAGGGCATTGCTCTAGGGCTTTGCTTTGCTGGTATAAAAATGATATTTCAGCACATGGGGATACCTATCCTGGTACACTATGACCTAATGGGATTGGGGCGGGGCAAGCAGTCTTAACATAGGAAAATAGTCTTGCGCGGTGATTTTCTCAGCTCACATAGACTAATGTAGACTGTCCTTTTAGTTCAGTTTAGTGAATCTGAACCTCACACCTCATGGTCCACTTGTTGGTCTGATAAACTCATGGTGTACTCCAAGTGTAAGTTCTGCAACAGAGGAAAATATGTTGAGCTGCCCATAAATGTGCTGGTCGACCATGTGGCAATGGTCTTGTGTGATAATAAGCATTCCTGACATAAATGAAGAGAGTATCAAACCCGCTGTAAGTCACATTCAAAGCTTTTCATTCGCCAGCCTTTAACATTTCGATAGGGCTAAGTATCCTGAGTTCAGGACCTATCCACATCCATCCAACTCCCTGTCAATATAAAAATGCAAAACCCTTCTATACTCATTTGAAATACAATCACAATTCATCATAATAGAAATCTCACAATCATCAGTTCCCAAATAGAAAGGTGGAGGATACCACTAAATCACCCGTCGCGCTTCTCCGGCGATGGAGCTTACTCCATCCCTGATGTAATGGGACTGTTATTTGCACATGATCAACTCCTGCTCTCCATTGATGTCATGATGTCATAAGCATATAAACTCATGAAAGACAAGCTCAGCCAGATAAAATAAGGTCAACAGAATTAGACCTAGTTGTCCTGTGGTGACAGAATTCTGGGGTAATATAGACATGTTGTGATAGAGGCATTAGGTTGAGATAAGGTCATCCTGTTGAGACAGATGCATCTAGTTGAGACGATGTCATCCAGTTAAGACACAGGCATCACGATAAGACTAAAGGCGTGTTGAGATAAAGGCATGTTGATATAAGGTCAGCATGCCAACCCATCATCCCACGTCCGTAATGCAAAGTTGGTCTTTATTCTCCTCAGATCAGACCTGGTTCACCAGTGCCCCCTTTCATCTCCTCCTTCCCACTGGGGAAAAGTTCGAACACCTTCACCAGCAGTT
This sequence comes from Cepaea nemoralis, assembly GCA_014155875.1. Lineage (NCBI taxonomy): Eukaryota > Metazoa > Mollusca > Gastropoda > Stylommatophora > Helicidae > Cepaea > Cepaea nemoralis. Next base: position 26,542 of record JACEFZ010002128.1, read on the forward strand.
ATGGTGATCATTAATAGACCACTTGTACATGTGAAACAATTCACATGAAGAGAAAAACATATAATCATTCATGGATTAAAGCAGGATCCATCCAATATATATCCATCACACATAGCAAAAGTTCGAACACAAGAACCTCTTTTGGTCTTTTCCCAGCCCAACTCTTAGAAGTGGGTGGTTGTCGACCGCTGTTTGAAAACCTACCCACGGTTGCAAGCATATCAAGAGCACCCATTTCAGGAATGAATTGCACTATGGCAAATCCTTAAGACTGCTATTAGCCAGTCACTGAACATAAATATTCGGCAAGTCACCAACCATCATTGTGCAATGGTGGCGTAGTGGGCACATCTTGCAAGATATCTGGGCATATGGTACATTCATCTTTCCTTTCTTATGAGATTATAGCTCATAAAAAGAACATAACAATCACTCAAATACTTCCCGCATCTTCATGAAAAAGATTACATGATCAATCACACATTCTGAGCACAGGAGTTGTAAAACACAGACTCACAAGAACTTTCCACATCTGGAGTAAGAATGTGCAATGAAGTGCATCCATAGGGAATAGTCCTACAGCACATAGGAAAGATGCAATTATGCATTGAGAGTGAGATTACATTCACAATCATATAGCAACAACACATAGCAGACAAACGTTAAGCATGGTAAAACTTCAGCGGAACAGGCAGGTCATGTCTACAGAAAGCGAGCAAATCAGGCTATCCTCTCTCAATGAAGTTCTGATTTCACAGTCTTACAATTCACGCACAAATACACTGATACCTGCGCTCCCTTTCATCTAGAAGCACAGTCATAGCATTTACAATGTATTTATAAGCCTTACCTGAGGTACAGGGAGCGAAATTGGGCATTATAAGGAAAAATCCTCCCCTGGGCTAGGAGAGGGACTTGTCAGGCTGACATTTTCTGGGCAAGTGACAACTAAGTTTCGGACGGGTTCTAGCAAGCCTTGGCCGGAAATTGAACCAACCAATGGTCAGGCTCACTTTAGGATTCATACCCAGTCCATATAAGGAGCGTCTACCTAGTACCCTGTTTTCCCAATTCCAGGAAATCGGTGAAGAGCGAGAATATTATTCATCTTATGACATGCTACCTTTGCTTTGGATGTTCTACATGTAATTTCCTAAATACATCTCCCGTCTGCTGTTATTAAAGTATCAGAATACTTAAATACACTGACTTGTTTCAGAGTGGCTCTATTGATTTTGATGTTGTATTTGAGTATACACATTTTCTTTCTACTGACAGAAAGCTAGAGAAATATTACCATAGAAATATGTAACCGCCTAATGATCGAGAGAGGAACACCGAGCTGATCCACGACTCTGATGATCGAGTGAGATTGCGAAACAGGATCGCCCACCTTATCGGCATGGCACATGATGAAATGATGATGATGATGATGATGATGATCGATGATGATGATGATGATGATGATGATGAATGAAATAACCCCAATGATATATACTACCATTGATTCATTACGATTGAGAAATAAACCCGTCGAGATATATAACTACAGAAATTTATAATCCCAGAGAGATATAACCAACTATTGGTATAACCGACGAGAGATATAACCACAGAGAGATGCCAGGAAGAGGTGGAAAGGGAAAGTATCAGAGGGAGATATAATCACAAAGATATAACCACCGTGAGATATGGAGAGTGAGAGAGAGAGAGAGAGAGAGAGAGAGAGAGAGAGAGAGAGAGAGAGAGAGAGAGAGAGAGAGCGGGGAGAGAGCGGAGAGAGAGATTGAGAGGGGGGGGGGGGGGGTAGCGTAGCACCAAGACAGTCAAACTCCATTGGGACTTTCGCTGACAAAAGTCGGCATTAGAATTTTAGAATGTTCGACAAAAATTGGACAGACAGACAATCCACTGGAGACTCGTCCCTAGGCAGGTAAAGTAATAAAGAAGAATTAGCATCTCTCCTTGTCGCCTCCCTACCCCGCTCAACTCCACCGCTTGTTACAATTACCAGCAACTCACTGTCTGCGACACCGGTCACAGTCGGAACTCGACACGTGCTCGTTACCTGGCATCACAACTCTCTCCCTTGCTCGTGCCTGGAATCGTGTGCGTGATTTTCAGGGCGTGGTCTGCATGGCGGTAAGGGCGTGTGTGGCCTGTTATATACATTACGTAGCCTCACTCCCAGGGACAAGTCGACTTCTGCCTACCCGTGGTACGTTGTTCGCCTGGAGACAGCTCCTCGTTATAACAGAACTTTGTGATTTTGTTCACATTAGGCGCTCGTATATGTTTGTTGTTTTAATTGCAGGTAAATAATTAACTGCCGATAGTTTTTTGTTTAAAGAATGTATTGTGTGTACGCCATATGTTCCGTTGCCTACCTTGTTGAAATATGAAGAGAAAAATAAAACATGGCTATTTCAACGACGCGGTATTCAAAGTACTATCCGTTTATTTCTAGTTCTTAATTCCTGCTTGGAAATGTCTAGAAACACCACTCAGCTACGGTCATCAATTATTTAACCACAGAGTCAAGCTTTAAAGGCATTCTTTTAAGTCATCTACTCAAAAACACCACGTCCAAGGCCTGTTTACGCAAGACCTGGTACCTTTCAACAAAAAACGTGTCTAATCGATACTTTATCACACTAGTTACTGACTTACCGCCGGCGGCAAGTTTCACAAAGTGACGCATTAATTTTGAAAAGGAACTAATGTATCTGTGAGTGTATCGCAAATATGACTTTGTGGGAGACCGCAGAAAGCTTTTTTATCAGGCATGGAAGCACTGATATAATTGGAAGCCAGTTCTTTGTGGTCTTCAGTAATATGTTCTCGTGTGATTCGCCTTGTTGGTTCTGCCGCCGTCCTCCATGAACTGTTCAGTCAGACAACCTCAAGTAAAGTTGACAATGCCACTTGCAGCCGTTTTATTGGTAGAGAAATGCAGCTCACCTTAGAGGCCGCCGAGAACTGCCATTATCTTCACAGGTAAGTCATTACGTCTCGTTCATCTTCTCTCCTTTCCAAAAATAAATTAAAAATTATACCTCTTCTCCATATGGAATCAGATGAAGAGGCCGATCATGTTAATGATGGACTGAGGGAATAACAGTCCATGGGAATCTCAATATATGAAGCGAATAAAAGGGCACTCTTCTGATGTTTATGCTTCACCTCGACACCGCAACGTACAAGAGGAACAACATGAGATGAGATGAGATCCTTTTTTTCCCTGCTATTATGTTGTATGTGAGCCGCAGTAACGCAGTGGCTGGCCTTGTGTTTCGAATCTACCACGAGCAGTGGATGTAAATATAAAAAAATGAGCTGGGCTCCAACGTCGATCCACCCTAAACTGGGTATCAGGAATTGTTATGGTATGTAAAGGCATTCCAAAAGGGGGGGGGGGGGGGGGGGGAGAGAGAAGAGAAAAAAAGGGGGGGGGGGGGTCCTGACACATCTAGTGCCGATTGGTCCATAAAGATAGATCACCAGCACCAGTTGCAGAATACATCTTATGGTGTGGGAAATGGTCTATTATGTAAATTATTATGCTGCCTTGGTGTCATTATTTTCTTTCTCATTGCCTGTCCACCGCATTCTTCTTCATAATCTCTGCTCCTGGCAGCTCACAGCGCGGGAATGTGTCAACGAAAGCGTCGTGCTGGAAATGGACACAATCATCATATTGACCCTTCGGAAGATGATGCAAATGATCAAGTTTAAAAACAAAATCAAGTCACTATTTTTAGACTAAGAAAAGGACATAAGATGAAATTTGTTTGTTTTGTTGTTGGTGTTTTCTTCCTTTGAACTCTAGTGTAGTTATATACGTGCTACTACTTCTAGTGTACTGAACTGATTTTTGCGATTTGATTAGATTTCCCTATTACCAGTGTCCCTCGCCATCAGGTAAATGCACCCCGAATTCAGAAGTACTGGTAATTTACGTCCCAAGTCGAAGACGAGAAATCAACATTTTAGTCCAACTGGCCCGTGTAGGGATTGAACCCACTACCTTGGCATCAACACACCGGATGTTTAACAACGAGAGCTCTTGTCCATTCGGCCATACTGACCTCCACATGTTGAAATATCAATATCACTAGTTTAAGACAGGCTCGTCGGATCTCTCCATGTGCCAATAACCCCCAAGACAGCCAGTCAGTCACCTTCTACAGACTGCCAATCAGTCACCCTTTATAGTCCAGCCCTAATTTATGTGAATGGTGTAGGAGGATGGATGATGTTAGAATACCAAAGGACATCTTTTTTGGTGAATTACAGACGGATAAGAGATCTCAGGGTTGGCCTCTTAAAAGTCTACTACGATACAAAGATGTGTGTAAGCGGGACATGATTGATACAGGCATTGATAATGCACATTGGGAGCAAGTCGCCGCTGAACGTGTTGCATGGAGGGAAAATATCATACATTTAATAAAGACAAAGGAGAAAATTATTGCAGATAAGTCACACACCGAGCATGTGAGACGTAAGATGGTGCATGATGGTGGAAATGACCATGTGTTCATATGCATCCACTGTGGACGAACATTTACAGCGCGAATTGGCTTTATCAGTCACATTCGCTACCGCCATAGGTTGCAGTTATTATGCCTGTTTGAAGCAGGAACTATCGTCTGTCAAGACGGCAAGGTGCCAATGAATGTGTTTACAGTTATAAACGTACGCAAATATGGCACCAACAAACTCCTTCTACTAAACACTACATGAATGCCTTGACTGTCAACTGACTACTGTTTTCATTCAAGACTTTAAAGTGGTTGTCTGAGTCTCAACGAGGAAGACAACTATGAGTACAATGTTGTAACGAGCTCTGGTGTATAGGAAATGTTGTTTGTCTCATTTATGACGTGTTCTTTTGCGAAGAGAAGTTGTTTCTTTTTCTTGCTTCCGTGTGCATGTCAGCGTTGTTGTTTATTGTATACTGTTGTCTTTTGGAAGTCGAGAGGCCCTGCCATAACTATATAGCTTTTCATTAAAAATAACTAGAAGTTACGAAGGTAAACCGCATTTATATAAGCAAATAGACATGATTATCTGTGTAAAACTACCGTGGTGGCGTTCAATATATGACAATGTGTTTGTTTAAGTTGAAAGAATTAATTACTCTTCTGTATTACATGTTGAACTTGAGTTGAATTGAGCTAAGAATCGATATCACTGCACTCAGGACATTCCCATACGCGCTCCGTCTTCTCGTTCAACAACCAGCGAAGAGTGATACAACTAATCTTTCCCACCGCTATCTGATTGAAAGTTCTCCTGGTCTCCCCTCTCAGTTTCGAGATTCTTCCAGAACCCCTGCCGATGTCCCGCGATCTCATTATTTCCACATACGGGTTCTCAATCTGTTCCCCCGCCTTCTCCATCTGGTCCTAAAGATGCTTTACCACCTCTCCCCTGCCCATAGGTAATCTACCACCAAGAGGTACATTCCCTGCCAGCCTATCAGCCTGTTAATTACCCCGCACTATGTTGAACTTTGTTTCTGTAGACTGGCTTGGCTAGATGCAGCCAAATATATCAGCAATACAATTGTGCGATATATTGTTTGTGTCTCCATTATTCAAAATAACTATTATACTTGCTTTCCAATGATGCAGTTTAACGGCATTATTAGACTAACATGTTCCTGGTGTTATAATTTACTTATTTTCTCAATGTGTAAACATGATGTGATTTATCCTGCAGTAATGATGCGATGTATCCTTCAGCACTGATTTGGTGCACTTGCATACAAATGATCACACATAGCTTGCTGCTTGGTACAACCGGCACCATAGTTGAAAATACATGATTGCTTTGCTTAAGACACATATTGCATAGGTGGGTCGATCCCAAACCCATGCAGTCTTGTATAAAATTAAGAAATATTAATAGACAGGGAACCTTACAGACCACGAAAATAATATGGGGGTTAATTCATAGATATAGATTGGCACTTATTGAAAAGAAAGAGGAGAATTAGTAAACATTGCACTCATAGTAGAAACGGAATATTTAAAATCTGTTGACAGTATCAAGTGACTTGCTTTTCACCGTTACGTCAGGCCTGTGGCTCAGTACATCAGACTTCCACAAGTGCTTTTCAGGGTTTGCTTTCCTTGGCCTTTGACTAATCTCAGTTTACTTACAAAGTAACCCTTTTTTTCACCTTATCTCTTCGTCTAGTTCATATCCCTTGATCCTGCTTGTTATGGGAGACCATACCAGTAGCTGCTGCTACCGTCGGTATAGCTCTTGGGACAACTGGAAAACCCAAGCTCCTCTAACTCTGATGGAACGTCGGTTATAGAGATTGTAACCTGCAAATTGCGATGGCGTGTTTTGAAAGAAAATGTGCACAAGAACACTAACCAAAATTTGATAATCTTGAACTGTTTTTTTGTTTGTTTGCATATCCTATTACAAGTACATCGCTGTCAACACCAAGCATTTTACTGCTGTTGTTGATGTCTTGGTAAGTTTACGTTCAGTAGTTTGCTATTGCTTTCTGAACGACCGGCTCCCATACCAACACGTTAAGACCCAACGTGACACGCTCTGCTGCCAAATCGGTCGCAGCAGTGTTTCGAAGGCAGGTAAGCGGGCTCACGAATCGCGTCTGCAACGGCTTTAGCCACGGAGACTAGCTTGAAAATATGTGTAGTTAATAGCCCATCTTCCAGTGAAATACTTAACTATGGAACCCCGATGTGGCCATATCGTCATATTTCTATGCTGTCGGGTGTGTCCAATGGCTCAAGATTAACAAGCACATTAAAGTAAAACATTATTTGAGATCAAGCATCCTTATCTACTAAGTATTTTCCTCTACCAAGTATCTTCCTCTAGAAAGTATCTTTTTCTGTCAGTTATCTTTCTCTTATTAATTACCAAATGTCTTTCTCTACCAAATATCTTTTCCTGCCAAATGTCTTTCTCTACCAAACATCTTTCTCTACCATGTATCTTCATATGCCAAGTATCATCCTCGAATACACATCTTCCTCTACAAAGCACCAAATTAACCACGTATCTTCCATCTATTAACTATCTTTCTCTCACATCTATCTTCCTCTTCTGTGTGCCTTCCTCTTCCATTGCTCTTTCTCTCTGAGGTCCTAAACTGTCTAGAAATTGAAATGCTCAACAAACAATAGCAATAAACAAATAACCATTTACACTAACTTCAATGACAAAATAAAGTCTAGCAGTACCGAGATCAATTTAATGGAGATGATTTCCAATGAGGGATATGAATAAATAATAACACGAGCAAGGTGTGTCAGACGTCAATGCTACAGTTCTGTTATCAGTGTCATAAATTATTCATGGTATCTTTTATGATTACCAACTCCTCAATGGCGCCCTTAAGCCTGATTAAACTCTCAGTGCACTACCAGTCACACCAAGTGGCGCGTATTTTGAGACGACAGCTCCGGATACCACTTCAAGATGTTAGTAAAGGGACAATTTTATTTCTTCTTCAGGCAAAACTCAATATAGGGCAACTTTCTGGTCAAGATGGTCTCTAGAATCGGTTATGCTTTCGTGTAGCTGGACTGTCCTTTCTGTTTTTCGTTTAAAGCTGATCTCATGTTGATAATCAACGCTGTGGATTAGGGGATAGGGAGTGGCGCAGTTTCAAAATCCTCCGACACACCGAATCATCTCATCATCATCATCATCACCATCATCATCCCCATCATCATCATCTCATCTTGTTCCTCTTATACTTTGCAGTGTCGAGGTGGAGCATAAACAGCGGGAGAGTGCCCGTTTATGTGTTTCGTATATCGAGGTTCCCATAGACTCTGATGTTCCCTCTGTCCATAGGTTTGGAAATCGCAAAGAGTAGGCAATAAGGTCGTTGTCCTGGCAAAGTGTTAGGAAAGATAACCTACCTACGGGTAGATATAGCCCGATGCCTGGGATGGAATCTGTCAAGAGGAAGGGAACCTTACACAAAGGCACGCCGAAATCGGACACTCTGACCGTTGACAAAGGTACATAACTAGACGTGAAGCACGTCCTTCGAAAGAGGAACACAGAAGCAGAGGAAGATTTACACTCATAGTGAGAAGAGGAAAGGAGTACATACCACTGGACAAACTATATATGTAAACATTAAAAGACATAGGCTCATCAGTATTCGAACGTGCATCCTCCACATAACGACAGTGCCTTTTTAACATATTCAGTGCCATGGAAAAGTAGGTTTGGATCTAATAAATACGAATGGCGAAAAATGGGAAGTAAGGGGTGTCACAGTTATGACTTAACATAACTCAACAGTTGTTAATATAATAGCAGACATGTTGTATTATACCGCAATGACAACATTTCGGCGATATATAAGTCCATGGCAGAGCTTGAGACGATTTATCATCCCATGTTACTTAATCAGTTAAGTCAAAGTGCATTTGCGCCCCTCTGCAATTATACGAGAGGCAAAGAGACAATCATTGGCACACTCGTTCATTTGTTAGGCTGATTTGCCTTAAGAATGGTGTTGAAGGCATCTGATCAGTCGGCCTCTCCGTCTCGTGTTCTTAGCATCACCTTCTCAGCTCAGTACAACTCTATGCCCTGTGCCCTTGCAGCCTTGTATGTTGTAGTTTTTGAATAATGAAGACACAAACAATAAATTGCACAATTTAGTGCCTGGCATATTTCGCTGCATCTCGTCAGGTACACACTGCAGAAGTCACACATCAAGAAGTAAAACCCACAGGCGTGTTTTGAACGCGGTATGCGGAATTACATATAGCGCCTGTAACCCTTTCGCCACAGAGCGGGACATATGGTGCTAGATCCATACTCTATAGACCAATCAGCAAGATGTGGGTCATGTGACCAGTACCACTCTGTGGGTCATGTGACCAGTACCACTCGGTGGGTCATGTGACCAGTACCACTCGGTGGGTCATGTGACCAGTACCACTCGGTGGGTCATGTGACCATTACCACTCGATGGGTCATGTGGTCAGTACCACTCGGTGGGTCATGTGGTCGGTACCACTCAGTGGGTCATGTGGTCAGTACCACTCGGTGGGTCATGTGGTCAGTACCACTCGGTGGGTCATGTGACCAGTACCACTCGGTGGGTCATGTGACCAGTACCACTCGGTGGGTCATGTGGTCAGTACCAATCTGTGGGTCATGTGGTTAGTACCACTCCGGCTGCCGAAGACGTTTCTTCGTGCCCATTTTAGGTTGGGTCAGCCTGGGAGCCCATGTAAACTTAAAACATCTGCCCCATTGAGGACTCGAACCCGGGCCTCCAGGCAAGCGTCTAATCACTAGGCTATTGCTGCTTCCAATGATTGTAAAATTGTTTTTAAATGTTGCATATCCCTTGCAGGACGTTGCATTCAACACCAGCATTTTCCAGCTGCTGTTGATGTACTAGGCAAGTTTTACGTTCAGTAGCTTGCCATTGCTTCCTGAACGACCGGCTCCCATACCAGCACGTTATAACACAACGCGACACGGTCTGCTGCACAAATCGGTCGCGGCTGAGTGTCGAACGCCTAGTACCCGGCTCACGAACCACGTTCGCAAGCCTTTGACCCCAGAGACCGGCAGTGAGTGTAAACAGCTTGTTAAAAACGTATTCTGTGGGGCATGTTAACATAGCTGGCCAGTTTTCTTTGGTATGTTTAGACTTAACGTATAAAATATAATAAGACATCACGCAGGGTTCTATGCTTGGGGAAGAATGAGCTCATTGACCTTCCTCTGTTGTATTCATTCGTTACTTTAACTCACTGTTCATTTACATTCCAAGATTCACTGCCAAACAGCAAAACTGGTTCTATATAGCATGTCAGCACTCTCTTTCTTACATTTAGTGATAGTGACTTACTGTATAAGATAGATGCCTAGGTCAGTTAGCAAAGAGATCAGAGTTAAACAAGCCTAGGTCAGTTATCAAACACATTAGAGTTAAACAACCCTAGGTCAGTTAGCAAAGAGATCACTGTTAAACTAATTTAGGTCACTTAGCAAAGACATCAGAGTTAAACTAGCCGAAGTCAGTTATCAAACACGTCGGAGTTAAACAAACCTAGATTAATTAGCAAAAATATTAAACTAACCTAGGTCAGCTAGCAAAGACACGATCCCACAATGCCATGTCCAGTATCTTGCTGTTGATTTCCTCAGGGGTTTCCCCCCAAATGTTCTCCCATTTGTACAGGCGGTACGGTGATGCTAATGATAGCCAGGAAGACACAATATAGAACGGGGGTTCTGACGTCATTCAGCGAGGAGCAGGAGAGAGAAGCAAGTAATCCACAAAGTCAATCCTGGACATCAATAGAAACTAATGCAACATTTTGTTGCAGCGGCTTGTTGTTATTTCCGCCCTAAATCGTGTGCTCAGCTTCAACATCTTGCTACATGTGTCGTGTCTGAGTGCTGGTTCCACGTTCCATGTCGATGTGAGTGTTCTTGTCCACAGCAGATCTGTCTTCTGTCAGTAAGTCTGTCTGTATTTCTACTTGTCTGTCAGTATGTCTGTCTGTCTATTTGTCTGTTTGTCTATCTATTTGGCTGTCTGTCGGTCTATGTGACTGCCAGTGTGCCTATTTGGCTGTCTATCTATACAACTGTCTGCCACGACTTTCGCAGACTGACTGTCTGTCTATTTGACTGGCTCACTATATGACCATCTCACTGTATGTCTGTCTATGTGGTTGGCTGTCTGCGTGCCTGCATGCATGTATATGGTGGGGGGGGGGGGGGGGAGGGGGTGTCTCTGTGTAGGTACAAAGGGGCGAGCTGGGGCTAAAAATTTTCACATTGGTTGCGAGGACTGACAGGTCAATTCATTAAGATTTTTAATATATGAGGAAGGAGGGGGGAGTAAAAAAAAGGGGAGGGGGGAAATGTGGGGGAGGGGGGATTTCATCAGGGGCCTGAAGTATCCACTTATCAGCGGGCAAGCTTACACCTTGGTCAGTCCGCAACCGTCTGTCTGTCTTCTGTGTGTGTATATATGTGTGTGTGTGTGTGTGTGTGTGTGTACGTGCGTGTGAGCTCGAGGTTCCTCTGTGTTCGTGTGCCAGGTTTATTAAATTGTATCTGCTTTCTCTTTTACGCATGGCACTCCAGGACATCCCCAGTAATTCCTGTTTCAATTCGACAGCAAAAACCCCCCGTGCAATAAAGCAATCGATATCCATGTTTGGAGGTAGTAAATCTCCAGATTGGCCTTTCTCCCCTCGTCCTACAGCCTCTCCTCCGGGACGAACTTGTGTTTCTAATGTGACCGGTAATTTTTTTTTTTCCCCCGCCACGAAACGTCGAATGTTTTGTGTCTTTCTCCATCTGCTGCCTCTCATCCGTTGATTCCTTCTTTTTCAAAGATGGCGTCGTGTGTTTCCGCTTGGCGTAATGTTATTGTTTGATGTTGTGTAGTTCTCGATTGGCTGGTTTCTTTATTGCGTATTGTGTATAATAATAATAATAATAATAATAATAATAATAATAATAATAATAATAATAATAATAATAATAATATATTGTTTGTGTTTAGGATAGAAACGATATGTGGTGTGTAGAAAATTAAAAATATGTTGATGTTTTGTTTTTTTGTTTTTGTTTTTGGCGTTCTGTCGCCTTGAATTGGCGCGTAATCCATACACGTGCTATTACTTTTTGTTTGGGACAGTAAAGAATATTGATGTTTAGGACAGTAGAGATTGCTGGTGGTTAAGACAATAAAGATGGTTAATGTTTAGAACAGTAAAGAATGATTGATGTTTAGTACAGTAACAATTGTTGACGTTTAAAACAGTAAAGATTGTTGATGTTTAGGACAGTGAGAATTCATCATCATCATGTGCCGTGCCGGTAAGCGTTGGCGGTCATGTTATGCCATCTCACTCGATCATCAGAGTCGTGGATCAGCTCAGTGTTCTTGTCTAGACCATACCATGTGGCCAGGCTTTATGCTGGAGCAGTCCTCCTCTTTCACCCTTTATACCCCCCTCCACTGGGGCGTAGACAGTCAACCATCTCCAAGGTTTCCTAACCGTAACTATCTCATGCAGCTCTGTACTTGTCATTCGAATATTATATATTTTCAATTTCTGGTTCTGTTTCTCTTCCTCGTGTGTTTTTGCGTCTTCCCTGTTTCTATTTCTCTTCCCCGTGTGTTTTTAGCGTCTTCCTCTGTTTCTATTTCTCTTCCTCGTGTGGTTTTACAGTCTTCCTCTGTTTCTTTAGCCCTGTAGGTTCCAGACTAAGACCGTCTAGTGATACTATTCCCAGGTTTTCTCAGTGTGTGTCCTATCTAGAGCCAGCTGTAATTTCGTCACCTCTTCGATTCACTGGACTTTGTCTAGTTCTCCCATGAGCTCTACATTAGTGATTCTGTCATACCATATTATTCTCACTCTTCTACGCAGGCACCAATCAATGAATGTTTCCAGTTTATTTCTAATCGTTTTCTTTACTCTCCATATTTCTGATCATTTGATTAGTACTGATTTAATGATAAAGTTAGTTTACAGGACGTCGCAGTCAACCCTAGCCTTTTTTTTTTTTTGGCTGTTTGTGATCTCCTGGCAAGTTTACGTTCAGTAGTTTGTTCATTGCTTTCTGAACGTTAGAACTAAATATTCTAAGTTTGGTGCTAAATTTAATGTCTGATGACTTGCACAAATGTCCTAAAGCTATGAAAGCTCACGTATCTTCCGATCTGTCAGATCGAAAGAAAGTTAGCATGCAAGTCCTGTTCCAGGACCTTGAAGTCAACCCCATCATTTACTGGCTGTTTGTGATTTAATAGCTTTTTGATCTTCAGTAATTTGTCATTATTTCTGAACGGGCGACGCCTTATACCACCGAATTCAAAGCAAAGCAATACGCTTTTAAATCGCCCAGCCCCTGATTTCGAACCCTGAACTCGGTGTGTCGAAACCCTGAACTCGGTGTGTACGGGGAATTGAGAAACTTTGTGTAAATTACCCCTAAGTTACAGACGCCGACGTCGGATTGAAAACTTAACAAATACTGACCCATAGAGTAAGGCGGGATACTGGTTTCAACTAACCTTGTATGTTAGTATCCACTGTTCAGCACCTCTTCAATGGAGGAGTGGGCTCATCCTTGTACAGTCCAGCTGGATAAAAACTATTTCGCCTGAACCTCATCCGCCGCCCCGTGCAGCTTCCCCCTATCGATTCAAACCCTAACCTTCAGCTGGCTTACCGAAGAAAACAGGGTCCACCCAGCGCGACGCGGCATACTCGGGTTGTGAACTCGTTAGTCTTTATTTTTCCCCCAGTTTCCCTTATACCCCTTAACAATTAAACCACAAAAAGAAGAAACAGCTTGCCCATTACCAAATTAATTAAAACTAAAAACAGGCAGATTTTCTAACGCACTTCTTTCCAAACTGCATACTCTTTTTATAAAACTATACGCAAAAGGATAACCCATATTTTCCGGGGTTTAATTAATCGCCGTGTGCAAATCTGACGTTAAAAAACAATTGTCGAGATTTAAACATCGTTATCGTTGATAATTCTTAAAATTTTTTGACCAGCAAAAAGGCTTCATCGAACCCAAGAGAGCGGTAGGGGGGAACAACCTGGTATGTAAACGTGGAACTTTTTAATTTTAAATGAATTTTTTAATTTTTGTTTTAATTTTTCCCCTAAATTATCCGGGTTGGATTTTTTTCCTTTTTTAACCAAACTAAAAATCCCGAAAATTTTCAACCTGGGTATATGGGGTTGGGGTTAATTTTGCTTTAAACATTTTAGGTTATTTATGACCAAATTGGGAAGAAGGCTTGGGAATTTATAAACTAAGGGGATTTAAGTTTAGGTAAAAATTTATAAACTTGAGAAGGGGATAAGTAAATTTGGGTATGGGATCGTGTGCACGGGATTTAAAACTTGGGATTTAAAAAAAGGGGGGAAAATTTTAAACAGAAAGGGCTTTATGACTTGAGGCGGGGGGTTTGAAACGGAGTTTGGGTTTTAAAAAGCGGGGAATGGGTTTTTAAAATTTAATATGGATTTTAAAAATTTAGTTTGGGGGATTTAAAATGTGAGGTTTTGGTTTTAAAAACCTGTATAGGGGATTTAAAGCGGGGGAAGGGGGATTTATTTGGGGGGTATTAATTTGAAATATTTGGGGGGGAAAAAAGCTGTGAGGTATGGGGTTTGAACTTAAAGTATGGGGATTAAAAATTGGAGGTAGGAATTTAGAAAAAGTTTGAGGTAGGGGATTAGTAAAAGGGGGGGTTTAAAGTTGGGGAAAAGGATAAATTTGAGCATGGGTTTTTTACTTTTGGTTTTTCCCCGGGAAAGGAGGAATGTACAAAAGTTTTTAGCGTGAAAGGTTCCCAATTTAAAGAAATAATCGGATTAATTAAATTGGGGGTTAGTAAAGGGGTTTTGAATTTTAGATCGGGGTTTTGAATTTTACCCTAGAAGGGGTTTAATTTTTTTGGGAAAAGGGGTTTGAATTTGAACTCAAGGGGGTTTTGAATTTTCCGGGGCCCGAAAGGGTTTTTTGAAAACCTCGAGCTCGAAGGCGGGAATTTTGATAGAAAGGGGTTTGAATTTTTGGGGGGTTTGCCATTTTCTCGGAAAAGGCTTTGAACCTTGACCCCGGGCGGTTTACCACTTTCGCAGCCTGCCCGGGGTTTGAACCCCCCAAGCCCCCCCGGGTTTGCCCCCGCACCCTGACCTTTGACCCTCGCAGCCTCACGGCTTTTTCAATTCCCCCTCAGACAGGGTTTCCCCCAGTCGAAGGGGGTTTACCTTCCCGAGCTCAAAAGCGGTTTGACCATCTTCTCGCAGCCTCAGACAGGCGGGGACCTCTCCCCCAAAATTTGACCATCTCGCACCCTCAACTGCGTTTGACCTCTCGCGCCTCAAAGGGGGGTTTTAAAACTCCAGCCTCAACGGGGTTTGACCACTCGCCCCGACGGCGGTTTGACCATCTCGCTCGCAGCCTCAGACAGGCGGTTTGACCATCTCGCAGCCTCTTACAGGCGGTTCCCCAAAAAGGGAGCACCCCAAACCCCCCCCCCCTTTAAAAAAAAAAAAAAAATTTTTAAAGGTAAAAAAACAAAAAATTTTCTAAAAAAAAAAAATTTTTTAAAAAATTTTGGTTTTTTTAAAAAAAAATTTTCGGGGTTTTTTTTTTTTCCCAAAAAAAATTTTAAAAAATAATCATTAAAGCTAAGTTGCAACATATATTCAAGAACTATCTGAATTATTTCCTACCATGATAATTTTAATGTCTTTCCGGACTTATGGACTCTTAAACTACACAATAAAAGCCATCATTTCGCTAGATCATACTTCTTTGTTCTCTCGCTGATACTACTGGGGGAGTGCATTTGACTGATATTTGCGTGTTGATTATCAGTGTTCCTCGCCATCAGGCGAACCCACTCCGACTTCTGAGATCTTGTAATTTATATCCCCAAGTCAATGTGGAGAAGTTATAAGTCCATCTGATCGATGTGGGTGAGGAACCCCACCACACCGCCATCAGAGCATTGCAAGTTTATAGAGCCAGAGCTTTTAACTGATTCAATGCCGAACAAAAGTAGCCATGGTGGCACAATCAAATGAGACAAGTATTATAATGTAAATGTCCATTCACTGTGCTTTAAAATTGCGGAAGATACAACGAAAAAAAAAAACAATTAACACGATAACCCTAGTTTGGCGATATATCGTTATTCTGTCTGCATGGAAGGACTCACTTGGCGATATATTATCCTTCGGCAGTGGATCAGTTAACCTTTCAGCCTCGCGACTCCCTGTCCTAGCAGTGCATCTATTCTAACCAATGTCCTACAGGACCCACGTGTTAAAACTTATCATGTATGCTTGGCGACAGCGTTAGTCATCGGTAGTAATTATCCGGACACTTCCCCGGGAGAATTGTTCCGTTATTCTGGTTCTGAAATTGGTTTACGGGCATTTAGCCAACAGACTTTGTCATAACCGACACAGTTATAATAGTATAATTTTACTTTTGTTTGATTATTTATATGAAAAAGCCGAGGACGCGCCGTTAATTGATTCAGTGTGTAACAACAATTAGATTTGGACCAAACATGGTAAACAATCAAATGAACAAGTATTATCAAGTTAATTTACTGCCACTGAGCTTTGAAATTGCGGAATATACCAGGAAAAATGTAAAAAACAATGAGACGACGACCCTAATATGACGATATACAGTCCTTCTGGTTAAATGGGAATTTGCATTTGGCGATACATCATCCTTCGCAACAAAATGAATTAATAGAAAGAACGGCCCATGTTAACACCCCCCCCCCCCCCCCCCCCCCCCCCCCCCCCCCCCCCCCCTCACACACACACTTAGAATAATTTTTTTCAATCGCATATGTTTCTGGGGTGGATCCACTCTCCCAACATGGTTACTAACGATCTCTGAGGATGTACATGCGTTGAGGAGGCGACCTGTTTACTCCACCTCATTGCCTAACCAAGTATATGTTGTGTTACCTGCGTCGGCAGCTAAGCGTGCCAGGCACTGCGCTACTAAGGCTCCCACCACTGTTTGTACCACATACAGTTAATAGTAGTATTACCTACGCTCGCCTGCACGCCCGCTGGTCGTGGGTTTGAATCGTGAGAGGTTTCTAAAGTTAACCTGGGCTCCCGGGTCGACCCAGCCCACAGTGGCTGCCAGAGATGTAAAGGTTCCTTGCGTGATGTTGACGACATGACCCAGCGAGTATCTATAGGTGTATAACACGGTGGGTTTCACACCATACACCCAATGTGCCATAAGCCGGTTTCAAGCTCTTTAAGGCCACGCGATTGGTAGGGACAACACATTTTGTTTAACACACAAAATAGTCGCATGTTAAGGGTGGCAGAAGCCAGCACCATTAATCTGCAGATGCCAGTTTGTGCAAACAAAAAGACATGATATTCAGTTTAAGATTACCGTGGTGGATAATTGAAAATACTATGTGAATATGTGTATATTTCAGTTTGAAGGATTTATTTAATCACTTTGGTTTATATCGTGTAATTTCTGCAGTATGTACCTGACGAAATGCAGCGAAAATATAACATGTCAGGCAATATAATACATAATGTATTGTTTGCGTATTCGTTACTCAAATTCCCAACGGGTAAACATTGTTTTGAATCTCTTTACTTATTTTACTTACCATTCCATGTATTAGATTCTTCATTCACACTGTGTCCCCCATTGGGACATAGGTCGTCAACCAATTCACCCCAATCCCTCCTATCCGTAGCTATCTCCTGCAGCACCGCCCATATCCTACTCATATTATTCACTTCTGTTTCTACTTCTCTTCTCCGCGTGTGTTTTGGTGTTTCTCTATTCTTGTTTCCCTGTGGACTTGCATATAGTTTTCCTTTTTCTTTGTTTTGGCATTCGCTCGCTTTGAACTCAAGCGTAGTCCATTCAGGTGCTACTGCTTCTCGCGCGTTTTTTTTTTTAGCATATCCTTTACAGGACTTAGCTGTCAACACCAGCATCTTTCAGCTGTATGTTGATCTCTTGGCAAGATTACGCTCAATAGTTCGCCATTGCTTTCTGAGCGGCCGGCTCACATACCCCGTAAGTTACCGATGCGATTCGAACCACTGCTGATTTGAACCGTCATCACGTTACCTTGACGAGAGTATACGAGATTACGGAGCCTTCCCTATTACCAGTGTCCCATTAGGTGAACCCACTCCGATTTCAGATGTACTTATCATTTACGTCCTCAAGCCACGGACGAGACGACAACATTTTAGTCCAACTGTCCGGTGTACGAGTTGAATCCCTACCTCCGCATAAACATATCGGATGTTTTACAGAAGAGTTAAACATAATTTTTTTTACGGAAGAGATATATATATATATAAGTTTTACAGAAGAGTTGAACATAAGTTTTACAGAAGAGTTGAAGATAAGTTTTACAGAAGAGTTGATATGTAAGTTTTATAGATGAGTTGAATACAAGTTTTACAGAAGAGTTGTATATACGTTTTACAGAAGAGTTGAACATACGCTTTACGGAAGAGTTGAACATAAGTTTTACAGAAGAGTATTAAAACTTCATTGGTCCGAAAGGAGAACAAACATTTCTTTCTATCCGTCAAGAGCTCAATACTGAAGACGAGCGGTTGTCACGACTAATAAACACGCGGAAAATGAAATATTTTTGAAAATGTAACAAATACCTGAAAGTCTGGAAAAGGTAATTATGGTGGGATTTGCACCTGAAAGAAAAAAAGGAAACTGATTATAAAGACTTGTTATTGTTGTTGCTGTTATTGTTGTTATTGTAGTTGTTGTTGTTGTGTTAGTAGCTTGCTTCTCTGGAGATACTGTATTTTAGACTAATTTGTGCTAGAAGAAGGGGGAGAACAGGGCTGGGGAAAATCTAGAGCAATGACTGAGCTTAGAGGAAGAGGGAAAAATAAAACTGCTATACACTAGATAACCCAGACAAGAATAGGGCGGTGTGATTTGTTGACCGTTTGGCTCTATCGATCTGGGTAATCAGTGATACACTATCTCCGACTGGAGCTACCAGGCCTGGGGTTTGAGATACGAGACATTTGCGTTAGTTTACTACAGGGAGCTACGTTAGCTCAGGTGGCTAGCACGCTGACGTATCTGTCTGGTGTTCATGTGTTCGAATTCTCATCGAGGCGGATTAGTTTGTTAGTTGACCTATGCTGCCAGGTCGACAAAGCCTGACAGGAAAAGTTCTGGAAAGTAAAGGGGGGCGGCGAGATGTTGACCACATCACACATCCAGTGCCAAGTGGTCTATAAAACTATGAGGGGGGGGGGGGGGGGGGTGGCGCTATACTTCCTGTATGCGACAAGACGTGTACACGGCTCACTTACTTTATCTGTTACTTAGTTTACTATGGCTCACTTACATTTATCTGTTACTTAGTTTACTATGGCTCACTTACTTTATCTGTTACTTAGTTTACTATGGCTCACTTACTTTATCTGTTACTTAGTTTACTATGGCTCACTTACTTTATCTGTTACTTAGTTTACTATGGCTCACTTACTTTATCTGTTACTTAGTTTACTATGGCTCACTTACTTTATCTGTTACTTAGTTTACTATGGCTCACTTACTTTATCTGTTACTTAGTTTACTATGGCTCATTTACATTATCTGTTACTTAGTTTACTATGGCTCACTTACTTTATCTGTTACTTAGTTTACTATGGCTCATTTACTTTATCTGTTACTTAGTTTACTATGGCTCACTTTACTTTATCTGTTACTTAGTTTACTATGGCTCACTTTACTTTATCTGTTACTTAGTTTACTATGCTCATTTACTTTATCTGTTACTTAGTTTACTATTGCTCATTTACTTTATCTGTTACTTAGTTTACTATGGCTCACTTTACTTTATCTGTTACTTAGTTTACTATGGCTCACTTTACTTTATCTGTTACTTAGTTTACTATGGCTCATTTACATTATCTGTTACTTAGTTTACTATGGCTCACTTACTTTATCTGTTACTTAGTTTACTATGGCTCACTTACTTTATCTGTTACTTAGTTTACTATGCTCACTTACTTTATCTGTTACTTAGTTTACTATGCTCACTTACTTTATCTGTTACTTAGTTTACTATGGCTCACTTACTTTATCTGTTACTTAGTTTACTATGGCTCATTTACTTTATCTGTTACTTAGTTTACTATGGCTCATTTACTTTATCTGTTACTTAGTTTACTATGCTCACTTACTTTATCTGTTACTTAGTTTACTATGGCTCACTTACTTTATCTGTTACTTAGTTTACTATGGCTCATTTACTTTATCTGTTACTTAGTTTACTATGGCTCACTTTACTTTATCTGTTACTTAGTTTACTATGCTCATTTACTTTATCTGTTACTTAGTTTACTATGCTCATTTACTTTATCTGTTACTTAGTTTACTATGGCTCACTTACTTTATCTGTTACTTAGTTTACTATGGCTCACTTACTTTATCTGTTACTTAGTTTACTATGGCTCACTTTACTTTATCTGTTACTTAGTTTACTATGCTCACTTACTTTATCTGTTACTTAGTTTACTATGGCTCATTTACATTATCTGTTACTTAGTTTACTATGGCTCACTTACTTTATCTGTTACTTAGTTTACTATGGCTCATTTACTTTATCTGTTACTTAGTTTACTATGCTCATTTACTTTATCTGTTACTTAGTTTACTATGGCTCACTTACTTTATCTGTTACTTAGTTTACTATGCTCATTTACTTTATCTGTTACTTAGTTTACTATGCTCATTTACTTTATCTGTTACTTAGTTTACTATGGCTCATTTACTTTATCTGTTACTTAGTTTACTATGCTCATTTACTTATCTGTTACTTAGTTTACTATGCTCATTTACTTTATCTGTTACTTAGTTTACTATGATCATTTACTTTATCTGTTACTTAGTTTACTATGCTCATTTACTTTATCTGTTACTTAGTTTACTATGGCTCATTACTTATCTGTTACTTAGTTTACTATGGTCACTTTACTTTATCTGTTACTTAGTTTACTATGCTCATTTACTTTATCTGTTACTTAGTTTACTATGGCTCATTTACTTTATCTGTTACTTAGTTTACTATGGCTCATTTACTTTATCTGTTACTTAGTTTACTATGCTCATTTACTTTATCTGTTACTTAGTTTACTATGCTCATTTACTTTATCTGTTACTTAGTTTACTATGCTCATTTACTTTATCTGTTACTTAGTTTACTATGGATCATTTACTTTATCTGTTACTTAGTTTACTATGCTCATTTACTTTATCTGTTACTTAGTTTACTATGGCTCACTTACTTTATCTGTTACTTAGTTTACTATGGATCATTTACTTTATCTGTTACTTAGTTTACTATGCTCATTTACTTTATCTGTTACTTAGTTTACTATGGATCATTTACTTTATCTGTTACTTAGTTTACTATGGCTCATTTACTTTATCTGTTACTTAGTTTACTATGGCTCATTTACTTTATCTGTTACTTAGTTTACTATGGCTCATTTACTTTATCTGTTACTTAGTTTACTATGCTCATTTACTTTATCTGTTACTTAGTTTACTATGGCTCATTTACTTTATCTGTTACTTAGTTTACTATGGCTCATTTACTTTATCTGTTACTTAGTTTACTATGCTCATTTACTTTATCTGTTTACTTAGTTTACTATGGCTCACTTTACTTTATCTGTTACTTAGTTTACTATGGCTCATTTACTTTATCTGTTACTTAGTTTACTATGCTCATTTACTTTATCTGTTACTTAGTTTACTATGGCTCATTTACTTTATCTGTTACTTAGTTTACTATGCTCATTTACTTTATCTGTTACTTAGTTTACTATGGATCATTTACTTTATCTGTTACTTAGTTTACTATGGATCATTTACTTCATCTGTTACTTAGTTTACTATGGATCATTTACTTTATCTGTTACTTAGTTTACTATGCTCATTTACTTTATCTGTTACTTAGTTTACTATGATCATTTACTTTATCTGTTACTTAGTTTACTATGGATCATTTACTTTATCTGTTACTTAGTTTACTATGGCTCATTTACTTTATCTGTTACTTAGTTTACTATGGATCATTTACTTTATCTGTTACTTAGTTTACTATGGATCATTTACTTTATCTGTTACTTAGTTTACTATGGCTCATTTACTTTATCTGTTACTTAGTTTACTATGGCTCATTTACTTTATCTGTTACTTAGTTTACTATGGCTCATTTACTTTATCTGTTACTTAGTTTACTATGGATCATTTACTTTATCTGTTACTTAGTTTACTATGCTCATTTACTTTATCTGTTACTTAGTTTACTATGCTCATTTACTTTATCTGTTACTTAGTTTACTATGGCTCATTTACTTTATCTGTTACTTAGTTTACTATGCTCATTTACTTTATCTGTTACTTAGTTTACTATGCTCATTTACTTTATCTGTTACTTAGTTTACTATGGCTCATTTACTTTATCTGTTACTTAGTTTACTATGCTCATTTACTTTATCTGTTACTTAGTTTACTATGGCTCATTTACTTTATCTGTTACTTAGTTTACTATGCTCATTTACTTATCTGTTACTTAGTTTACTATGGCTCATTTACTTTATCTGTTACTTAGTTTACTATGCTCATTTACTTTATCTGTTACTTAGTTTACTATGGCTCATTTACTTTATCTGTTACTTAGTTTACTATGGATCATTTACTTCATCTGTTACTTAGTTTACTATGGCTCATTTACTTTATCTGTTACTTAGTTTACTATGGCTCACTTACTTTATCTGTTACTTAGTTTACTATGGATCATTTACTTTATCTGTTACTTAGTTTACTATGGATCATTTACTTTATCTGTTACTTAGTTTACTATGGATCATTTACTTTATCTGTTACTTAGTTTACTATGGCTCATTTACTTTATCTGTTACTTAGTTTACTATGGATCATTTACATTATCTGTTACTTAGTTTACTATGGATCATTTACTTTATCTGTTACTTAGTTTACTATGGCTAACTTGCTTTATCTGTTACTTAGTTTACTATGGCTAACTTACTTTATCTGTTACTTAGTTTAATGTGACTCACTTATTTCATCTGTTACTTAGTTTACTGTGGCTAACTTACTTTATCTGTTACTTAGTTTACTGTGGCTAACTTACTTTATCTGTTACTTAGTTTACTATGGCTAACTTACTTTATCTGTTACTTAGTTTACTATGGCTAACTTGCTTTATCTGTTACTTAGTTTACTATGCTCATTTACTTTATCTGTTACTTAATTTACTATGCTCATTTACTGTATCTGTTACTTAGTTTACTATGGCTCATTTACTTCATCTGTTACTTAGTTTAC
This sequence comes from Cepaea nemoralis, assembly GCA_014155875.1. Taxonomy (NCBI): domain Eukaryota; kingdom Metazoa; phylum Mollusca; class Gastropoda; order Stylommatophora; family Helicidae; genus Cepaea; species Cepaea nemoralis. The sequence continues at coordinate 49,507 of JACEFZ010002128.1, forward strand.
TATGCTCATTTACTGTATCTGTTACTTAGTTTACTATGGCTCATTTACTTCATCTGTTACTTAGTTTACTATGGCTCATTTACTTCATCTGTTACTTAGTTTACTATGGCTCATTTACTTCATCTGTTACTTAGTTTACTATGCTCATTTACTTTATTTGTTACTTAGTTTACTATGCTCATTTACTTCATCTGTTACTTAGTTTACTATGCTCATTTATTTTATCTGTTACTTAGTTTACTATGCTCACTTACTTTATTTGTTACTTAGTTTACTATGCTCATTTACTTCATCTGTTACTTAGTTTACTATGCTCATTTACTTTATCTGTTACTTAGTTTACTATGTTCAGTTACTTTATCTGTTACATAGTTTACTATAGATCATTTACTTTATCTGTAACTTAGTTTACTATGCTCTCTTACTTTATCTGTTACACATACACATTTGTCTCTTTCTTATTGTTGTATGCAATGTTCTAGTTTCAGTAGCCTCTTTCAGACAATCGTTGTTAGACCTGCCTGAGTAACTAACGATGATTTTCTGAAAGAGGCTAATGAAACTAGAGCATTATGTAAACAATTAGAAAGAGACAAACGGCTTTCTTTGGATCATGTAATGAGAAGAGAGGCATTGGAGAACAATATGACAGCTGGCAAAATCAATGGAAAGAGATGCAAAGGCAGACCAAGAGTAATGCTGTTGGATGGACTGAGAAGTGGCATATAGGAATAGCATCAGCAGAGTTGATTCAGAACACCAAAGACCGCGATGTGTGAATAGTAACCTGCGCCAGTTGATAGGGGCACACGATGATGACGAAGAGGATGATGAGGATGATGATAATATAAGGTATCTAAGGGCTGTATGTTTTTGGGGTGCAGTTTAGTGAATTTTTATTTAGTTTTAGATGTTGTAGTCGTGTTACTTATAAAATTGATGTGATGATAGTGATAGTTCTAGCCGTATTATGAGTTAACAACAATAGACGTAGTTGTTGTAGCAGAAGTAGTTGTAGTGGTGGTACTGGTAGCGGCTTTAGTAGTAGTAGTAGTAGTGGTAGTAGTAGTAGTAGTAGTAGTAGTAGTAGCAGTAGTAGTAGTAGTAGTAGTAGTAGTAGTAGTAGTAGTAGTAGTAGTAGTAGTAGTAGTAGTAGTAGGAGTAGTAGTTGCAGTAGCAGAGCAGCAGCAGTAGTAGTAGTGGTGGAGTTATTGGATGTGATATTAGTAGTAGTAGTAGTAGTAGTAGTAGTAGTAGTAGTAGTAGTAGAAGTAGTAGTAGTAGTAGTAGTAGTAGTAGTAGTAGTAGTAGTAGTAGTAGTAGTAGTAGTAGTAGTAGCAGCAGCAGCAGCAGTAGGAGTAGTAGTATTAGCAATAGTAATATTAGTAGTAGTTGTTGTGTTATTGGTAGTGTTGTTAGTCGCAGTAGTAGTAGTAGTAGTAGTAGCAACAGCAACAGTAGACAATTTTCGTAGTAGTATAACAGGCACAACGCAATCACGCCCGAAGAAAAAAAACTCCGGATGAACGAAGAAGAAGTAGTAGTATTAGTAACATTAATTACCCGTGTCATTGGTTATGTTGATGATGATGATAATGATCTAACATTGTGTGTGTGTGTGTGTGTGTGTGTGTGTGTGGTGTGTGTGTGTGTGTGTGTGTGTGTGTGTGGGTGGGGGGAGAAAAGCAACAGTGTTGCGAAACCATGCACAATCTCAAAACACAATAGCTTGATATGAAATCCGAGGTGATGAGTGCACGACCTAAAATCGATCTGCTTCGTTGCCAGTTTTACTGAAATACTACATTTTTATTTCAATAGAAATGGAAAAAGAGAGAGGGATGCTGCTGAGAGAGGAGGTGCGGGAACTAAAAGATACGGGACAGAGTGATGTAATTTGACCTAACACTGTCTCCTCTAGTGTGATTCAAAGGCAGGATTCGACAGTTGTCTTGACCTCGTTTTCAAAGATGTGGGGAAATTCGATAGTGGCGCTGCCTCACGTTAAGATTTCTCCCACTCTGGCAGTTCTCTCCCATTCTAGTCCAGAAGTTTTGTGTGAGTGTGTTTGTGGGTCTTTCCACGTCGTGCGTTCATTTCGGTTTTCTCGAACATTCTGAAGGCTGCTTCCAACGACAGTCTTCATCAGATCTTCATCATTCACATCTAAGTCAATAGCCGGAGGGAGGGAGCACGAAAGTCGTGTGTAATCCGGTGAACGATTTGTCGAGTCTTCCGGCTCGTGTTGGGTTTAAAGAACAGTCTAGAACTGAGGTCAGATGCCATAGAACAGTGGTTCTCAACCTTTCTTTGGCCTATGCACCCCTTCACCATATGTTCATAATGTCACCCCCCCCCCCCCCCCCCGTTTCGTATTTCCTCCCTATAAATTCTCCCCCCTCCCACATAGTATACGTAAAAGTGGGAGCTAAATTTAATAACACATACTAGAACAAGTCTAGACGTCTACATAAAACGTGATTTGCGGGTCTACTTACGTTATAAAATGAAGTTCAGAAGGGCAAGAAATACAGAACCTTTAAGTGTGGAGGGAAAAACATTATCCAGTAATTGGTTCTTGTATTAACGTGATCTTGAAATAATGTTAATCCGGAAACCCTAAAATTCCCACCTTGGGGGGGGGGGGGGATTTCTCACCGATTGAGAACCACTGCCATAGAGGATCTTTACTGATTTTATTTTCTTCTGCTCCAGGCGACGGGTCCTTATGCGCTGTAACATTATATCTTCCTCTTTTCCAACTTCTCCCCATCCACATACCCCCATCCTTCTTCTTCTTCTTCTTCTTCTTCTTCTTCTTCTTCTTCTTCTTCTTCTTCTTCTTCTTCTTCTTCTTCTTCTTCTTCTTCTTCTTCTTCTTCTTCTTCTTCTTCTTCTTCTTCTTCATTCAGCAGCAGCAGATGCTGCTGCTTCGACTCCTCCTTCTCTACCTCCTCTTCCATTAGCTTGAGCTGACATTTCTTCCCTTACAATTTATATCTATACAGATATTAAGGCAAGCAATGTTTACAGTGTTACTGTCATAGGTATAATTTTTACATTTCTTCTGTAGCCTACATTCGTTGTAGATAAAAATGTTACTGTCATTGGTATGACTGTTATATTTCTTCTGGGGCCTACATTCTCTGCAGATAAAAATGTTATTGTTACTGTCATACGTATGATTGTTACATTTATTCTAGGCCCTAAATTATCTGTAGATAAAAATGTTACCTGTCCTTTGCATGACGTTACGATCAAGCCCATAGTTGATTTTTTAAAGTCAGTTTTACGTCCAGTAGTTTGCCATTACCTTCTGAACGAAGAGTTACAACATTAAAGT